>SJXQ01004451.1:0-244440 GCA_006408695.1 Aepyceros melampus
TATATATATATATATATATATAAAGGAACTTCTCATAAACAGTATGATTTTAGATAGATTTTAGTTGATTTTTTTGGAGAAAAATGAAGTATACTCAATTAACATCCTAAATCCTGAAATTTCCTAAGTTTTAAAAGAATACATGGTTATAGATATTAACAGGCTTACTTTTCAAGCAAATGAGTAAGTGGAGAATAGACAAAAGTCAAAACATAGATGCTTACTTGCCGGGAGACAGCAAGAGGAGTCCAGCCCGTGGCAAAGGTCATGAGGTTAAGAAGTCCAACAGGCAAAGGTGAGTTGGGACTTAAGGGAGCCTCGCTGAATTTTCTCGAACATCTATCCCCAAAACCAGAATCTGCCTGCTTTACTGTGTTATGGTTTCCACCTACTTTTCTGATGTTAACAGGGGGCTGTCCCCCCACCACCTTTCTCTGGAAAAAGTTAATTTAGAGCTTTTAGATAATAAGTCTCCGGGACATAATACGAGTGTTTCAATCCAAAAACCCCTCTGATGGCTTTCCAGCCTGCTCTCAGGACTTTTACAACTGTGCATGTGATTGTGTGATTGTGGTCTCCCAACTGCAAGAGGCACAAGAAGCTTAAAACATCCTAGGAATGTAGGGGCTTCTGAGGAGTCAAAATCATTAGAATAGGATTGATTAAAGGTTTCATTTGTTGAGCTAATACTTGCTGCCAAATTTTCATATCTTTTATTTGTTGATATAGTTGGTATATAGAAAAAACAAGTAGCAACATAGATCTTTGAGTTAAGTACCTTCTTTGTTATAACCCACTGCACCTTTGTTCTATAGGGATGTAACTTTAGTGCTTTAAGGGTGATGCAGATTAAAGAAAAACACTTCAGGGGAAATGAGATTAACATTCATTAAGGAAGAGTTAGAATAGGATTGATTAAAGGTTTCATTTGTTGAGCTAATACTTGCTGCCAAATTTTCATATCTTTTATTTGTTGATATAGTTGGTATATAGAAAAAACAAGTAGCAACATAGATCTTTGAGTTAAGTACCTTCTTTGTTATAACCCACTGCACCTTTGTTCTATAGGGATGTAACTTTAGTGCTTTAAGGGTGATGCAGATTAAAGAAAAACACTTCAGGGGAAATGAGATTAACATTCATTAAGGAAGAGAGCCATAAAGTGTTAACCTGCCTCTTGGCCAGAAGATAATGTAAATCAACTGAGACATTTTGTATACAAAAAGATATACAGAATGGGTCAGGACTGCTGCCCCTGCATGACTCTTATCTTCCATTATGTAAAGCTTAGAGTATATAAACACCTTTTAAATAATAAAGTTATGGGGTTTCTGCACAAGCCTGGCCTCCCCCGTGTGGACTGTTTCTCTCTCTTTTTCTCTCTCTCTCCCTCTTTTTAGGCTGATCCCTTGGAACCCGGAGGCTCACCACGTCTATTTATTTGATCTGGCTTCTAAGACCCACACGAGAGGGAGCCCAAGGCAGGGCACCCTGCGCTATTCAAGCAGGTGCTGGTGGCCCAACGTAGATGGTGCAAGCTCCTTGTCTTGAGACTTTATTAGCTTTCCATGTAAACCAAGGAATACCAGCCTCTTTTCTCCACTAATTTTTCTACTACACTATTCTTTCCTAATCTCTCTTATATTTCTAATTAAATAATTCTTTTCTAAGACACCGATTCCATCTCCCCTTTGAATTACCCTGGATCCACCGGGGCTGGACCCCGGCACTTACTCTGACTGCAAAATCTGTTGTGTTATACTGAATTTTCTCCAAGAATTTGATTCTGCTTCTTTAAAAAAGAAACAGATGTGCACCCATGGGTGATTCATGTCAGTGTATGGCAAACATCTTTACAGTAATTAGCTTCCAATTAAATAAATCAATTAAAAAAAAAGAGAGAGAGAGAGAGAAGCACTGAAGGCTTTTCCCTCCCTAAGTAAACTACTGGGCTTCACAGGAAAAAAACAGCGGGCCCCACAGCTTCCACAGGCTGCCCACTGGAGTGCATTCCACGGCACCGCCCAGGCTGTTGCTTCCTCCTTGGGTTTTTCCTCTATTGGTTTCCATTCCTTTACATGTCTTCTACAGATTCACCAAATTCTTCTTCTTCACACTGCTCCTATGTTTTTTCAAACCACTATTCTAATTTCACTAATGTTTCAAAAGAGACAAGATGCTTCTCTCAGTCTTCCATGGGTAAACCTCTCGTGAAGTGTTAAATAATAGATAAAATGTTTTATTTTATCCAAGCAATCTGTATTTTTACCACTAGTTACCCTATCTAAAGAGCCTTAATTTCTCAGTGTTGAGCGGGATTTTCCTGCTGGCACCTCTGAATGTGGAGAATTTGAGGCAGAAGTGGTGTGCTTGCAATGCTTCTGACTTGTTTTAGATCACAAATCCACAAAAATTAGCCTTAGCTTATCCTTTTTTTCATAATTTTATATGGTTTTACTAAATCAAAAACACATAATAATTTATTTTATAAACTATATGTCTGCTAAAAAATAGCTGAAGGTTTTTAGACATTTCAAAAAATTCAATTAAGAGCTAATATATTATATACTAAAGTACTATATTTATTTACATAGATTCATAATATCAAAGTTCAAAGAATATTAGAATATTATAAATAAATGGGAATTATTTACATCAACATACATACAAATTTCAGTAAAAACATTTTTAATTAAAGTCAATTTGGTGGAGCAAAATTGAATGCATATATATGTACATAATGAAAGTACATATATAATTGAACATATATATGTATCATGTATTTATATTTTATTTTTACATATTATTCAATATGAGGTCTTTAATCATACAGATATTATTAGCAAGAGTATTTATATAAACAAAACTTGTGTATGGATATAACATATGATACTTTTAACATGCAATACCACAAAATCAAATTCAGCATAAGAACAAATTATGTAGTAAACTGATTTGTTGTTTTATTTTAAAGCAAAGTCTTTGAAAATCTGCTGTTACTGAATGATCACTTTAGAATAAATTATGAGTGTTTTGAAATATCAATTATGTGTTATTGAAAATAGGAAAAGCAACATTTTCAACACCTCATTTGCACTGATGCCTCTTTGATGACTTCATTAAAAATGTGTTAATTGAACAGAACGTACATTCATTGAGAAAACTAACTCTGTTACAGTATGTATGATTCATACTATTAACATATGAATTTAAACACACACAAAAAATCTGCTGCTTAAATGATAAGGGGGAAATTAGCTGACATTTTTTTCTGGAGCTACCATGAAAGCATGGGTTACCATATTCTAACACAGAAATTAATTTTTAAGTTTTTATTGTTAACTGGAAAAGTATATGGTTTTAGTGGCACCCAAACATATCAATAATTTATTACTAGCTTTTAATTAACAGTTCAGTTCAGTTGCTCAGTCATGTCCAACTCTTTGGAAACCCATGAATTGCAGCGTGCCAGGACTCCCTGTCCATAACCAACTCCCAGAGCCTACCCAAACTCATGTCCATTCAGTCGGTGATGCCATCCAATCATCTCATCCTCTATCATCCCCTTCTGCTCCTGCCCTCAATCTTTCCCAGCATCAGGGTCTTTTCAAATGAGTCAGCTCTTCGCATCAGGTGGCCAAAGTATTGGAGTTTCAGCTTCAACATCAGTCCTTCCAGTGAACACCCAAGACTGATCGCCTTTAAGATGGACTGGTTGGATCTCCTTGTAGTCCAAGGGACTCTCAAGAGTCTTCTCCAACACCACGGTTCAAAAGCATCAGTTCTTTGGCACTCAGCTTTCTTCACAGTCCAACTCTCACATCCATACATGACTAGAAAAACATAGCTTTGACTAGACAGACCTTTGTAGGCAAACTAATGTCTCTGCTATTTAATATGCTGTCTAGGTTGGTAATAACTTTCCTTCCAAGGAGTAAGTGTCTTTTAATTTCATGGCTGCAATCACCATCTGCAGTGATTTTGGAGCCCCTCAAAATAAAGTCAGCCACTATTTCCACTGTTTCCCCATTTATTTGCCATGAAGTGATGGGACCGGATGCCATGATCTTAGTTTTCTGAAAGTTGAGGCTTTAGTCAACTTTTCCACTCTCCTCTTTCACTTCCATCAAGGGGCTTTTTATTTCCTCTTCACTTTCTGCCATAAGGGTGCTGTCATCTGCATATCTGAGGTTATTAATATTTCTCCCAGCAAACTCGATTCCAGCTTGTGCTTCATCCAGCCCAGCATTTCTCATGATGTACTCTGCATATAAGTTAAATAAGCAGGGTGATAATATACAGCCTTGATGTACTCCATTTCATATTTGGAACCGTCTGTTGTTCCATGACAAGTTCTAACTCTTGCTTCCTGACCTGCATACAGATTTCTCAAGAGGTAGGTCAGGTGGCCTGGTATTCCCATCTCTTTTCAGAATTTTTCACAGTTTAATAGTAAGACATTGTACAAGGACTCTATAACACTAGCGAAAATTATAGTGTGACAGTATTCCATATGTAATTTATAAGTGTTGGATTCCATCTAAGAAAATTGCACTAAAAAGACTTGTGGCACACCTTGGTAATAGGCTATTTTCACATATGATGAAATCATATAACATTCAATACTTGAAAGCATTTTAGCAAAGAAAAATATAAATCAATTTTTAAAGTAGAGTATGATACTTCTTTTGATAGTGTTATTTTTTGGAATTTTTCTATATAAATTCTCTCAAAATAATTTTCCAGTGTTTCTCATTTTAACTTGAAAAATATCCCTATCTATAAACAAAGTATTTTTTGGACCTGTTTTGTTTTCTACACTCACTCTCTTCACAAGAGTTTATTATGAGGCTTCAAAGAACAACCGAAACTGCAACTCTCAAATGTTGTCTTCAGTCTGGATTTTTTTTCCTGACCTTTGGACCATAAATTTAGTTCCATATTTAACACCTCCACTTGGATGCTTAACAAGCAATTTAAGCTTAAAATGTTGAATTTGCTCTACCAGAGCATTCTCGTCTCAATTATTGCCAGCCTCTTCCTTTGATTGCTCAAGTCAAAAATATTGGAAACATCCTTGACATTTTTTTATTTTAGACAATCAGGCAATCCCCTTGCTTCTACAACTTGCCATCATTTCCATTATTCTATCACCATGGTCCAAACTACTGTCACCTGTAGGCTCTGCTATTATATGTCCACTTCTATTTTTGCCTCTTGTAGATTATTAATAACAGTTAAATCGAGTTCTTCTGAAGGAGATCAACCCTGGGATTTCTTTGGAAGGAATGATGCTAAAGCTGAAGCTCCAGTACTTTGGCCACCTCATGCGAAGAGTTAACTCATTGGAAAAGACCTGATGCTGGGAGGGATTGGGGGCAGGAGGAGAAGGGGACGACCGAGGATGAGATGGCTGGGTGGCATCATGGACTCAATGGACGTGAGTCTGGGTGAACTCCGGGAGTTGGTGATGGACAGGGAGGCCTGGCGTGCTGCGATTCATGGGTTTGCAAACAGTCGGACACAACTGAGGGACTGAACTGAACTGAACTGAGAGTTCTTTTATGATGCTATTATATCAGGTCATCCTCTCAAAACCATTCAAATTGCAAACTGCATCAAATCAGTTGCCTTTAGAATCAAATACTTACCTTTCTGGCTTCATTTTCTTCTATTCTTGGTTCCAGCCATTCCTTTGTTTTTTTTTTTTTTTTTTTTTCTCATTCATATTAAAAAACACATCCATCTTAGGTCTTTGGCATTTGCTTTTTCCTCTTATGGAATATTTCTCTCCCAGATCTCTAAATATCTAGTTGCTTGAATTCCATCCTTTTTTTTTTCTTTCCCTAAAATGTCACCCCCTCCTAGATAATTTTTATTTACTATCTCAATGAACTTTCAAATTACCATCCTCTTCCATGAACTTCTTAACTTCTTAATATCTTTTCTGCTTTGCTTACCATCTGTTTCACCTCACTAGATTGTGAGGTTTATGAGATCATTACTTCCCTCCTAGTTGCACAGTCTCTGGCATTGGTTGCTTAAGTGAGGTTAAATTAAAAAAAAAAATCATCTGGACCAAATAGATTACTTGGCTGGAAGAAATACTTCCATAGGTTTGTAGGTAGTAACCACATAGTTAGTGGTATGAGACTATAGGAATCTTATTTACCCAGAGAAGGGAAAAAACCTGAGTATTCATGCGTTTCTTTCTTTCTTTACGAAAAGAAAACAGGTCTTAAAAATCACCCTATTTTCAGTATGAAAGTTAATTCCCCAGATGTCCTCAGTCTCTTTAGGGGTGTACAACAACATTTTAACAGCAAGTGTATTCTTCTTCCAATAAAGGTCAATAAAGTCCATGATTCATTTAAACATTCATCATCTTCTTCAGGAATAAAAATGGAGGTTGAGCCCTTGGTATAATATCTAGATCTTCAAAAGTCTGGCCTCAGCCAAAACATCCAGTTAGAGCCCCTGGTGGCTCAGAGGGTAAAGCGTCTGCCTGCAATGTGAGAGACCTGGGTTCGATCCCTGGGTCGGGAAGATCTCCTGGAGAAGAAAATGACAATCCACTCCAGTACTCTTGCCTGGAGAATCCCATGGACAGAGAAGCTTGGTAGGCTACAGTCCATGGGGTCGCAAAGAGTAGGATACAACTGAGCGACTTCACTTACTTTTCTTAACATATGTCAAATGAATTCATGTCATGAGTCTAAGACATAACTCCCCTAGGATGTATTGGGCTTCCCTGGTGGCTCCATGGTAAAGAATCCACTTGCAGTGCAGGAGATGCAGCTTTGATGCAGACGCGGGTTCAACCCCTGGATCGGGAAGACTCCCTGGAGAAGGAAATGGAAACCCACTCCCGTATTCATGCCTGGGGAAATCCATGGACAGAGGAAATCAGGGGGCTACAGTCCATGGGCTGACAAGAATCAGGCACGACTTAGAGACTAAACTATCATCAGGCTTTATTACTGCCATCAAATGCCAGAGAGGTTTTCCTTGTGGATTCAATCTTCCCCAAACTCCTAGACTCCATTGATACGACAAAGTTTACGCCCAGTATTTTGAATGTACATAACTATTTTTATCCTATCTTTTCTATGTTTTCATTATTCACCATGAGAAAATCCCAGACTCCCAGATAATCATTTACTACTACACTCTAAACTCCAGAGTTCTGCACAGCCACTAGATAGCACCTACTGGCTTTTCAATTCCACTATTGATGGATATTGGGCTGTTTTCAGATTTTGATTTTTATTATTACTAGTAATGTTAGAAACATCGCTGTACATGTCTCCTTAAATCTGAATTTTAGATAAACAAGTATTTTTTATTATAAATATGCCCAAAGATTCTTCCAACTCTACTCTGTTGAATTTACAGTTCAGTTTAGTAAAATCACTTATCTACGTTTTTACCGAATTGTCCCTTTACTTTCAAATAGTTAACTGCTTTTATTCTCTGAAATTCCTTACCCTCCCATGACTGGAGGTTGGTGGGCATCTTCTTTGTTCTTTGTTCTTTATTGTTAATTTCAAATCATTCTCCTTCCTTCCTCCTTTAAATCCCTAGCTCTAAAACATATGTTATCAGATTATATTTTCCAGTATTGCTCACTTAAAGTCTAATTAAACAATCTCTTTAGTATAACCCCACACCCACCCCCTCACCCTGACAATTCGTTTAGGAGATTAACTCCTAGCTCTTAATGATTTCCTCCGATGACAACCACATTTTAATGTTTGGAGATTTCAATAATTATATGACTGACACCTTCAATATTGTGGATCCAAGTCCTTGAAGTCTTCTCCTCTGATAACCTCAGCTACCCATTCCTGTGATCACACCTCACACATGGTTATTGCTAACAACGGCAGCTCTCTTGGTTTTCACCATGTCTTTTGGATGATTACATCTCATGTTCTTTTTCTGGATCCTTCTGGCTCCTTCTCTGCTCCCAGACATGACTGTCAGGATGCTCAGTCCTTGGCAGCTTTCTTTGGCATGGTGCCCTCTCTTTGGGGTGCTGCCAGTCTTATACCTTTAATTAGCATCCATATTATGATTAAAACCTACATTTACATTATTTATATACTAAGCTCAAACATCAGCTCTAAATTCTGAAATATCATATATACTCTTTAATAACTACAGACATCTCAAGCTTTACATTTAAAACTGATCTCTTCATATTCACTTAAACTTGCTCTACTTGCACCTTCCTCTTCATAATTTAAAACAACTGCTTTCATGCAATTACTAAGGCAAAAAATTATGAGTAATCTTTGAATTTTCTTTCTTTCATATTAACATCTATTTTAGCAGGAAGTCCTCCTACTTCTGTTGTCAAACTAGAACCAGAATCTGATTGCTTCTCATCATCTCAGGTGCTGTAGCCCCGAGATGCTGTTGCCATCCTTTCTCACTCAGATTATGGAAATACCCTACCAACATATTTTCTTAATTCTATCCTTGGCCAGTTAAAAGTCTATTTCCTACATTCCAGCCAGAGATGTACAATTAAGACATATTTCAGACTATGCTAATTTTCTCCTGAAAATTCTTAAGTGGGTCCCATTTCACTCAGTCTAAAAGCAAAGACTTTAAAATGACCTGTAATTCCTGAGACATTTTGGCCCCCAGTCATCTCTGACTTCAGTTTCAATCTTCATTCCCTCACTTTTCTCTGGCCACACTGTCATCTTTGCCAGGCCATGAATCCACTGGGCAGATGCCTCTCTTAGGCCTTTGCAATGGATTTTCTCTCGGCCTGGTGCACTCTTGCCCAACTTAGAGGCAGACCAATTTCCTCATATATTTTGCCTTTTCTCATCTCAGGTGCTGTAGCCCCGGTTCAATTTGCCATCCTTTCTCACTCAGATTATGGAAATACCCTACCAACATATTTTCTTAATTCTATCCTTGGCCAGTTAAAAGTCTATTTCCTACATTCCAGCCAGAGATGTACAATTAAGACATATTTCAGACTATGCTAATTTTCTCCTGAAAATTCTTAAGTGGGTCCCATTTCACTCAGTCTAAAAGCAAAGACTTTAAAATGACCTGTAATTCCTGAGACATTTTGGCCCCCAGTCATCTCTGACTTCAGTTTCAATCTTCATTCCCTCACTTTTCTCTGGCCACACTGTCATCTTTGCCAGGCCATGAATCCACTGGGCAGATGCCTCTCTTAGGCCTTTGCAATGGATTTTCTCTCGGCCTGGTGCACTCTTGCCCAACTTAGAGGCAGACCAATTTCCTCATATATTTTGCCTTTTCTCAATTATCATATCCTCAGTGCCTCCCAACTATGTATAAACTCCATAAATCTCCTCTCTTATTATTGCCAATTTTCTATGCTCTGTTCTATGTAACATTAATAATACATATGTCATCAATAATCTATTACAGTTGTTATTTAACTACTTCCTCTCTTCGTAATATAAAGTTGAAGAGAGAGATAAGTGTGTGGTGACATGCCTCCCAACTATGTATAAACTCCATAAATCTCCTCTCTTATTATTGCCAATTTTCTATGCTCTGTTCTATGTAACATTAATAATACATATGTCATCAATAATCTATTACAGTTGTTATTTAACTACTTCCTCTCTTCGTAATATAAAGTTGAAGAGAGAGATAAGTGTGTGGTGACTGGCACACAGTGGATGCTCTGTACATGTTTGTTGTATTAACAAATTAAATATTCCATTGAGTAAACTAGGGATCTTTTTAAAGTACAACAGCTATGTCATCTCAATCATACCGATAGTTACCAAACATCATTTTCTTATGGTAACTAAATACTGTTATTAATTCATGTCCATTGAAATGTAGAAACAGTTTGTTGAGAGTAGTACTTATAGCTTCAATTTCTGAAACTAACTGATTGCACAAAATTATATCCAGAACCGGAATATTTCTTTTGTCCTTTCCCATTCCCTCTTCAATGAGCTAATTATACTTCAAATTTAGCGTTCCTTCAAAAGAAAAGATGTCCCTATACCCTGTAATTAGATAAAGTTATTCATACCACTGTAACCTCTTTATCAAGCTTTACTTCACTCTAATAATACTTTTAATAATTGTAATTAAATAATTGCTTCATTCCCTATCTTTTTCCCAATAAATATAAGTTCCATGAAAACCAGGATTAGCCATATTATATTTCTTAAATATCCATTTATAACTTGTCAAGTTATCCTTAACAAGTATTGAGTTATTTTAAAATATAGCCAATAATTATTTGTTGAATGAATAATTTTTATCAAAAAATATCAATGACATTTTAATAAGTACTATTTTATTTCTTGACATATAATCAATCATTATTTTTTTGCTGATGACTATTACAAAGCATCCTCGATAATACTGATTACTAAGAATAATATCCCATATCATCTAAATCTGAACTGAACAAAATTTGTAATATATTATGTATTGTATACATTTACATAAACATAAAAATTACATTTCTTAAGTGTTCAATAAATGGAACATTCACTTGTTAAATGATTGGTTTAGTATAATATAAATATTAAAATTTTATATTCCAGGTTTTTTTAACAAAAAAAGATCTATCTAGAAACTGAGTGGATTAGAGAAGTTATATATCTTTCAGAATTTACTCCAGTTATATTTATTTTTTCAATTTCAAAATATGAAATGTTTAGCCTTACATTATCATTTACTCTGATGTTTTTATAAATCTCATAATTTTGATATATGATATATCTTATTTTAGTAGAAATCACATATTACTAATTCATAATATTGTCATTCAAAGACAGTTATTTTCTTCAATCACACACGGCAAAAAACTCCCTAGGGATTCCCAAAGACAATTTCTAAAATTAAAAATAAATAAACTTATGAATTAGTTTAGCTAATAAAAAAGGCAGTAAAATATTTCAAAATATGAAATGTTTAGCCTTACATTATCATTTACTCTGATGTTTTTATAAATCTCATAATTTTGATATATGATATATCCTATTTTAGTAGAAATCACATATTACTAATTCATAATATTGTCATTCAAAGACAGTTATTTTCTTCAATCACACACGGCAAAAAACTCCCTAGGGATTCCCAAAGACAATTTCTAAAATTAAAAATAAATAAACTTATGAATTAGTTTAGCTAATAAAAAAGGCAGTAAAATATATGGCTTTATCATCTCAATAAAGAATAAAATACATAACAAAAACAATACTATCATGCAATTGATAAATTCAGTCATCTTCTATAGAATATAACACTTATCTCTATAGGAATACTTATTTTTATCAATCAAGAATAATAAACAGGAATGACTTTTTCATCAGTCTCACCCAGAGCAGTTACACTTTTCTGGTTTGAAAACCTAATACAAAATATATCCTTGGCTATCAAAGCTCTGTGCTAAGCAGAGCTGAAAATGCTAGCTTAAATTAGTTTGGGAGAGGGCAAATAGCTCTATTTGGTCTTGAATGAATTTTAAAAGATTTACTTAGATTAGAAAATTGGGTAAAAGCCTACTGTCTCTAAATTCTACATTTAATAATCTTCTTAAATTTTATGGTGAAAAAAGTTGGCCACCTCATGCAAAGAGTTGACTCATTGGAAAAGACTCTGATGCTGGGAGGGATTGGGGGCAGGAAGAAAAGAGGATGACAGAGGATGAGATGGCTGGATGGGATCTCCGACTTGATGGACGTGAGTTTGAGTGAACTTCGGGAGATGGAGATGGACAGCGAAGCCTGGTGTGCTGCAATTCATGGGGTCACAAAGAGTTGGCCATGACTGAGTGACGGAACTGAACTGAATTTGCATGAAGGAAACATATTAATATCATTTGATGTTGGAAAATCTTGTTAGAAAATTTCATTTACTGGTAGCCTTTTTGCATTGACTAAAGAACATGATTTAGCATACATATAAAAATATGAAATAGAGTGCCTGTTATTCAGGACCAAGATTTCCTTGAAATATATTGATTTCACATTTTAAATTGCAATTTTAACGAATCTACAATCACTTTCTTTTGATTTTTAAGCTGTTATATTAATTTACATTGTGAAACAAAGCTTACAATTTATATTAATCTATTTTTTTTAATTTTTTTTAAGAACTAAGTAATTGTTCAAATTTTTATTTTGATGCACAGTATGAGGAATGAACTCTTAAATCCACTGAATTTTATAGAAAATGAAACAGCAAATAAATTAGACCCATGTTAAAATAGAAGGTCAGTTAAATGTCCAAATTTAAGGACCTAACAGCCACAGATAAACTTCAATTCTATATTCTTCTTTCAGAAGTCAAAGTCTTTCAAACACAACTTTACTATGAACTGGTCCAGAGCTCAACAGCATACGGGAATGCTTAACAGGGGTGGTGATCAGGGACACGCTTCCTTGGTGCTGCCTTGATGATGTTGTCCACACACAGAATCACCTCTGCTGCTTCAGCTGCACTTAAAAGAACTTGTCGTTTCACTTGGAAACTTTCTGTTATACGCAGTATTGACATATCTCCAATGGTACCTTCCTTCATATCCAGTCCAGCAGTTGTTTTGCCTTCACTATGGGCAGCTTGGAGCTGTGCCACCAGGCTGCACTGTCATAGCCCGCATTGTCAGCTATGATAGTTGGCAACATTCTCAGTGCTTTAGCATAAGACTCCACTGCAACAGCTTCTTTGCCTGGTGTTCTACTGGCAAGCTGTGTCACGGCATGAGCCATCAGCATCTCAGAACAGCCTCCTCCATAAACTGTTCTAGAATCTTTCACAGTTTGGGCAAGAACACAAAGAGCATCATGCAAAGATCTTTCTGCTTCATCTAAAATTTGTTGAGTGGCACCACGCAGAACAATGGTGCAAGCCTCACCAAGGGCTACCCCGGAAAAGTGAATGAGTTTGTCTTCTCCAATCATGACTTCCTCAATAAGTTTGCAACTTCCAAGCTTCACTAGTTCTGGATGGTCAAAGGTAGAGGCAATTTCACCACCTGTAACAAGAGCGAGGCGTTCCACGCCTGCAAAATCTGCATGCTCAATAGCCATAACACCAGCAGCACCAAAGAGTTGTTCAGGATAATTATAAATTAGTTGCCTGTTAATAAAGCAATTTATCCCATGCTTAAGAATACGTTCAACTTTTTTCTCCTTCATTTTTTCCTTTTCTGCGTGTTCTATTTCAGCAACCTTTGCTGTAGAATCAACTCTCACCCGGGAACCAAATATCTTAATTTTGTCTGTATCCATACCAGTATTTGCAATAAGAATGTTAGCATTTTCAATTCGTTTTGGTTGATTTACACCAATTTTTTTATCCAACAGAAAGCCTTCATCTAAATAGGAATCTGCCAGACTTCCTCCTAGCTTTTTGATGACATGAATTGCCTCCAGGTTACCAGAGCCTTTTAGTCTGAGAACAGCTTCCACAGCTAACTTAGTAAAGTGGTCTTCATGATGAGTAAGAAGTTTTGAGGATAGTGTTGTTCCTGCAATGTTCATTAAATCTTGACGGAACTTAACTTCATCAGAACCATGGTCAACTGCAGAATTCAATAGAGCCTGTCTTGCTGCCTTTGTGGCTTCTCTCCAACCCGCAATAATGGTCTGTGGGTGTATCTTTTTGCAATTAAGGATTCTGCTTCCCTTAGCAATTCTGCTGCGAAAACAGTAACAGATGTAGTGCCATCACCAACTTCATCATCTTGAACCCTTGACATATCAACTAAAACTTTAGCAGCTGGGTTGTCCACACCAATGTTTTTTAAAATAGTTGCACCATCATTGGTTACCATAAGAGATGCATCTCGTCCACTGCTTAACAGAATTTTGTCCATGCCCTTGGGTCCCAACGTGCTCTTTACCAAGTCTCCAATAGCAATGGCACCAATAAAAGAAGACAGGCGAGCTGTCTCTGCTCTCTCTTCATCAGCTCCAGCCTTGAAGATATTAACAGGTGCAAGGGAAAGGGACGCCATGGTTCCGAGGAGCTCGGCACACACGCTATCCCCTCACAGCTCGCGCCCGTGTCCTAATCTATTTTTAAAATTCAGTTCCCAGAAAGGACCTGTAAGTTTTAACCAAATTAAAATGTACAAAAGATAAACAATGAAACATTCTACTGAAGTATTAATAAAGTCTAGAGATTGTTTCTAGAATATACAGGAAAAATGTATATAATACTTTTCCCTATTTACATATTCACAGAAAGGTCTGAGGAAACAATGCAGTCAATTCCTGAACAGAAGATAAACGCACACTAAATGACTGGTCTGAGTCATATGAACCAGATGGCAGCAATAATGGATAAGGACCATGTTGCCTGACATCTAGTATTCTACATGTACAACTTACTTAATTTTACATCATAAAAATAATATATATGCTGCTGCTACTGCTGCTGCTGCTAAGTCACTTCAGTTTTTGTCCGACTCTGTGCGACCCCATAGCTGGCAGCCCACCAGGCTCTGCTGTCCCTGAGATTCTCCAGGCAAGAACACTGGAGTGGGTTGCCATTTCCTTCTCCAATGCATGAGAGTGAAAAGTGAAAGTGAAGTCACTCAGTCGTGTGCGAGTCTTAGCGACCCCATTAACTGCAGCCCACCAGGCTCCTCCATCCATGGGATTTTCCAGGCAAGAGTGTGGAGTGGGGTGCCATCGCTTAGTTACCAAGAATATGAATTAGTAAAATATTAGGAAATCCTCCCATAATCCACCTAAACATTACTAGCCTCCTGCTGTTACTCAAACACACTAAGCAGGCTGCTAGACTGAGCTGTAGTTTTGATATCCATTATCATAGACTCTGGGATGCCCCTGGTGACTCAGACAATGAAGAATCTGCCTGTAATGCAGGGGACATGGGTTCAATCCCTAGGTCGGGGACATCTCCTGGAAGATGATATGGCAACCCATTCCAGTATTCTTGCCCTGGGAAATCCTACGGCTAGAGGAGCCTGGCAAGCTTACAGTCCATGGGGTTGCAAAGAATCAGACACAACTGAAGCAATGGTGCACAGCGCGCACACAGCAGACTCTTTGAATACTCTCCTTGAGACAGAGTTACATGCTTCACTCTCGTTCTTCAGATCATACTGGCCCAAATTCCCTTAACTCAGTTCTTTCCTGGCTACTTGATATTAAAATGGAAACTCTCTCATGCCCCCATCACTGCTGCTGCTGCTGCTGCTGCTGCTGCTAAGTCGCTTTAGTCGTGTCCCACTCTGTGCGACCTCATAGACGGCAGGCCACCAGGCTCTGCCCTCCCTGGGATTCTCCAGGCAAGAACACTGGAGTGGGTTACCATTTCCTTCTTCAAAGCATGAAAGTGAAAAGTGGAAGTGAAGTCGCTCAGTCGTGTCCAACTCTTAGTGACCCCATGGATTGCAGCCCACCAGGCTCCTCTGCCCATGGGGTTTTCCAGGTACTAGAGTGGGGTGCCATCACTATATGTGTACTATGCTTTTTTTTCTTTTCTAGTTTCAGAGAAGGCAATGGCACCCCACTCCATTACTCTTGCCTGGAAAATCCCAGGGACGGAGGAGCCTGGTAGGCTGCAGTCCATAGGGTCAATAAGAGTCGGACACAACTGAATGACTTCACTTTCACTTTTCACTTTCATGCATTGGAGAAGAAAATGGCAACCCACTCCAGTGTTCTTGCCTGAGAATCCCAGGGACAGGGGAGACTGGTGGGCTGCCGTCTATGAGGTCGCACAGAGTCGGACACGACTGAAGTGACTTAGCAGCAGCAGCAGTTTTTTCATCACTCAATATTTTACACATTTATTTACTGTATGTCTCCTCTCACTATATTCCAATCACAATAAAACTTTGTCCACTTGATTCAACACTTTATCTCAATTCTTTGACAGATTCCTGACAAGTGGTAGATATCTATATATCTATATCTAAATAGATAGGTAGGGAGATAGATAGATTAATCTATGTATTATATCACTAATCTGCACCACTCTCACTGCAAAAATTTAACTTTAAATGTTTCTTCCACTCATGATCTGGGCAACATAAATTAAGAACATGAAGAACAAGAGGGGGCAGAAATTTCTAGAACCAGAGAAAGAGTATATTGTGTGGAGAGAACTGGACTAGAACTGGACTAGGCATCCTCAGTCTCAGGATGCCTCTAGGAACATACAGTGAAGCCATATAAAGAACAAAAGATGAATTGCCCATGTAATCAGAGTAAGTAAGGAGCAGTTACACATACGGACATTAAATCTACAGAAGAGGTGGAAAAATGTATTCTTTAAAAATATCTATGAATAAGTTACTAAAATATACTCAAGTAAAATTTGGCAGGATGTCATGTTTTACCACTGAGATAAGAAACAGAGTTTAAAAGGATGTTTTCTTAGAAAAAATAAAATTGACATTATAGAAGGAAAAGACCAGAGAAACTAAAGAATATTATCTTTGCCTAAAAACAAAATCCAACAAAATGCAAAATATTTTAGGCTCAGTTCAGTTCAGTCACTCAGTCATGTCTGACTCTTTGCAACCCCATGACCTACAACACGCCAGGCCTCCGTGTCCATCACCAACTCTCGGAGTATAACCAAACTCATGTCCATGAGTCGGTGATGCTATCCAACCATCTCATCTTATGCCATTCCATTTTCCTCCTACTCTCAATTTTTCCCAGCATTGGGGTCTTTTCCAATGAGCAACTCTTCACATCATGTGGCCAAATTATTGGAGTTTCAGTTTCAACACGAGTCCTTCCAATGAACACCAAGGACTGATCTCATTTAGGATGGACTTCTTGCACTCCAAGGGATTCTTAAGACTCTTCTCCAACACCACAGTTCAAAAGCATCAATTCTCTGGCACTCAGCTTTCTTTACAGTCCAACTCTCATATCCATACATGACTACTGGAAAAAACATAGCCTTGACTAGACGGAACTTTGTTGGCAAAGTAATGTTTCTGCTTTTTAATATGCTATCTAGGTTGGTCATAACTTTTCTTCCAAGAAGTAAATGTCTTTTAATTTCATGACTGCAGTCACCATCTGCAGGGATTTTGGAGCCCCCCAAAATAAAAGTCAGCCACTGTTTCCACTGTTTTCTCATCTATTTACCATGAAGTGATGGAACTGGATGCCATGATTTAGTTTTCTGAATGTTGAGCTTTAAGGAAACTTTTTCACTCTCTGCTTTCATTTTCATCAATAGGCTCTTTAATTCTTCTTCACTTCCTGCCATAAGGTTGGTGTCATCTGCATATCTGAGGTTATTGATATTTCTCCCAGCAATCTTGATTCCAGCTTGTGTTTCCTCCAGCCCAGCGTTTCTCATGATGTACTCTGCATATAAGGTAAATAAGCAGGGTGACAATATACAGCCTTGACGGACTCCTTTTCCTATTTGGAACCAGTCTGCTGTCCCATGTCCAGTTCTAACTGTTGTTTCCTGACTTGCATACAGATTTCTCAAGAGGGAGGTCAGGTGGTATGGTATTCCCATCTCTTTCAGAATTATTGACAGTTTATTTTGATCCACACAGTCAATGGCTTTGGCATAGTCAATAAAGCAGAAATAGATGTTTTTCTGGAATTCTCTTGCTTTTTCCATGATCCAGCAGATGTTGGCAATTTGATCACTGGTTCCTCTGCCTTTTCTAAAACCAGTTTGAACATCTGGAATTTCACAGTTCACGTATTGCTGAAGCCTGGCTCGGAGAATTTGAGCATTACTTTACTAGCATGTGAGATGAGTGCAATTGTGCGGTAGTTTGAGCATTCTTTGGCATTGCCTTTCTTTGGGATTGGTGAAAACCGACATTTTCCAGTCCTTGTGGGCACTGCTGAGTTTTCCAAATTTGCTGACATATTGAGTACGGCATTTTCACAGCATTGTCTTTTAGGATTTGAAGTAGCTCAACTGGAATTCCATCACCTCCACTAGCTTTGTTCATAGTGATGCTTCCTAAGGCCCACTTGACTTCACATTCTAGAATATCTGGCTCTAGGTGAATGATCACACCATTGTGACTAACTAGGTTGTGAAGATCTTTTTTGTACAGTTCTTCCATGTATTCTTGCCACCCCTTCTTAGTATCTTCTGCTTCTGTTAGTTCCATACCATTTCTGTCCTTTATTGAGCCCATCTTTGCATGAAATGTTCCCTTGGTATCTCTAATTGTCTTGAAGTATTCTCTAGTCTTTCTCATTCTATTGTTTTCCTCTATTTCTTTGCACTGATCACTGAGGAAGGCTTTCTTATCTCTGCTTGTTTTTCTTTGGAACTCTGCATTCAAATAATGGGTATACCTTTCATTTTCTCCCTTTCTTTTCACTTCTTTTCTTTTCACAGTTATTTGTAAGGCCTCCTCAGACAGTCATTTTGCTTTTTTACATTTCTTTTTCTTGGGGATGGTCTTGACTCCTGTCTCCTGTACAATGGCATGAATCTCTGTCCATAGTTCATCTAGTCTATGAGATCTAGTCCTTTAAATCTATTTTTCACTTCCACTGCATAATCACAAAGGATTGATTTAGGTCCTACCTGAATGGTTTATTTGTTTTCCCCACTTTCCCCAATTTAAGTCTGAATTTGGCAATAAGAAGTTCATGATCTGAGCCACAGTCAGCTCCTGGTCTTTTTTTTTTTTTTTGCTGACTATATAGAGCTTCTGCAACTTTGGCTGCAAAGAATATAATCAATTTGATTTTGGTATTGCCCACCTGGTGATGTCCATGTGTAGAGTTTCTCTTGTGTTATTGGAAGAGGGTGTTTGCTATGACCAGTGCATTCTCTTGGCAGAACTCTATTAGCCTTTGCCCTGCTTCATTCTGTACTCCAAGGCCAAATTTGCCTGTTACTCCAGGTGTTTCTTGACTTCCTACTTTTGCATTCCAGTTTCCTAAAATGAAAAGGACATCTTTTTTGGGTGTTAGTTCTAAAAGATCTTGTAGGTCTTAATAGAACCGTTCAACTTCAGCTTCTTCAGCATTACTGGTTGGGGCATAGGCTTGGATTACCGTGATATTGAATGGTTTGCCTTGGAAATGAACAGAGATCATTCTGTCATTTTTGAGATTGCATCCAAGTACTGCGTTTTGGGCTTTTTTTGTTGACTATAATGGCTATTCCATTTCTTCTAAGGGATTCCTGCCTGCAGTGGTAGATATAATGGTCATCTGAGTTAAATTCACTCATTCCATTCAATCTTAGTTCACTGATTCCTAGAATGTGGACCTAATATTCCAGGTTCCTATGGAATATTGCTCTTTACAGCATTGGACTTTGTTTCCATCACCAGTCACACCCACAACTGGGTGTTGTTTTTGCTTTGGTTCCATCCCTTCATTCTTTCTGAAGTTATTTCTCCACTGATCTCCAGTAGCATGTTGGGCACCTTCCGACCTGGGGAGTTCATCTTTCAGTGCCTGAAATTTTGGCCTATTCATACTGTTAATGGGGTTTTACAAGACAAGAACACTAATGTGGTTTGCCATTCCCTTCTCCAGTGGACCACATTCTGTCAGACCTCTCCACCATGACCTGTTCATCTTGGATGGCCCCACACAGCATGGCCTAGTTTAATAGAGTTAGACAAGGCTGTGGTACATTTTAGGCTCATGTTGGACCAAATCTTTCTAAAACATATATTCACTACTTTACATAATTTTTTTAAAACAGAGGGACTGGAAAACTTTCAACTGCCCAAAAGATCCATTGCAATTATACATTCATAGTGTGAGAAAATGACAACTAGGGTAGTAGCTCGAATTCCAATGGGCCCCTTGGGAGGTGAACTTAAAAAAAAATTTTCATTAATACCTGGCCCAAAGATGCCCTGAGTCTAGTCAAGATGCTGTGTAAGGTCTTTGAATATTAATATCATCATAGGATTTGAGCGATTTAAACATTTCCCTTTCCACAGTATAAGTTAGATAAGTAAAAGGTCACAATTCTCTTTGAGGGCAGGGTAGGTTAATCCTTACCAAACAGTTTTGATTTTAGGCCCAGCCTCTCTTTCAGTCAGTGGATTATTGGTCAATGTGTCCTGGGTATAAATACTAGTTTAGATCTGGCAACTAGCAAGAAATCAGGACTTTTTACTGGAGTAGCCACTCCAGCCATCTGATTATTTGTTATTAATTACTTTGATCTTAAAACACTGATCAACATCTTGCTGAATACCTGTCTATCTTGTCCACATGGTCCCTATATTATGCTATTATTGCCATGGTTTCTGAGTACTTTTTGCCACTGCTCTGCCATTTCTATTCATTATAATAACTTTGTCAAACTGGCTTCTGACAGTTAAGCATCAAGATCTGTCATTGATGAATTAAGGGTAATTTTCTGTGAATTGTTCTAAGGGTGGCAAATTCTTTAACAGTATCTCCTTAATGACAGTTTTGGCCTGAAGAGGACAGCCACCACTGGCCTTTTCAGAGCTGATAGTTCTCCTCTCCCCAGAACATTACTTACTGTTTTACTAAATGGAGTGTTTGCTAGACCCTCTAGTGGCACAACACTCTTTGTGTGTTTTCCATCCATAGTGTATACATCATAGCCTGCTAATCATCTGAGCCTTTCCTTCCCTTTGTCTACAATGTGTCACAGCTACTATGGTTTTTTCTCAAAGTGTCTAAGAATCAGCCTCATAGTGTGTCAGCTGCTAAGGTTTTAAATCTTATCAAACATGGATATGTTCCCAAATCGACACATTCTCTATTATACAACATTTTTTTTGTCCCTTATCCCCTTGAATTTAGTTTCACACAGTGTCTCCAGCTGGTGGTTCTATAGTTCCTTGGGGTATAGACCCTTTTCTCCATGAGAAGATGCTGATCTCCTAGTGAAGTTAAGTAATGATTTAGTCCTAGTTATTGGTTTAATGACAGGAGAGGAATTTTGGTCCTATTCTTGGGAGGATGTGTGTTGACTTATAGGTGGTGGTTTCTGCATCAATATCATCAAACAAGAGGGTGGAAAACACTAATCTTTAACAACATGAAATGCTATCACTGAAAAATAAAAATGTTCTGGGGAATCTGGGTTGACTCAAAGCAGATGTTGTCATCACACATTTCAGACTCCAATGACCTTGATATAGTAGACCTGCTATGGCTGAAATTTCAACATTCTCTCAACATCTGCTTACTACAACCTAATTAAATCCTGAGCACAACCTGCATGCAGCCTTCTTCCAGCTCAACTTGAGCTTGTTCTATAGGATACCAAAATCTATTTATATGTTGTCAGAAAGGCTCTCTGGCTTTAGTGCTTAGCTTTCAGTTGTTGATTAATCACACTCAAGACCATATCATCTACTCCCAGAAGTAGCCATCTGATATCACTGTCTTCATAATTGCTATTTCTCCCATATTTCTCAAGCTCCAGGTACAATGCACTCATAAATACATTCTCTTTCAGGACTATCTCATCCCATGTCATCGCTAATTAAAGTTTAATAATTGCATTCTAATTGCATGTCAAAATCTTTCTGACCTCCACCAACTCACCAGTAATTGGGCTCTAAATGACTAGTGGTAATACAACTGTAAAACCCCATACTAAAATCTGTTTGTTTGTTTTTGAGACTTATTATAATTTGCTTTTGGCTTCAATACCTACAGGTTAAGAAGAAGATAGTATTAGTAGGTGGAGAAGTTGGTTTGCAATACTTTACAGCAGAAGATATAGCTAATCCAAAGGGAAATTTGGAATTTGAATGACCCTTCAAAGTTGTCCCAAATTTGGAGAAGATGGCTAGGCTCTTTAATGCCAATGTTGACCAGTATTCCTGCCCTAGAAAGAAACATTTCCTTGTGAGATTATCTTTGGCCACAAGAAATCACCAAAGGATAGCTTGAATGTGAACTCTCAGTCACCAAGACTCTCAGTATCTGGAGGAAGGAGTGCTTTAACTGCCTTTATTATATATGCTTTAAAAGATTTATTCATGCACATTCATACACATTTTTCATTCTTATGGTTTATACTCTGAAGACACCTTCTTTTCTTTTATTTAAATAACATGATCAAATAATATGCTAAATTTCTTTCTACTTCAATATCTTTAATGAGATACATGTTTTTCTTTTTTAAATTCTACATTGTATGGAGTTAATAAATATACAGGCAGATAGCTGTTATGTTACTATTCATTAAGCCATTTTTATTTATTTTCTTATCAAGTCATTTTCTGACTTGAAACAGATTTTAAGCATTTTGTATTGTTCACTGACTTTTAAAAATACATTTTTTATACCTCGCATTAGCTAAGAACAATAGTTATCATTGTCAATAGTCATCATTTAATTCCTAAAATGCCTTAAATTCTCGCAGTAGGATGCTTTAAATAATGCATTTTATTAAATAAAATATTCATGTCTTCTTTTGAAAAATATTTTGTTTCATCTTTTCCCCACAAGATTAAACATTTTATGTCAGGGTTTTAAACATGAAATTAACTGGGAAAGGATTAAGTCCAGTATTGCCTTTTTGGTTTAGTTATATTAGATATGACTTCTTCACCAATTTAATTAAATATGGTAAATTTTTAAATACCAGTCAAAATCATTATCTGATTTAATTGGAATTTAAAAAAATTCACATGCCATTTTATTCAATGACATTAAATAAGTCAGTTAATATAGTAGAGGTTTATTATAGTTTAGAACTGTAATCACTTTATTCTGACAATAGTTTAACATTAGTTCTTTGAGTATATAAAAGAATGGTATCTTCCAACCATCTAATTCATCCTTTTATAAGAGACATGTACTAATTGGTTACTATATGGAAGTAATGAAATAACCTGACTGCTTATTATATAACATTGCAGACACTGTCATCATTCTATGAGACTTCGCTAAAACATTACAAATTCTGATACATTAAGAGTTATATTCAGTTCATTACTTCTTAATCTCCAATGAAATTTTCTTCTGTACCTCCTTAAATATGGGTCATATCCCATCAATGGGAAAATTTCCATATGCCAAAAGCACTAACACTAGAATCAAATCCTTAACCATAAAATCCTTTCTTTAAAGTACAACTTCTAAACTCATCATAACTTTAAGTCCACTGATGCTAAAAATCTATTACCTTATTTAATTTCTTAAACTTCCGTCATCTATCATTATTCTCACCTTTTGGTAGGCACCATCAATTCATGCAAAATGCTGGGCTGGATGAAGCACAAGCTGGAATCAAGATTACCAGGAGAAATATCAATAACATCAGATACACAGATGACACCACCCTTATGGCAGAAAGTGAAGAATAACTAAGCAGCCTCTTGATAAAAGTGAAAGAGGAGAGTGAAAAAGCTAGCTTAAAACTCAACATTCAAAAAACAAAGTTCATGGCACCTGGTTCCATCACTTAATGGCAAACAGATGGGGTAAAAATAGAAACAGTGAGAAACTTCATTTTGGGAGCTCCAAAATCACTGCAGATGGTGACTGCAGCCATGGAATTAAAAGATACTTGCTCCTTGGAAGAAAGGTTATGACCAACCTAGACAGCATATTAAAAAGCAGAGACATTACTTTGCCAGCAAATGTCCATCTGGTCAAAGCTATGGTTTATTCCAATAGTCATGTATGGATGTGAGGGTTGGACAATAAACAAAATTGAACGCTGAAAAAATTGATGCTTTTGAACTGTGGTGTTGGAGAAGACTCTTCAGAATTCCTTAGACAGCAAGGAGAACCAACCAGTACATCCTAAAAGAAATCAGTCCTGAATATTCATTGAAAGGACTGATGCTGAAACTCCAATATTTTGGCCACCTGAGGCAAAGAACTGACTCATTGGAAAAGACTCTGATGCTGGGAAAGATTGAGGGCAGGGCAGAAGGGGATGACAGAGGATGAGATGGTTGGATGCATCACCAACTTGAAGGACATGAGTTTGAGTAAGCTCTGAGAGGTGGTGATGGACAGGGAAGCCTGGCAAGCTGCAGTCCATGAGGTTGCAAAGAGTCAGACACGACTGAGCAACTGAACTGAATTGAATCAGTTCACCTTTACCCTTAAATCTTTGTCTTTCTCTTCCACCTGCCTGGAAAGATATTCTCCAATGAAACATGTATACTATTTCAAGTATCACACTGCCAAAGTTTAGTTGCTCAGTCATGTCCGATTCTTTGTGACCCCAAAGACTAGCCCACCAGGCTCCTCTGTTCATGGAATTCTCCAGAAAAGAATATTGGAGTGGGTTGGCATTCCTTTCTCCAGGAAATTTTCCTGACCCAGGGGTTGAACCCAGGTCTCCTGCATTACAGGCAGATTCTTTAGTATCCGAGCCACATTTAAGCATAATTGGAGGAAATCAAGTACTCAAGATGATTGAGGTTAACTAGATTTTAAAGATTATCAAGCTCAATAATTCTTCATATTTATGATTTCATAATTAAATCTCTTCTCAAACCTCACTTTTCCATATATCCAAGTTATTAATACTATTCCAACTACTCACCAGCTACTCTGTTTCATTTAAAAATAGAACACAGACTATAACTCTCTCTCTCTCTTATGGACATACATATATGTCTTTGAGAACTCTTTTCTCTCATGACAACAAAGAACCCTTCCTTTCAAAATTCAATTTTTCCTCAACAGTTCATCATTTGATATCCAAATTTTACTATATGACTTAACATCTCTTCCAATCACTTAATCATGTCTATGTCTTACAAATATAATTTATTTATTCCCATTAAAATACACAAGTGCATGCACACACACACACAATCAAAGCAAACAATGAACTACATCTCTTGACCTTGCTGCTGCTACTGCTGCTACTAAGTCGCTTCAGTCGTGTCCGACTCTGTGCGACCCCATAGACGGCAGCCCACCAGGCTTCCCTGGCCTGGGATTCTCCAGGCAAGAACACTGGAGTGGGTTGCCATTTCCTTCTCCACTGGATGAAAGTGTAAAATGAAAGTGAAGTCGCTCAGTCGTGTCTGACTCTTAGCGACCCCATGGACTGCAGCCCACCAGGCTCCTCCGCCCATGGGATTTTCCAGGCAAGAGTACTGGAGTGGGGTGCCATTGCCTTCTCCATCTCTTGGCCCTACTACTCCTCAAATCTGCTGGTCTCTGTACACCTTTACTGTAACAAATAATGCAAATATTTTATGGGTCAATTTCTTATCTTCCATTAATTTTTAACCTTACTACAATGTGCTCCCTCTTCTCCCAAACTAATAAAGTACATTATAAATTCACCCATACATAGTGCAAAATACAGTAGATGCCTTTCAATCTTTATAATATCTCTCATTAGCAGTTAACTTACTTGATAACTGCTTTCCTTTATACATATTCTCTTACATTCTATGCATTACAGGTTCTGGTTTTTTTTCCCTACATTCCTAGCCATTGTTTCTCATACATTTTTGCAGGCTTATTCTTTTTCACAGTGCATTATGTATTGAAGAGATTCTTGTTTTGGTTTAAAGTATAACAAATGTTAAAATAACAATAATAAGATCTAAAAATCATCATAATAAAATGATAAAATCAAAATAAAGCAAAATAAAATAATAACTGATAAATGTTTATCAAGCACTTATTTTGTGCATGGAACTTTGCTTTTATATGGATTATCTTACCTGTAACAACTCTATTATATAGATAATAGAGTCATCTATATTTGGAGGTGATGAAACTAAGGAGAGTGTATGACTGGTCAAGGTGAAATGATGCAGGTCCTCTCTTTTTTTCATTCCTTGTAATCTCAACCATACCTGTGACTCTAAATGGCATCTCCAGGTCACAACTCCAGAAGTTTATATCTTTTGTTCAGACTTCTCTATTAAATCCAACATGTACATTCAGATGCTTCTTAGGCCTCTCCTAATGAACACTGCAAATCTAAACTGTTGTTACTCCATTTCTCAAGAGCATTTGCTTAGAATATCAAAGACTTTATGTAGATGCTGTAAACTGAATGGTGCATGTACTCAAGCCTAAAATACAGAGCATTATTCTGAGACAAAGGCCCCTTACATTTATGGATCAATCTGACTCCCTTACCTCCCTGACTTAGAGAAGAGATCCATGTAGATTTTGAAAGGAGGCAAGAAGCTTTCCTTGGTAGCTCAGATAGTAAAGCGTCTGCCTACAATGTGGGAGACCAGGGTTCGATCCCTGGGTTGGGAAGATCTCCTAGAGAAGGAAATGGCACCCCACTCCAGCACCCTTGCCTGGAAAATCCCATGGACAGAGGAGCCTCGTAGGCTACAGTCCATGCGGTTGCAAAGAGTCAGACACAACTGAGCAACTTCACTTTCACCGTAAGAAGCTGTCTGTTCAGGGAATTCTGCAGTCGAGATCCTAGAGCATGTCTGGAAGTGAGAACACAGGAACATCTTTCTCCTGGGGATTTCTTCCTACTGTTACAGCAATTCCACTAACAACTGAGAAACTCTCCTGGAGCAGGTCTACAGCACAGACATGGAGGGATGCGGTTTCACGACTTTATCATTCCAAAATGCCAACCCATTCCTGAGCTGGTTTGTGAAGGCTGGTATTGGGGACTTACTGCATTCCTTCCAGCCCAGGAGTATGTGGGCAAATGGCAGTCTGCGTATCAACCAAAGGATGTGTAGGAGTTGGAAAGGGGGGCTAGTGACTGAGCAGTCTAATAATTTCCTGCTTCAGCTATGAGTAAAGCAGGCGGAAAAAAATCAAGGGACTTACTACCCCAGGACAAATTTTGCTCAGATTTATAGACATAAGAATCTGTTCCTTGGTGGTATAATATTTAGCTGCCGAAATGGTAAATGTCTTGTAGGATTTACCTGTTTTTAATAGGGGGCAATGAGTCATAAAATCTTTAATTTCAAAATAAATGAAACAAACTAATAGTATTAATAATTACACTGTGTAAAGTTTAGTACTAAAATATTCCTTGTCATGATAAAAATTAAGCATTTTTGCTATTTTATTTTTTGTAAAAATAATTTCCAGAAACAAACTTATTGTTAACAGAGTAATACTAATACTGAATATAGAGATAATAGATAGATAGATATAGATATAAATATACTTATACAAAGTTAGCAGCAGTAGGGACCAAGTATCCTGCAGTTTCATCACTATGAAAACTTTTATATTTTTTTAATTCAGAGAAGCATTAATTTTGTCAATATTGCTCAGAAAAAAGCTTAAAATAACATAAAATGTAAAGCTATAAACTGTCACTCTCTAATATTATCTTTCTAAATAATAATTTCTCAAATTACTCCTGTGATTTGTATAGATAGAAACTAGCTTCAGTTTTAATTTCCATATTTAAAAATACTTATGAGGCCATAATAATTTTTCATATTTTCCATTGCCATTTTTTGATGTTTTAAAGGACTCAGACCTAATTCCATACACATTTTATATTTTAAATGGTACATGTTTAATATTCTGTTGCAAGTGTTTCAAAAGGATATCATTCAAAACCAAATTTTTAGCCAAAAGTAATGCTGCTGGAGTAAATTTTCTTTTTACAAGTATATTATTCCTATACACCATTAATCATCATGTTCTGATAACTAGAAATATATTTAAATTATTTTGTAAATATCATGTTAAAATGGAATTTAACCACAAGCTGAATATATTTTATATCATTTAGGCTTACTCTTGGCTATGTCTTTGTTGTGTCCTTTTAAATCTCCAACTGCATGAGTCAGAGAGCTTGGAAATCAATTTGATGTTAGCATAAACAAATGATGTCCTTACCAAGAGAGAAAGTGTCCTTCTCTCATTAAAAGAGATAAAGCCCCAAATTCCCAGGTTCATTCATCATTTTGGGGTCTGATTTTACAAAAAAAAAGAGCTCTTATTTCATGAAAAACAATTTCCTCTCACTATCGTGTTGTAAGAAGGGGAATCTGCCGAAAACCAAATTGATGCTGTAAGATGCCCTGCCTAACCTGGTATTCA
Source organism: Aepyceros melampus (assembly GCA_006408695.1). Classification (NCBI taxonomy): domain Eukaryota; kingdom Metazoa; phylum Chordata; class Mammalia; order Artiodactyla; family Bovidae; genus Aepyceros; species Aepyceros melampus. The sequence goes on from SJXQ01004451.1 coordinate 27,948, forward strand.
AATCTTGGGAACTCACAGCTGGTATTCGGAGTAGTGTCAGCAGGAAAATACCTCACGTAGATGTAAGATTGAAGATGCTGGCTTGGCTTAATGGTGTGTCTTCAAACATCTGTATGACTGTGATTTTTGTCTCTCATGTACAATAGTACAATAAACATATTTTCAATTTAAATTTTGATATAAATAATATCCCTTTGTGATGGTAAACTAGATTATTATAATCTTAGGATTTAATGAAATATTTAAACTTTACAAAACGTTTTCTTGAAAATAAAAGGTGATAGCATTTAACAAGATGCTACTGGGTTAAATTGGAAAAACAATAAGGATAATAGCAACAAAAACTCTGGACAAAATAAGACGTCCGCTTTTCCACTAAAGCTATTACTACCTGTAATACAAAGATAAACTAGCATAATGTTAAATCATAGAAGAAAAATGAAAAAATAAGTGAAACGGACAACTTCTTGTCCTGTTTTAAAGGTTATTGTCCTTTTTGAGAAAAGATTATTGTTTTTTAAAACAATCTTAATCAATTATTATTTAAAATTTCTTGATCAATAGTTGGAAAATATGTAGTAAATTCAAGCAGATTATGAGCTGTCTTCTGTGAGTACTCTTTCAGTTCCTCCTAAAGGAAGCTTTATGTAAGCCTTGTCAGCAAACTGACATAAAATCCCACCTACTAAAAAAACATATTTTTGCAAAAATTTGTCAGCAACTGAATCCCACGGCTACTGAGTAAATCTGGCACAGTCAACAACAGCCACATTTTTAACATGAAATTCTTACTTCTTATACCATCATCATAACAATTCAAAATGAATTTAATGTGTTCTCATTCATGCATTTTGTAATGTTAAGTACTACATGCATATAAAGTAGGAGAAAAAAGAATAGGAGGTGTGTTTGACAGAAAGTCATGATTTTTATATTTAGTTCTAATCCATCCCTCTTTGAACAACCTTCTTAATCTTTTGAAGCACATTTTACTAATCTCTAAAATGTATGTTTTCCAATCTATAAGAAATCTCCTAACTCTAGTTTTATGTTTCTGTGAGAAGCCTAATAAATGACAACCAACAAAAGATAAAAGTAGAAAACAAAATAATTCATCAAACCATAGAACTATTATAATTTGTATTTTAAAAGTTTTCTAAGACTAAATATGTTTAAATTGAATTAAATTAATTCAAATGAGACTGGGAAGGCTTTTTCTTGCTTTGATACGTAATTATCAACTCTAATGCATGTTACCTTGGCATCCCAAGGTTTCCAATGTGCCTGCCCAGTATAGTTAGTTTTTCTTTAATTACAAGAGCGATTGATTTTATTTCTTTTTAACTTTCATTATTAACTTTTTAACATAAGCATTTAATTTTTTCTAAGAGTTGTATTTTGTGTGCTATTTGTATACTGTTTTATTTATTCATTTTTGTTTTTGTTTAATGACCACTTTTTATTTTTGTTTTAATCTTCATACATCATTCAGTTTTAAGTATTTCTTGAGTATCAAGAAATCAAACTAATATCAAATACATACTGGGGTCTATTTCTTGTCTTGAAACTGGATTTTTTAAAAATGTGCTCTTTTCAACATAAGCATATCTTTCTCAATTTTTTTCACAAATATTATATTTGGTTTCATCATTTATTTTGTGAATTCTTTTTAGTTTTATTTCATTTCTGTATGTTACCATTTGCTGAACTATACAAACTTTGTAAGCCCCCATTATCTGTACTTAGATATACAACTTTCTTTAAAGTGGATTGAAATTTACCTCAATATTTTAAACCACACATTCACCAGAGACATTCTTAAAACTATGTTCAACTTACAGTTGAAATTTCTATCAGAACAATTTGTGTTTCTTCCTTTGGGAACATATTTTATTTTCCAAATTCATCTATTCTTTCACATCTCTCCATTAAATAAAACATTAATTTATTTTATGAGTAAACAGTGATGCCATCTAAAAATGTGCCAGGGGTGGAGTAGGCCTGTACTCTCTTGGCAGGTGGCACCAAAATGTTGCTATAGATAGTTAAAGTTTTGATGGTTTCACTGCTTCATTAGTCAATATATCTCCTCGACAGGCACTTTAGTTTTATAGCACCTTTCCAGAAATTATGGATACAAAAATAAGCTGAATAAAGAAAACTAGCATGAACTTTGTGAATCTTAATTTTTTCCAGAATCACTTCCATAGTTTTCATGTGGTTTACTTCTATTGTAACAGTATCTGTATATTTTCTTGATATAAAAAAATGTCCAGTAAGGCTTCTCTTGATATTGTTAAATTCAGCTTCAAAATAAATCCATTATTTTACTTCCCCAATTTAGCTAATACAGTTAAAATATATAAAAATGGAGTTTAAATAAAAATAAAAATTATTGTAAAATAACATTAAATAATTATGAGTGTTTATATATTCTCAGATTTTTATATAACTTTGGGTTACCACTGAGAAGCTAATCTTAAAATATCAAACATCACAATGGAATCTACTGCACATGGTAAATACATAGCTTGCTAAACATTCAATTTACATGAGTCTGATAGAACTCTTTGGATGTTTAAAGTTTTCTGAGATAGGCCGATTGATAATGTACTTGCATGTAGCAGCCATGCCACAACTCTGCAAATTTTTCTCATCATTTTTTCTCAGTTTTTGAATTTATCTAGTCCTGGTTGGGTAATGAGTAGTTTGACAACCAGCACTGATGTGCAGGCTACACATTTAGTCTTAATCATAACCTTGGTATCTCAAAAACATATCCCTTAACCAAAGAAATCATATAATTACGAAAAGTGAGGCTATCAGTTCATATGCAAGTCACCCAGAGGCAGTTCACCTGGTAAAAAACAGCCTACTTCTGAATGATTTATGATGTCAGGAAGCAAAGAGAATTCCCTGCAAGCATAGGGAACTGCTCTAGAGCATTCACTCTTTGCCTTTAATGGGGTGACTATGTAACATTATGGAAACCAAGATGTTTTCACAGGGAAAAGAGCAACCACTCAAAGTCTCAATATGATAATGAACAAAAGGTGGACCTGGTACTGCCTGCAGAACACAGGGAACTACAGTCACTGTGAGCCAATATTCAGTGTGATATTCCCACAGAAAGGAAGCAAAGGCCCAGAATCCATGGTGGGGGTGGTTAAGAATGCCCCTCCCTACTATTATATCTAATAACCCACTTAAAACATTTTTGTATTCAACTTCTGTGATCCTTCAGTTCAGTTCAGTACAGTCGCTCAGCCGCGTGTGACTCTTTGTGACCTCGTGGACTGCAGCACTGCAGGCCTCCCTGTCCAGCACCAACTCCTAGAGCTTACTCCAACTCCTGTCCATTAAGTTGGTGATGTCATCCAACCTTCTCATCCTCTGCCGTCCCCTGTTCTTCCTGCCTTCAGTCTTTCCCAGCATCAGGGTCTTTTCAAATGAGTCAATTCTTAACATCAGGTGGCCAAAGTATTGGAGTTTTACCTTCAACATCAGTCCTTCCAATGAATATTCAGGACTGATCTCCTTTAGGATGGACTGGTTGGATCTCTTTGCAGTCCAAGGGACTCTCAAGAGTCTCCTCTGACACCACTGTTCAAAAGCATCAATTCTTCAGCACTCACCTTTCTTTATAGTCCAACTCTCACATCCATACATGACTACTGAAGAAATAATAGCCTTGACTAGACAGACCTTTGTTGGCAAAGCAATGTCTCTAATTTTTAATATGCTGTCTAGGTTGGTCATAACTTTCCTTCCAAGGAGTGTCTTTTAATTTCATGAATGCAGTTACCATCTGCAGTGATTTTGCAGCCCCCCAAAATAAAGTCTGCCACTGTTTCCATTATTTCCCCATCTATTTCCCATCAAGTGATGGAACCAGATGCCATGATCTTAGTTTTCTGAATGTTGAGCTTTAAACCAACTTTTTCACTCTCCTCTTTCACTTTCATCAAGAGGCTCATTAGTTCGACTTTACTTTCTGCCATAAAGGTCGTGTCATCTGTGTATCTGAGGTTATTGATATTTCTCCTGGCAAACTTGATTCCAGCTTGTGCTTCATCTATCCAGAATTTCTCTTGATGTCTTCTGCATATAAGATAAATAAGCAGGGTGATATTATACAGCCTTAATTTGTTCATTTTCCTATTTGGAACCAATCTGTTGTTCCATGTCCGGTTCTAACTGTTGCTTCCTGACTTAAAATATTTTTGCATTCAATTTCTGTGATTCTTAGTATTACTCTATTTATTCTCTAGGACCCAAAAAGAAATGCTTTCACCAGGAAACATAATTATGGGTTTATTTTATTGAAACCTAAGAGGTCCACTTCCTATTTGAAGTTTTGCTACTGAACTGAGTGGAGTTAATGTACGAGACAAAGTGATTGATGTTTATTAATAATGAAAAAAATAAGCTGCTCCTCCACAACAGTGTCAAGAACACATGTATTATTCTAATGATAAAGTGAGAGAGTTCTCTTAAGTGCCTCCTATTTCCCATAGGAGATAACAGTGGTTACCCTGGTAAACATAGGAGCATGGGAAATGTGTGTCTCAGGGGAATGAAGATTTGCATTGTTAACCCTCCACATAAAAAATCTCCAACCAGTTAATACACTTATAGAAGGTAAGAAAACATGCAATAAATAAGAAGGAATACTAAATTGCTACATAAAAGCAACCCTGCTTTATATTAATTTGTCATTTCCATTATTCTTCCACGTTATATGTCTTCCATCCAAAACATCTGAGTTGACACTAAGGGGAAAAGGGGGGAAAGAAGTAAGTTGTACAATTTATTCTCTATTTGTCTCTCCAGCTTCACTATTCCATCTATTTTATCTTGCTACAAACACTGAACATCTGGCTTCTAAGGGCTAACAACCAACAAAGCTGTTATTTCCATCTTCCAGGAGAGTGATCCAATAGAGAGCGAAGGAAAGCATTCAAGGGCAGTTAGAGAGAAAGTCAGGGTATTTATTACCTTGCTTCATTCGATTTCTGTTTGGTTGCACTCTGGCAGTAGTTGCTCACCACTATTTTTTTATTATTGTTGTTTTAACTAGCTACAGCCATCAGACATAATACCACCAGCTCTAAATCCCTACCAGCCTAGGGGTGGTAAACAGATGACTGCTATTAATAGTCCTGTGGTGATTCACTATCCCTTATTAGTTTTCTCTAACCTTGTCTTTACCTCCATAGAAAATATTTCATGAAACCCTCTTCATTTATAATTTTTGAGATTGCCATCTGTTTCATGTGAGAATTCTGACCAAATGGACATTTTATGCTGTGATTAAAAAATATATTTATCTATACTAATTATAGTTTCTTCTATAACAGACAATAATTACTGTAAAGATACAAGAAGGCAGAATCTAAGTTTTAAAATAGATGAGAACTTTGATACAAATTAAAAATTATTTTCTACTTTATATCTGTATCTAGTTTAAAGTTATAAACACAAACATATATATATGCCCATCAATTTATATGTATTGATATATAGCTGGAAATTTTCAGTTCATGAAAAAAAAATAATCTGCCTAGGAATAAAGACCTGAGGATATAGTTTAGCAAAATGTAAAGGGAGAAAAGAGGACAGAGATAAATTGCTCTGCACATGAAAAAGTGTTTTTAAAGTAGGGATAAATAGAGAAGAGAGAATATGGTATGTAAATCAAAAGGAGGAGGGAGTGATTAAGCAATGATGTAGAAAGCTAGAAATTATAAAAATTCCTTGAGAGGGGTTGTCAGCTAACTTTTCATTAATGTCTGTTATATTCACTTTGGGTTGTTTGTCTTGTTACATAATAAAACTGATCCATCTACTCAAATATTGAGTAAAATCTGATTAAGTCCAGGAAAGCCTCAAATTACGGTGCTGGGTGCAAAAATACCATAAAGAAGTGCTATTCACCTCCCATATTTACACCTCTGCTTCAATTACAATGTGGAGGCCAGCACTGAGAAGAGTAATAGGCTTGTTACATCCTTGCTGCCATGATAGTGAGTAGAGTGAATGCAGTAAATGAGAACAGCACAAAGAAGCGGCCACATCTCAGAATCACCCTGGGAAATGATTAAGGTTAATTCTTTTTTGCCAAGTACTCTAGAGAAAAGAAGAGACTGATGATCAGGTAAGTTTTAAAAAATTAAAGTCTATAATATAAAGTTGCATAAATCAAAAACATATGTTTAATGGCTGAAAAGTGAAAGTGAAGTCACTCAGTTGTGTCTGACCCTTTGTGACCCCATGGACTGTAGCTATCAGGCTTCTCCGTCCATGGGTTTTTCCAGGCAAGAATACTGGAGTGGGTTGCCATTTCCTTCTCCAGGAGATCTTCCCAGTCCAGGGATTGAACTCCCGTCTCCCACATTGCAGGCAGACACTTTACCATCTGAGCCACTGGTGAAGATGAATGGCTAAATAGTCGTCATACATTTCTAATACATATACTAATTTTGAATAAACTAGACTGCATAAGAGTCCATAAAGCCTTTTATAGTATTAGTATATATAGGTGTAAAGCATTTTGAGTAAACTAGACACTATAAGATAAACATTTTAAGTTTATTCATTATCTTTTCAAACTTTCCCCTTGAATAAAATTGCATACACATATGTTTGTTTTCTCACTTCCTTGCTCTACATGTCATTTCTGATTTTTGTTTTAGCCCCTTGCATATGACAGGGGCAGCTTCAGGACAGCAATGAAGACACAGTGAAGGTTTACAGACACCAGACACATATGTATATAAATACACACACACACACACACACACACACACACATACACATGCAGACACACGGTAGGTTCAAAATTCCTGCCTGTTTCCATTAGGCGGTACTTATGTGGGAATTCCACTGTGGGGCATCTCTCTGAGAAGTTAATGATGCCTCTTCTAACTGGGTGTTCTTCCTACAGCCTTAGGATGGTACCGTGCTCTGTGTACCCTGGCCCCCTGCATGCATTTCTACTGCACGGAAATGGGTCTGTCTGGCTCCTTAACAAATTTTATAGAAAATTACATGCATCCTTAGCTAGTCCATTTCTGGGGCTGCCAACTATCCATGCTCTGCTGCTAAACAGTAGCAACTCTAGTAATTACTGTTCACCCTAGAGTGACCAGATGGACTCAGATATCCCCTGGACTCTAGTGAACATATGGCAAGTTCTCCCAATGATTATTTTGAAGTCTTCAATGTCTTGATATATATATATATACATATGTATATATATGTATATACATGCATACATCTTAACTATACAAATGACCTAGTTTAATCCCCTCAGGTTTATCTTTACTTTTTCTTATGAAGCATGGGGGTCATAGGTAATATGCTGTTCCTGAGAGTACCCTTTAACTTCCATTTAGTATTCTGTAAAGGTGAAGCTAAATGAGGATTTTGCATTGCAAATACATGTTTTATTTTTTAAGTGATATTAACTCAAGCTCTTTATTTTTTTTCCCGTGTTATTTTTCACACCTTCTTCTCCATCTCATTCAAGCACTTAGGGCTTTTGGCGCTCATTTTCCCAGGGGAAGGATGAGACCAAAAACAATTAAAATTTTTTTTTAAGTTATTTTTAATGCTTTGGTTTCAAAGAACTCAAGCAATTTTGAAAGACTCTATTCATAAGCAAAATGTTTGATAGATATTCAGAGTTTATATAGTAATGGATCTTAGAAATAAGCAGACTTTTTCTGAAAACTAGAAAATATTCTCTCTGGAAAAGGCAAAAAAAGGGCAAATAGTAGAACAATCTGTTCCAAAGTAGTCTGCATCTTGTGACTTGAAAGAAATAGAAGCCCTGTGCCCGCCTTTCTATAGAAAGAGGTGTTCCATAAGAACTTTAAAGATAGAGATTGTGAACCTAGTCATTTTGGACTGTAAAGAGCCTGTCAGCGATTTTCTTACCTCGGTATGATGGAAAAGTAGCAACGTTAATCTTACTATAGCATGAAATGATTCGGGAAAGCTGCTGGACCCAAGAGTCTTTATTAGAGATGATAGTAAAGAACATTCTCACAACATTTACAAACACAAACAGATGGAATGATGCGTCTCAATGGGTCAGTTGATATGTATATAGACACATGATACAAGGATTACATAGGCTTTCCTGGTGACTCAGATGGCAAAAATCTGCCTGCAATGCAGGAAGGGATAGGCTACCCACTCCAGTATTCTTGCCTGGAGAATTCCGTGAACAGAGGAGCCTGGAAGACTACAGACCATGGGGTCCCAAAGAGTCAGGTACCACTGAGAAACTAACACTTTCATTTTCATGCTCCCAACTACTTGTCAATGAAAAGTTCTACCAGAATTTTTATTCAACCTTGAAAAAAAGGAGATAACTGGCAGGTTAAGATTAATTTTCTCCTATCTTGATTGAAAAGTAATTCAAAATAGAAATTAACCTGAGTTACAGAAAAATAAAGATGAACAATAATGCATATCAGATTTAAGTCTGAAAACTAAAATGTGCATCTATGTGTGAGAAAGAATATGCTTTAAACAAGTACAACTATTTGCAAAAATAATATTCATATATCACAAATTACTGCTTATATAGTAGGGTTAGTGGCAAATAAACTGAAAGTTCATATAGGATAATGAGTAGTAAAGTTAACATTTCATAAATAATGTAAATCTAAGTTATAATACAGAAACAATCTGTGTCGTTTCACAGCATAGAACATTTTCTAAAACCTGCAAAGGGCAGGGTGATGTTTTTCATTATCACTTTGAGTTAAAGTTCACTGCATGCAATGCCTTATGTGTTATAAATTACTCAATTCTGTAAACATTATTTATGTCCCCAGATGCTATATTTTCATAAAAATCAATTTCCCATACTTTCCAAAATGCTTAAATTATAAGTAAATATCATAAGAATGCATACAAACTAAGTTAACCTCAGAAATACTTTTATGTCTAATTATTTACAAGTTGCTCCCTTATGGAAGAAATAAAATGAAAGACAGAGAAGTTAAGTGAGAGAATATTAAACAATCCTTTTTAAAACACTGGTTAATTTGCCTTTTGATGCAATGCCTTATGTGTTATAAATTACTCAATTCTGTAAACATTATTTATGTCCCCAGATGCTATATTTTCATAAAAATCAATTTCCCATACTTTCCAAAATGCTTAAATTATAAGTAAATATCATAAGAATGCATACAAACTAAGTTAACCTCAGAAATACTTTTATGTCTAATTATTTATAAGTTGCTCCCTTATGGAAGAAATAAAATGAAAGACAGAGAAGTTAAGTGAGAGAATATTAAACAATCCTTTTTAAAACACTGGTTAATTTGCCTTTTGAGTATAATTTGTACAATGTGCATATCTTCTCTTAAAACCAACATATCATCCACCCAATCCTCTCTAATTGCAAAGCTGTCAGGCTCCTTACCTTGGCAAGCAGTACTCTGTTACAATGGCTGTTCAAAACATCAGTGCTGATGAGAAGACTTGTGCCAGAAACTGTAAGCAATTAATTTCCACATTGATCTCTGGAACTCATCCAAACTTTTCAAAACTGAAAATAGCCTTGCCATACTGTCACTCAGGGAATGTATTTCCAACTAGACTGTCTGATAACTTTGCTGTGAAAAGGTGGGATTAACGGGTCTAGTAATAAATTATGTGGCTCCTATTTTTATGTATGATGTGTAATACATGTTTTTATTAGTGAAAAATGTATTTTTAAAAACAAACAAATGAACAAGGCTAGTAGTTGTTGGACTAGAAATAAATAATGTTAATTTCAACATGGATAAAAATGAAACACGGCAATTGGCACCTTGGGTTTAATCTTCCTCAAAAGATTAATTTATCTCACATCCTAAATTCACTTTGTCAGGAAATCCTTATGGCTCTAATTTCCTAGTATATATTAGTACCTAATTATCTGCTGCCATTCCCCACACCTCTTTAGCTCATTTCACCAATATTTCACTCAGTCTTACCTCTCTGAAGTACTAAGATTCAGGAGTTTAATTTATGAATTTTGGAGGAACATAATACCAGACCAGCTGACCTGCCTCTTGAGAAACCTATATGCATGTCAGGAAGCAACAGTTAGAACTGGACATGGAACAACAGATTGGTTCCAAATAAAAGGAGTATGTCAAGGCTGTATATTGTCACCCTGCTTATTTAACTTATATGCAGAGTACATCATGAGAAATGCTGGGCTGGAAGAAGCACAAGCTGGAATCCAGATTGCCAGGAAAAATATCAATAACCTCAGATATGTAGATGACACTAGCCTTATGGCAGAAAGTGAAGAGGAACTAAAGAGCCTCTTGATGAAAGTGAAAGAGGAGAGTGAAAAAGTTGGCTTAAATCTCAACATTCAGAAAATGAAGATCATGGCATCTGGTCCCATCACTTCATGGGAAATAGATGGGGAAACAGTAGAAACAGTGTCAGACTTTGTTTATTTGGGCTCCAAAATCACTGCAGATGGTGACTGCAGCCATGAAATTAAAAGACACTTACTCCTTGGAAGGAAAGTTATGACCAACCTAGATAGTATATTCAAAAGCAGAGACATTACTTTGCCAACAAAGGTCCATCTAGTCAAGGCTATGGTTTTTCCTGTGGTCATGTATGGATGTGAGAGTTGGACTGTGAAGGCTGAGCGCCAAAGAATTGATGCTTTTGAACTGTGGTGTGGAGAAGACTCTTGAGAGTCCCTTGGACTGCAAGGAGATCCAACCAGTCCATCCTAACGGAGATCAGCCCTGAGTGTTCACTGGAAGGACTGATGCTGAAGCTCAAACTCCAGTACTTGGGCCCCTCAGGCGAAGAGTTGACTCACTGGAAGACTCTGATGCTGGGAGGGATTGGGGGCAGAAGGAAAGGGGGACAACAGAGGATGAGATGGCATCACCGACTTGATGGACATGAGTTTGAGTGAACTCCGGGAGTTGGTGACGGACAGGGAAGCCTGGCATGCTGCAGTTCATGGGGTCGCAAAGAGTCAGACACGACTGAGCAACTGAACTGACTGACTACTAAATAGCAAGTACATGAACCATAGGAATCTTACATGTCATCAATAATGAAATAATAAAGAATCTGTCTCATTAATAATGAAAATATACTTCACACATGTACTTACATTAAAAAAAGAATTTTAACACAATGAAAAGAAAGTTGATTTCATTATTTTGTGACTGTATTCAGGTATTCATCCCAGAGGTCTACCACACAGCTTTCTATAGTATTTTGTCTTAGTGGTTCTTTTCCTAATATTTCCTCTCTTCTACACTGTGTGGTGGCCAAAGTCTTTAAGTAACATAAGTGGAATGTTTTGTCCAGCCATGTGTTGAGGATTTCAACGTAGGAGGTATCTATCAGTGCAATTAATCACTTTTCCCCATTTCATTCATAACACAGAAATATGTTATCTCCTCACAAATACATTAGGGCCAGCTCACCTGTAAGAATATCCTGTCTCCTCACTTTCTCATTTTTCAACAGTCTGTAGTTTGTCTTGGCTTGTTGTCATCCCTGTTTCAAGTTTCCCTCTCTTTTATGAGAATTATTTGGGTAAAACATTTTTTTCATTTTATATTATGGATTTATTTCTAAGTAGAAAATATGAATTTTACAAAGTAAATAAAATGTACTAAGCCTTTCTGTGCTACCTGTTCATCACCTCCTGCTTTGAAGAAGTTTCAGGCACTATTCCAGATGAAGGTAAATATAATTAAAATACAAGGACCAAGATATCAAAAAGATGACAGATGGTTTTTCTCAAAGGCTATTAAAACTGTTCCAGAGAATTATACAAAAATTATGAGAATGGCTATTTTGCAAGGAGAGTCCTATGGGTACACAGCTAACAAAAAAGGAACAATGTACGAACAGCAAAATCCCTTTCTATAGTTAAGTATATGAAGATATTTTAAAATATATATGTTTATATACTGAATGAAACACATTATATTCTATAGCTGTGAACAGAATTATGATCAAAAAAAGAGTACATGATCCTATTCAGGCAAAGTTTTCTCAGTTCTGTCAGTTTCCAGGTGATTCTGATAAATTCAAGCTCTTCAGTACTCTATCTGTTCAATAACAATATGCATGTTTCAACAAGAAGGATAAACCAAAACAAATTCTAAACACTGATGATAAAAAAAAGACTCTGAAACAATAAAATAAAGAGGATAAAAAATACCTGCTTCTTTTGCCCAATTCGATGAGCTCTAGCCTGTGCCTGAAGATCATTTTGTGGATTCCAATCAGAATCAAATATAACAACAGTGTCAGCTGAGGCTAAGTTAATTCCTAAACCTCCAGCTCTTGTGGAAAGCAAAAAGCAGAAATCCTATAAGGAAATATAAAAGGCACAATTTTAAATTCTTAACTGTGACTGTGAATAATCAATGTGAGAATTTTATAACTGAATTCCTGAATTTAAAAGTATTTTACCAGGCTCCCCTGTTGACTCAGTAGTAAAAAAAAATCCACCTGCCAGTGCAGGAGACATGGGTTCGATCCCTGGAGAGGGAAGATCCCTCATGCTGTGGGACCAACTAATCCTGTGCGAGGCAACCACTGAGCCGGTGTTTGAGAGCCTGTGAGCCACAACTCCTGAGCTCTTGTGCTGCGGCTACTGAACTTGCGCACCTAGAGCCCCAGTTCCGCAACAAGAGAAACCACTGCAAAGAGAAGCCTGCAGGCTGCAACGAGAGAGCAGCTCATGGTTCCTGCAACTGAAGAAAGCCCATGTGGAGCAAGGAAGGACCAGCATTGCCTAAATTAACACAGTTCTTTAAAAGGTATTTTACGGATAAAAGTGAAACATAGTTTTAAAACTACTAATAAAATGTATCTAGCAAAGTCAGTAAACAAGACTCTCCAATACAAATATATATGGGAATAATAAACAACAATTCATAAAGAATTCTAAATCAAAATGGGCTAGTTTATTTAGAAGCAAATTAACTGTCCTATATTGAAATAGTATTGATACAAAAGGGTAAAATTCCTCATATTTAACAGATAATATGGATTTTAAAACGTCACTTGTAAATCAAAACTGGCTACCACCAATAATACTTTTCTTAAAAAACTAACTAAAATAATGACTGAAACAATTTATTTACAATTTTAAAAGCATTCATACCTCTGATCCTTCAGCATTAAAATGATCTAGAGCTTGTTTCCTCAGCTCCCCTTTGATTGATCCATCTAATCTCTGGAATAAAACATAAAAATACTACATCGTAACAGAATCAAAACTTTAAAAAGCAATTAAAATCAAGTTCGAAAAAGCAGTACGGCTTTTGATAAGACCAGAAGGTACTTACAGGTAGGAAAGCAATGCCTAAGCAATCTGTCTCCAAAGTCTGTGTCCTTAACCACCGGAACTACTTTTGCTAATAGTAAATAATAGCACTGACAGTCATTTTACCTGAGACCCACTATTAAGAATATGTTTTACATGTGAATGAGTACACAGTATACACTCAAAGCAAGTTTCATGACACAGTGTACTGTGAAATACCCTCATTATTTTATTATCTATTTCATTAAACAAAAATGTTAGTACAATATTTGAACAACCCATTAAACTGATCCTCAGATCCATTAATGGGTTAGAGCCCACAGTTTTTTTTTAAAAAAAGCACTGATTGAGTCCGTGTGGTTATGGACCCACACATCAGTACCACTTAAAAAATGCAAATTACTGAGACCCACTTCAGACTTACTGAGTCAGAAACTGTAAGAGGAACTCAGCAAAAGCCCTCTGTTTTAAATGAGAATCACTGATCTGGGCCCCACAGGCTCTAGCTGAACAGCCCAAGTCTGAGCGTCTCTACTGCTCACCAGTGCCTTGAGCAAGTGATCTGCCTTTTTTCCTTGTCAGTTTCCTTCTCAGTAAATGAACACAGGAAGTACTGCTTCCTTCAGACAGGGAGAGAACAGAGTAAAACACTTTGCAGTCTCTGACATTCTGTGCAAAGTGTTCTACTCTGTTCTCTCCCTGAAGCACTGATTGAGTCCAGTGTGGTTATGGACCCACACATCAGTACCACTTAAAAAATGCAAATTACTGAGACCCACTTCAGACTTACTGAGTCAGAAACTGTAAGAGGAACTCAGCAAAAGCCCTCTGTTTTAAATGAGAATCACTGATCTGGGCCCCACAGGCTCTAGCTGAACAGCCCAAGTCTGAGCGTCTCTACTGCTCACCAGTGCCTTGAGCAAGTGATCTGCCTTTTTTCCTTGTCAGTTTCCTTCTCAGTAAATGAACACAGGAAGTACTGCTTCCTTCAGACAGGGAGAGAACAGAGTAAAACACTTTGCAGTCTCTGACATTCTGTGCAAAGTGTTCTACTCTGTTCTCTCCCTGTCTGAAGGAAGCAGTACTTCCTGTGTTCATTCTATGTTGAGTGTTTACTAAACATTAGCTAAGCAAGAGAAGTTCAAAATCAAAAGCTTTTTTAAAGTACCAAGTTTGTTTTTTTTTTTTAAACCAAGTTTGTTTTTCATGAAAAATTACAACTAGTAAAACCTTTCATTCTTTTTACTTTTCTTCCTAAATGACTAGATATATCTCAATCATGTTGATATCACCCAACATCTGTTCTTCATAGCACTTACCAGAGTCATAACATTGCATTTATTTCTCATTACCTGCTTAATGTCTGTCTCCCACATGGGACTGTAGGCTCCAACAGAGCAGGGATTATGTGTGAGGAGGTTCATCATTGTAATTCTACTTCTACTTTACTGTCTGCACTAAATACACATCATTCATTAGCTGCATATGCTAGTTGCTATGTTTCAGGTATTATTCATAAAATTACTCTAAGGATTAAATAAATTAGATGTAAACTACTAAGACTGACTCTATTAAACATTCATCATATTTGCTGTTATTTAGTCAGAGTCATGTGCAACTCTTTGCGACCCCATGGACTGCAGCCTGCCAGGCTCCTCTGTCCATGGGATTTCCCTGGCAAGAATGCTCAAGTGACTTGCCATTTCCTTCTCTAGGGGATCTTCCCAACCCAGGGATTGCATTAGCATCTCCTGCACTGACAGGAGGATTCTTTACCACTGAGCCACCAGGGAAGCCCAAACATTCTTATTAGCTGTAATTATATTGAATGAATTTCAAAATAAATATTGAATAGATGGAATATAAGCCCTTTTTGCTCTTTGGTATATTCTCTAAAGTCATGTATTTTTATTCAGCAAACTATGCACTAGAATAACTAGAGCATACAATCTTCAGAATCTGCAACAGTTCAGGTAACACCAGAAGTACTGCTCTCTCCTATCCTTCCTCAGACTAAAGCCTAATACATAAGGCTGCCCCTTTAATTTGAACATAGAAGAGAAACACAAAGTAAAACTGTTTTGCTGTTAAATGTAAAATCAAGAAGAAAAAGAAAAGGAATAATGACAAAAATTTTTAAACAAATCTATTTTCTTAAAAAGAGTATAGGTTATATAAAATCTACTCTTCATGTACAAAAGAATTTCAAACATGCCCAGGGATTAGACAAAATTTAAATCAACAAAAAAGACAAAATGAAATGCTTACTTGAAAGGGGAACTGACGATACTTCAAATATTCTGCAAGTATATCTAACATCCGCACCATTTGAGAAAAAATAAGAACTCTATTGCCTCGCTCTCTTAGGCGAATTAACAGTTTGTCAAGAAGAATTAGTTTTCCACTACTACGGATTAAGTGCTATAAGGAAACAATAAATTATAATTGTTATAACATGTTAAAAGAACTGTATCAAATGAAACAAACGTCTCACAACACTTCAGTTTTTTCATTTTAAATTAAAATTTTTAATTTTCATAATGTTGAAATAGTTTATTTATGTTTTCAAAATTTTTTAGAACCTTCATCAATTTGTTCGATGACTTAAGCTAAATTTTCCTTGCCATTTAGCACCTAGGTTTTGCTGCATTTTCTGGAGATCAAAAAAAAAAAAGAAAAAAAGGCACCATTTCACTCTATTTGTTAGGTATCACACCACTTCTCCAAAAATCGTAGCTGAAATAACTGAGTGACAACTATGTCACTGACAGCACTTCAAAGCAATACTACAGCTGGATGACAACTGTGTCTTCTTCACACTCTTCACTTGTCTTCCAGAAGTGATAGGAAGAGGAGGATCTAAGGTCCAGATGCCCTTAAGACTACCATTTGCCATGTCACAAATTCAGCACAATCACTATTAGTGAAATTTTTTTCACAACAAAAAATACACTAAGGAGTTTTTTGCTGGATAAAGTGTGACAGACATGGTTAGATCAGCTTTTTAAAAAAATTATCAAAATGACTAAACGGATAAATTATAACTTTAAAAATTTTTATAAACACTAAAAAAATAAGCAGCACCATTATTTAAATACACCTTTAACCAAAAGGAACATCTAAGCAATATATTAAAGCATTGTGGTATTTTCACTTAAAGCTGAAATAAACATTTTTAGAATTTTGCTTTACCATGAAGTAATAAAATTTTAAAATTCTTACTTGTAAGGCCTCCTGTTTATTATAGAATTCATTATTATCTGGTGGTTTAATGAGGTAGCAATGGTTACAACATTTCTTTAGCTCCATCATAATATTCAAAAAGCCTGAGGTACTGCCCTTGGAACCTTTGCTGAGGGCTTTGTAATTCCTAGTTAATATCCACCTGTTTAAAAAAAAGATTATGAAATGATGTAGCAAAACTACCAGGATGAATTCTAAAATCACTAAAAAAATTAAGTACCAAAGTAAAACTGCACCATTATGAAGTTCAACTCCAAAGACAAAGGACTAAACTTTGTTCACAAAACTAAATGAACCTCATTCATAAGACCATGACAACACAGTTATTTGAACCATTAACTATACACAGTAAAGGCTCAGCATAACATAGTGAATTAACAGTGCACAGTGCATTAATCCTTGACCCCAAACTTTATTTTTAAAATGGTCAACTTTATAATCTATCTTAACTTTCCAACAAATTTTGCTGTGCTGGGCAACTAATGCAGATACTTCACACCTCATGAGGATACCTGGTTTAGCCAAACTGCCTTCTCTAAAATAGTTACACAATACACGTGCAACTTAAGAGATAAATTATAAGTGGCTATTACTGCAAATTATGCATAACATTTCCTCTCATCATGATTTACCTTGTCTAACATCTTTTATTTTCTTCCTTTTTACAAGGTTAGTTTTCAAAGGAACTTGAAACAATTTTATCTGATTTGTCTTAAAACGACAGGATAGGGGAAGTGAAGTGGCTGGCTATGAGCTGAAGACCAAGCTTGAATGATGGAGTTATATTCTATTATCCTATTCTGTATATGGTCTGAAGTTTTCCGTAAAAAAAATGTAAAATTTATGTAGTAAATGTATTTTTAAAGTGAATGGCACTTATACATTTATCATAAAATATGTTTCTGAGAGTTCAAATGCATGAAGCAGAGCTTTATGCAACTAAATGTCTAAACAGAAACTAGGATGGATACTTCTTTTTGATTCTTTTAAGTGTTACTATACAGATCCAACATACATAAATTATATAAAATATGATTTATTAACATTTTTCAAAAAGCAGAGGGGCCTAAAATTTTGTTCTAAGTTTGTTTCTCTGGCTTCTGCTTCCACCTGTCAATAACATAATTATCAGAATTACATAATAATACCTTGGTATCATGGCAATCCTAAAACTTAAGAAGAAACCTTCTATAATGTAACATAGTGCAAAATAAAGAAACACAATTAATGATGTGCTTTAACATGAATTAGTCTTGTATCACCCATGGTCTTAGACATGCCACTAAATCTCTCTCTGCCTCACTATGCCATACAATAAACCTATTCTAAAATTCAAGAATTGTTACTGCTCTCTAAGACTCAATCGGGGCTAGGGGGCACCTCAGAACATGTACTCTGTTTACAGCTTACTTGTAATATTGTTTCTGTAAAGCACTCATTTCCATTCTTAAAATCTGTTCAACCTTGGCAGGAAGAGATTTTTCCACATCTTTCTTAACCCTCCGCAGCAGAAACGGCTCAAGCTCCTTGTGGAGGCTTGCATAACCATATTCTCTGCCTTTGCCATGTTCTTCTTCAAAATCTTCCCAAGAAGAAAACCTTAAAAATTTAAGCAAATGGAATAATCAGTAAAAGAAGTCAAAGTGCATTTGATATTTTACAGGATAGTCAGATATAAACAAAATACAGATTTTTAGAGGGGAAAAATTAGTTAAAATTAATCACTTTAAGCAATGGATATTCTGAACAACAGGCAAAATCACTGTTATAATTTATTATCTATGGCTCAAGCTTATTTATTTATAAAATTGAAAAATAAAAATATTATTTCAAATTCTATTCCATCCCATTTCTTTTTCTTAATAATCTCTGATCTAATGTTTGGGACAATAAAACCTCCTTCTGACCTTATTATCTACACTAATTATTTTCCTGCTAAACTTAGCAAATGAAACTAACATTAAAATTGTATCTTAATTTATCTTACTTTTCGGGCATAATGAAATGTAGCAAAGACCAGAGCTCTTTGAGGGAGTTTTGCAAAGGAGTTCCAGTGATAAGGAGACGGTGATTGGACTTAAAATCTATCAAAGTTTTATACAGAAGAGAGTCATCATTCTTTAATCGATGTGCTTCGTCCACACCTATAAATGCCCAGTTCAGACCTCCAAGGAATGCCTTAAAATGAACAGAAGAATGTAGTTAATATTTTGAGAGAAAAATGGAATTCAAATTATTAAAATGAGGCAAATTTAAAAATAAACCTATGTTCAATATTTCAAATAAAAATTATGTACTATTCTAAAATTTATTGGAATCCTCATATCAAGTAACTCAGAATGAAAAAAAAAAGTTCCTTCCATGACTAACTCAGCCATTAGAAAACCAGTATAATTATCAAGTGAAAGTTTTTACTAGCTTACATACTGAAAATAAAAACTGTAGTGTCATTAAAAAAATTTCACAAACAATGTTTACAGCCTAAGTCTAGTAGAAACCTCATTAATGTTAATTTGGAGAAAATAAATTTGGATTAGTGTCTAATTCCAAGTGTAGTTACAATTCACTGCTATGATTTTTATGAATTATTTATTTATAATATATACACCAAGGTCTCTGACTTACAGAGACGGGCCTGATTCTGCTACTTAAAAGTTGCATGACTTGAGGCAAGTTCATCAACCTCTTTGAGACCTGACTTTTCTTCACAAAAGGGACAGAAGTATATTATAAAGTAATTATGAAGAATTAAAGAAGATAATAGCTATAAAGCATTTACCCAGTGTAGTGTGATTCTTCCTCCTCTTTGAAGACCTTACAAATCAAAAGACGCTATACCAAGTTGGTTTCATATCCTTTGGTTTGTATTTACAACACTTAAAAATGTAAAAATCAACCTTACTACAAGGATCATAAAAAAATAAACAAACAGAGAAGCCGGGATTGACCCACAGACTTTGAATCTGCTGACTACTGATTTATGTTTATCTTTTCATCCTATCCACAATATAAAGGAAAAACTGATATACACCAAACAGAAAAACAGATTACTACATACCTTATCCTTCAGCAAGATTTCATAAGTTGTTAACAGTATATTAAATTTTAACCGTTTGGTCTGGGGATGCATCCATTCATGAGTTCTTATCTATCAAGAAATTTCAAAGAATTTTAAAACAAACATTTTTTAGAAGTATACTTTTACTTGAGTATCTGAAGTAAAATCCATTCAAAATACAAAAAATGTGTCTATATGTTTATGCATAAAAACTTTAACAATTCTTTATACAGTACAAGCTACACTGATCTTACTTATAAGTAAAATATAAATACTCCGGCATATCAAAATCTTCTGTAAAAAAAAATAGCCACATTTTTTTTAATAGCCAAATTTTTAATACATGCTTTTCACTGAAGGAACTTCTCATTTGACCAAACAAAAGTGATTTCTTTTTTGTAGATGAAATATGTCTGGGGTTTGCTTCACAATAATAATTGGGAAGAAAGTATCATGTAGAGGGACAGATGAAACAAACAGGTTAAGAGTTAAAACTGTGCAGTTGGACATAGGACACAGAGATTTTATTACATTCTTCTGTAGGCTTTCATGTATATTTGAAACTTATAATAAGGCACGAAAATATATATATAACACTAAGACAAAAATTAATTTTTATTAAGCCAATCAAACATGTGATGAATCTTACTGTGTAACAAGTTTAATGCTGGAAACTAAGACTTTATAAAGACCAATCAAAGACTTGTCCTCAAAGATGAGTTTGTCTAAATTTCTAAATTTGTGGCGAACAACTTACCATGTTTCTGCTGTTGATGTCACCTAAATAAACCACAGCATTCATTTGAGAAGCCCATGTCTGAATCTCCCTTTGCCAGGAAGTCAGAGTGGAGAGTGGTACTACTAACAGAAAAGGTCCATATAATTGGTGTTCATGAAACAAATAGTTCAGAAATGAGATCGTCTGTATTGTTTTTCCAAGGCCCATTTCATCAGCAAGTATGCAACTATTACCTCTGCAAAATGAAAAACAAAAATCATGTATGCAAGATTCAAATTTATAAGTAACCTTTATATAAATCCATGTAAAAATTTATATAAAGTTACATCAGATTAATCTGATAGATATTTACAATATGCAATTTTATTAACTGTAATAAGAGAGAGTTTACGATTTTAGAACATAAAAGCAGCTTAAAAATTATCAGAATTATTTACAGTCAGTTATGGAGATAAGGATACAATCCATCTACAAGTGGTAGAGTCCAGATAAAACTATAGCTACGTTAAAGTTTAAACAAAGAAACTGCACCCTAGTCACCTACACTGCCAAAACAGAGTAGGAGACACAGGAGAGGAAGAGAAAAACAGAAGCCAAACTGGCTATTAGAAATCACTGCAAGAGACAATCCAGGACACTGTGAAACAATGTATATATATTCTAATTTCAATTAAAAAATATTTAAATATTGCAATAATCAAAAAGTTCTTTTTCTTCTTAATATAAGAAGTACTGTATATATATAGGGCTTCCCTGGTGGCTCAATGCTAAAGAACCTGCTTGCCAAGACAGTAGTAGAGATGGGTTTGATCCCTGGGCAGAGAAGATCCCCTGGAGAGGCAAATGGCAACCCACTCCAGTATTCTTGCCTGGGATATCCCATGGACAGAGGAGCCTGGCAGGCTATATAGTCCATGGGGTCAAAGAATTAGACATGACTGAGCAACTAAACAACTGTTTATATAATAGGAAATTCAAAGACTTATATATAAATACCAGAAGGTCTTATCCTTATGCTGCTGGAAATCGTTCCAAACCCCACATTTGTAAAAATTTTATCCTCTTAAATAAACAATTCAAAATATACATACTTGCACCAAGAATGAGCAAGCCAATTTAAACCATTCAGTTGATAATCTCTTAATTCTAATCCTTCATGTCCTCCAATATAGGATGGCTGCTTCTTTAGGGCTACAAATCTTGGTCTTTGTTTTAATACCTTTTGTAGAAACAAATATTAACATGAATTATTAAACATAAGAAATCATATTAAAAGATGAAGATCTCAGCTTTTACCATAAATTTTAAAATTTCATCTCAAATCATCACGCTCAGAAATTCCATGACAAAATATACATGAGGACTGAAAGAAGTCTGTTTTCTATAACAATGTACAGTGAAATATTCTGGTCTCTTTTCAGAACAAAAAATGACAGAGGTCATTGCTGAAAGTGAGTTCTTGCTGAAATACTTGGATCTCACATATTTCACAAGTAAAAGCTATGTTAAATTCATTCATTTAACCACAGTTCCAGCCCTGACCTAGAAATAAAACATAAAACTGGTTTAACTTTCCATTTGATTTCTCATTTCTAAATTACTCTTATGAATTTAATTAAATCTTATAAGAAAACAAATTCTAGTAGGACACAGACCCCAAACGATAACTAGTAGTAACTTTTAAGTATTAGGCAAGGCAGTTCTTGACACTTTCTTATGTATGGGGACATCCCTCTCTTCCTTTCCTATCATCAATGATAATATTCACTACCTTTAAATCAAGCATATACATCTAGTTTCCAAGAAATTTTCCCTTTTTGACCTCCCTAACCCAGTCCCCACAACTGCCACCACCAATTTATTATCTTTCTGACACAAGTTTCAGTCACCAAGGCTAGAAGACAGTGCCACATCTAAAATGGCACAGCAATTACAGGAATATCATTTCCTGTAGGACCTACCATCCAAATAGTTCTCTCCGGTAGCCTGTATGAAATCAGGATCCAACTTTCTATGTGGGCTTGTAATATTTATGATGCATAAATACAGTTTCATAATTTAAAATGGCAAACAGTACTCACTTTGCAGTCTTTAAAAGGAGTGGTTTTTGACTGATTCCTGCTGAAATACTCATCTATGCATGCTTGAAACTTTTTGGAAATAAGAGCGCCATCTTCCCAGCTACACTCTGAGTATGGAAGACCCTGCCATTTGCAGTAATAATCAGGATAGCCAGCAGCTGACTTCTGATTGGAATGAGCTATGAGATAAATCAGATATATTTTACACTGAATTTTATCCAAGGAATAATTCTTGGTAAAAACTATACAAGTAAAAATAAGCCATTGGTTTACACAATTATTATTATAAGAGCAAGCTACTGTATTTGATATGCAAGCAAAACTTTTAAGTTTTCAGATAACTTCAAGCATAGAAAGATAAATGTTTAATTAGAATCATTTATTACTAACCAATTATTCGTTCCACTATTTGATACTGCTTATGGAGATCATCTGTAAGTTCTTGCTGGCAATTATAATATTCCACATCTTCTGGAGAAGCATTTTTCAACCTGAAAGGTTATTAACCCAAGAACAAAGTTAAAAATCTCCCCTAAATACCATCTGTAGCACAAAATCTCCCATCTTGTCACTCAAATCTGAATCAGTTTGAACAATGAAGAAACTGAAACAAATAAATTTAATCATCACTAATTTTTAACTCCAACATAAAACATACCATCTTTTTGTTTCCTGATCTTTTTTCTTATAATTATCTAATTTTTTCATTCCTCTAACATTTTGCTGCTTAAGGGTTTCCTCTGTCTCCCAAGTATTATGGATATGTGACCATCCTTTCCATTTAATTAAATACTGGATCTCTCCTGGTTCCTTGTTTTTTTCAAATCCTGCATTTGGGTCACCATCTGCTTCAACTGCATAGATGGTTGTAGTAGCACCAGTAGCTGAAAAAAAAAAG
Source organism: Aepyceros melampus (assembly GCA_006408695.1). Lineage (NCBI taxonomy): Eukaryota > Metazoa > Chordata > Mammalia > Artiodactyla > Bovidae > Aepyceros > Aepyceros melampus. The sequence continues at coordinate 51,306 of SJXQ01004451.1, forward strand.
TACAATACTTCCATGTGATTCTGTTACTGAAGTATTTCAACTCAAAATTTCAAGAATATAAACAGAAAAATATATGTTCTTTTAAATAAGTAACAGGTATGAGTTTATAGGAAACTATATTACACATTCTTTAAAAACTACATGCTTGAAATCATTATGTAGAAGAGATAGCTGCACTCCCATGTTTACTGGTACATCACTTATAATAGGTAATACATGGAAAGACCCTAAGCATCCACCAACAGATACTGTCCGTACATATACAACAGAATACTATTTGGCCATAAAAAGGAGGAAATCTGCTATCTGTAACAACATGGATGGACCTCAGTAGCATCATGTTAAGTAAAATAAGTCAAGAGAAAGATAAACTGTATGTTCACAGTTCAGTTCAGTTCAGTTCAGTCGCGCAGTCGTGTCCGACTCTTTGCGACCCCATGAATTGCAGCACGCCAGGCCTCCCTGTCCATCACCAACTCCCGGAGTTCACTCAGACTCACGTCCATTGAGTCTGTGATGCCATCCAGCCATCTCATCCTCGGTCGTCCCCTTCTCCTCCTGCCCCCAATCCCTCCCAGCATCAAGGTCTTTTCCAATGAGTCAACTCTTCGCATGAGGTGCCCAAAGTACTGGAGCTTCAGTTTTAGCATCATTCCTTCCAAAGAAATCCCAGGGTTGATCTCCTTCAGAATGGACTGGTTGGATCTCCTTGCAGTCCAAGGGACTCTCAAGAGTCTTCTCCAACACCACAGTTCAAAAGCATCAATTCTTCGGCGCTCAGCCTTCTTCACAGTCCAACTCTCACATCCATACATGACCACAGGAAAAACCATAGCCTTGACTAGACGGACCTTAGTCGGCAAAGTAATGTCTCTGCTTTTGAATATGGAAAAAGGAAGGAGGGAGGGGGGAATTCACCGACTGAGAGATCAGATTCAAACTTACCGGAGGTAGGACAAGTATGATGAAGTGGTCAAAATAGATTCTTTACCACCAGGGAAACCCTAAGCAGGGGTGTGTGTGTGTCTCTGTGTCTGTGTGTTAGTCGCTCAGTCATGTGTGACTGCGCAACCCCATAAACTGTAGCCTGCTAGGGACCTCTGCCCATGGGATTTTCCGGCAAGAATACTGGAATGGGTTGCCATTCCCTTTTCCAGAAGCAAGGTCTATTTTACAGCAAGTAAGTATAAAAGTAAAAACTCCACCCTCAGCTTTCAAAGTTGTAAAGTCTTTAGGAAAAAATTCACTTTAGTAAATATTACTGAAAAACACAACCAAAAATGAAGGTTTCTTTTCTTTAACTTTAAATACCTCCTTTTCTTCCAATTCGACAATCCATAAACCGTTCTATTGTTTCAAATTCCTCTTCCTCAGGTTGAGGAACATCCTCTCCACAGACTTCCAGGAGGTCATCAGAATCTGTTTTCATTTCTTCATCTTCCTTATAGCTAACATTGACAGTTGCTTGGCGACGAGAGCTTCTTTTATCATTATCATATTCTTCTTCATCCTCCTCCTCCTCTTCAGATGAATCAATCTGTCTCTTTTTTTGTCCAATAATCTTTTTTCCATTTTTTGACTTAGATCTAGGGAAAAGTGAAGGAAAGAGGTATTTTACAAAAATACTGGCATAAAACAAGACTTGAGAAACTCTAAGAAAAAGAATGAATACCTTCTGTAACCAATAATTTTCAGAATCAAACCAAGAACACACTATACTTACCTATTTTGAGGTTTTCTACTTTTAACTTTATTTTTTGGCTCATAATCTGATTCTGTTTCATCACAACTGCTTTTATCTCTTTCTTCTTCAGATTCCGAATCTGAACCAGACTGAGAGGGCGACCCCGATCCAGACATCTGCCAATCTTCACTGTATATAAAATATATAATTACTTATAGATATATAGCAAAGTTTGTCTGACAAAATATAAAAATAATCAAGCTAAATTATATTCCAGCTAATATAAAAAATATCATTTTCACTCATAAAAATACTCAAATATCTGTAGAATAAGAAAATGCTGGAAAATATTCTTCATAGATTTCTCCAACTCCAGAGTTTCTTGTTAATCATTTAATCATACCTCAAAATGTAACCTAAGTAAGTGGAGTTTAGGTGAAAACACAGTATGCTAATTAGAGTCACAATGCTTAATTTTGAAAATTCTAATTATACTTGCCATTTCAAAATTGATTCTATAATAATTCCTTTCATTCTAATTTTGTGGAGATTGTGATTTTTAAAAACATACCCTTTAAAAAATGATTTTTAAAATATACATTAAGAAACTTAATATAAGGTATCAAAAAATTGAAGAAAAAATAAAAACTTTCCATCTTAACCAACATTTAGTAACTACTTTAACCCTTATTACTATTTTTAGTCTATTTAATTTCAAACAACATGGAAAAAAAATTGTTGGATTCACTGTCAATATTCTACTATAGTATTAACTTTAAATGAAAGATATACATTAAGTTCTTACATATACACTACATTCTGTATCAAAGGCACTATTTCTACTCCAGTGCTCTGCACAGCTTATACCAATTACAACTATGTCACGTTAAGGGTTGTATAAGCAAGCCACATGATAAAATCTGGTTTATGATATTAAAAAAAACATAATGGGAGAAGCTAATTTTTTATCGAGGTTTTTTTCAGAGTTTGCACATTAGACATAGCAATAGGTGGGATCTATGAAAAAAATCTCCATTTTATATTTTTACAGTAAGTATTATAATGATTTTTATATCCAACAAAATCTATCCATCATCCTAAATTACTCATATTTTAAAAATATTCTTTGCTTACACTCTAAGTTTAGAAATTACTAATTCAGTGGAAAAGTTGAACAGCTGATAAGACACAGTAGCTGAAAACACACTTAGTAAAACAAAAGACAGATCTAAAGAAATCAGCCAGAATATAGCACAGCAATAAAAGGATAAAACACATGGTAAAGTAAGACTCATGGAGGACTAGAAGGATGATCTAACATATATAATAGGTATGATCCAAGACAGATAAAATATATATAATAACAGAAACTGATAGAATGAAAAAGAGAAAATGCCAAGAGATGCAATGATTAAATTTTTAGAAATTAGTAAAACTCGTGAATTTTTCACATTAAAGATGCATAAAATAAAGTACATAAGTAGGATAAATAAATAACAAATCCAAAGCTGGATGTACCAGTGTGAAAGTGCAGAATATCCAAGACAGAGAGACAAGACAATGGAACAATGTTTTTGAAGAAATGAGAGAGAAAACAACTCAGACCATCAGAAAACAACTCAGACCATCTAAAATATCAGAACTGAGACAAGTATTTTTTAACACTTCCTGGGTCAAGATCTTTGGGAAATTACAGTGAGTTACTAAATGAGTTCTAAAGAGGAAGTAAATTTCATGTGCAGACAAATTAAGGATAGCTATTAACATCAGAACTATCTGAAATCCATCATCTTTGGTCCCAACATTCCTATATAAGTTTTTCAAGTTATTAAGATCTTCTGATATTGTGACTAAGAAGATCTTTGAAGTTTAAAAAATATACGGGAGAGCTGTTATAGGAGATAAACAAGTGGCACAAAAAAACCCCATGTTGTCACAGAAACAAGAGAATTAACGGTTTAAATTAACCTAATAAAATGCCATGAACCAAGAAGCTCACTTCTGGCAACAATTGGTCATTAAGGAAGAAATATAAATCATTAGGATTTTCTTGATATAAAAGTAATCAGTTGAACAAAATGGCATACTCTTTATGCTTTTTCCTTTTGACCTCACTGGATGAGTCATCGGAATCTTCACTGCTAGAGGAATCCTGTACAGAAAAATATACAAAGTTAAGGCTGTTAATGATTAGAATTCAACTATAGTAACATTTTTCCATGTCATACTATTAAACATTCACTTTGCTAATAAAACTGTAAAGACTTTTTTTCCATGCTACATTTATACCATATATTAGCATATAAAGTAATTACATTTTTACTGCAAATATGTAACAGCCAGTGAAACTAAGTAAACATCACAATGTCAGCATTTTGTATAAAATCTTATAATCTACCATTTCTGGATACTACTACTGTTGCCCAGTAAGACCTCAAAAAGGAATCCTAACTATTGGTATGTCAAATTCTCATTTAGTATTTTTCTTCCTCAATAGGCATTTTTGATATACAGATACCCCCCCAAATCTTTGAAAGTTCAATTTATACCACTAAACTTTTACAAAAGAACCTACACTAGTAACTGTTTTCACTAACTGAAACAAATCTGAAGAGAATTTTCACTTTTACAAAACCCAGCTCTGAGCACTCAGCATTTGTTTCGCAGCAAGCTGTTACTGAGGTGGCAAGCATGCGGAGCGGCACCTTCAAGCTCCTCCCCGGGACTCCTCATCACTGAGCTGCCAGGATTCTGAACTGTGCCTGTGAGCATCTGTGCTTTCCTCACTTTTCCCATGACAGTTACACCAAGATGTGGCCTAAGGAAATAGCCTCTTTGCTTTTTTATACCACTTGGCTCAGGAAAAAGGATACTCAATTTTCGGATAGGTGGGGAAACCTATAGTTTTTCCTGAATGCTTTTGTGCAAACATACACACTTGTGTGCTCATGTGTACACAGGAACTACACTGTTCATAATAAAAGTATGTCTACATTTCAAGGCTACTGATGCACATTTAAATGTAGTTATTTTCCTATCCTTCTAATACCCTTACTGTTTCTAATAATTTCATAAATAGCCCCAGTTAAATAATTAGGCCTCAAGTCTACTTTTCAGATAATAGCTTTCACAATGAATAGTTACCTCCTCTGATCCACTATTAGATGAAGCTTGATGTTGCTGCTGCTGTTGCTGCTGCTTCTTAAGCATTGCAGATCTCTGAACGGCCAAAATACTAGGACTAGACTTCCAGAACTGTAATAGAGATATACACAAGTGAAGAACAAGGTTTTGAGAAAACTGGAAAAAGGATAATATATTGAAAACCAATATCAACATTTTCACTGCCTCCAAATAATAATAGTAAGACTATTTTCCTTACTCACATAGATGTAAAACAATATTGCTGCAATATAATTAAAATAAATGCTGAGCTTTAGATGTATATGAGTAATTTATGGTGTGTTGAGTTTCACAAATAGACAGCCTTAACCAATATATTCTTTGGTGTTAGGACTATTGCAAAAACAACAGGATAATATATGCCACCAGTGCTATTCAAAGTGTGGCTACCTATCTTTTTAACTGGTGTGAGGTGAAGACAAGGAGCTTGAGTCAGAATGCAAATTAACTAAGCACAGTTTTAGCTCAACTGACTTTTTTGTTTCTGGTAGCAAAACTTCCTACATGAAGGAAACTATGTGTATACTCTGGCCCAAGCATCTTATCATGACTGGTAATCTAAGTAACACTCTGTACACCATTTTGATGTATAGACAAGTTTTACTAAATCTTATAACTGCTTTTTTTAAACAGAATGGCCCTTGGCATATTCTACCACGTATCTTCAAGAAGCAGAATTCTATTAAATACTCCTATTGGCAATACATTATATCCTTTTAAGATCTTGAAAGTAGAGATAACACTGTAAAATTAACAGAGAGACTTTTGAGAAAGTCTTAAATTTTTATCTATGAGACACTGGGTGTTTATGCAACAATTTCTGCTTCAGAAAGAGAGTGTGTTCATTTTATACTTGTCTTATACATCAATAGTTATAGACTTAGTCCACAGATGACACCAAGTTCGAGAACAATTTAAAGTGCATTTTAATACTTAAAAACAACATTTTCTAAAAGCTAGATCAAGAATGCTCTAAACCAATGCTATACATTTTCCCAAAGTAATACAGGAAATCTACCTGTCATTGAACACGTTATTCATTACCTCAGCTCCATCAACTTTCGGTGGTTTTGCTTGAACTTTATTTTCTCGGGAATTGTCTGACTCAGACTCTGACTGACTGCCCGATTCGGATCCAGAGTCTGAGTCACTGCTACCTGACTGGCTACTGCTTCCATCACTACTGCTTCCAGAACTCGAACCAGATCCAGAGCCGGAAGCTGACCCAGAATCATCATCCGACTGGCTACAATTTAAAAATAAATAGATTTCAAACAAAATTAATTCAAAATTTAGCTTTTCTTAACTCAGCAAAAAGCTCCACATCATTAAGCCTTGTTTGTTTAGTATGTCAACCTTGTTAGCCAAACAAATAGAAAAAGGAATTAATGTTAATCTACAATAACTGACTTGATAAATTTATTAGTAGCCTGGGCTAAAACATAAACAATTATATCGCAATCTCCCTCCAAGGGTAATGAACAAAACCTACCAAGTACAGAATCCTGGCCTAGAAACTTAGAATAACAAAATGTTTAAGATACAGTCCCTATTCTTAAAAGGCTATCTGATATAGTAAACATAAAGAAATTGTGTGAAGAAAAAATGTGATAAAAATTCTCATTTAGTAAAAGGCAGAAAACGAATTAAAGTGAGTTTTAACTTGTTTTCCAGTCCACATCTATGTTCTAACATCTCAGAGGAATGTAACTTATTACAACTAAGCTATGATAAAAGTATAATTTACTAAAAAATAAGATTACTGATTTCTTCTGAGAAAATTATTCATTTTTTTATGGTTCCCTAGTAATACGTCTGAAATATTAAATTCTCACAATCTTTCCTAGTCTTTGATACATACACACACACACACACACACACACACACACACTCTCCAGCACTTATTTCCAGTCCAAAGTAGTCTAGAAATGGTCTGTACCTAATGGATTGTGTCAATCAATATTATCAGAAAGACCATTTGTTAACTGGTGTTTACATTTGAATTGCTGAAAACCAGGGCATTAAATTTTTTAAATACGTGACAGACTCAGCTTTTGATGTAATTTTAACTGACTTTATGATAAACAACAGGTAATGTCACACACACGGAGCAAAACTCAAGCTTATTCTCTTGCTGTAGTTTTCACAAACACCACTAGATGGAGGTATTACTCTACAAAAACTACAAGACTGACCAGAACCCTTCCTAAAAGTAATTTTTGAGAGCAAGGTGTTAATAGTTTCTATATGGAAACACAGACATAAAATGTTCAAGACATTTGATTCTAAAAGTTTTGCTTACAATGTGAACAAACATACACCTACTTTTAAAATTTGGGAATCTACTGGAATATGTTTTTCTTCATAGAGTAAATAAAAAGTTCATCTTAAAGGCTATATCAAGACCATTTCTGCCAGTTTCTACGCTCCAGACACATGGTTCAAGAATAGCATAGTGCTTTTTAATTAAAAAACAAATGTGACCATTCTGCATTCTATTTGGGCCCTTGAAATTTCAGTAAGAATATCAGAGAAGATATTTTTCCTAACACACAATTTCATTTTTCCTTTAACCCACTAGGTAAGCAACACTTTTCATTTATTACTTTAGCAAAAACTATCATTTGTTAGGCACTGGGAAGACTAACATTAGACAAAAAGTCCTTACCGTTATAAGAACTTCTAACCTAGTATGGAGAGACAGTCATGTCAACCAATAAATACCTCTCTGGGCTATATTTAAAATAATTCAACCAGGGGGTATGAAGAACACAAACAAGTCAGGCACAGTAATTGGAGAACATTTAGAAAAAAGTGAAGATGAACTAATCCTTTAGAAAGAAGAATTAAGTAGAAGGGGTATCATTTTAATTGCTTATAAGCTTCTTGAAGGTACTGTTTCCCTCCCCCAACCCCCCCAAGTATCTTACACAGGTGGATGCTCAGTAAATACCTGAAAAGTAAATGGATAGATAATTGAACCTGGGAGCTATCATGGGCCTATATTCTTAATTATATCTTGAGAAAAAGAGCTAGTCAAAATTCCTTCTTAATGTATTAAGATCCCTTGTTAATGTATCAATATTCTTAAGTAAATGCAGGAATCTTCCTTTCATACTGTTTAGGTGAAAGTAGTTCTGGTTGATGAAAAAAGCAAACAGCCTGAGCCTAGACTACTCTAAAGGCATATAGGCTTATTATCAGAATGTCTTCACCTTAGATATTAAAAGCATGAAGTATTTATTTCACTTAAATTGTTCACAGCAGGACTAAGAATATATACAGAATTAGTAAGGAATACCTTATATACTGCCATGGAATGAGATACAGTTATGTAAAAAAAAAAAAAAGGGCAAGATACAAAACTGTGTTTACAGTATGCTTCCTTTGTGTATGAAGGGAGAATGTTTACGCATATTTGTTTATGCTTTTTTCAAAAGCAATAATGGTGTATTAGGCAATTAAGTCAAAAATGGTTACCTACAAAGAGAGGGGAAAGAAAGCAGAAGGAACAAGGATTGAAATGATTGAAATGAACTGTCAATTTCTGAACCATGCAAATGTTTTACACAATTTATTTTAAAAGGAAATTCTAATACTTGAGAGATAAATATATATAAGTTTGGGGGAGGGGGGGAACAGTGGGACATAAAATTATGAGGAAAAACAGGTAGAAAGCCTCTCCGTAATGAAGCAGTTCTATTTCAACCCACTGTTGCATATGCTCTTTCCAAAATAAAAATCAAACCTGGCCTAACTGGGTAACTCTTCAGTGGTTCCCCGTAACAAAAGTCAAACATCTGTGAGGTGCAGCAATCTGTCTCCGCCAACCTATCTTCAGCCAGTTTCCCATCTAAACCCTTAGTTTTAGTGATGGCATACTACTTGTAATTCTCAGAAAGTGAGTTTCTCTTTCCACTTTCTGCTTTTGTACAATTACTTCCTTTTTTAATTTTTTTTCACTATATTAATTTCTACTTGAGCCTCACTTCATGGATACTTCTCTGACAAATCTCTCCTGACTCTAAGACTAAATCAACCCAACATTACAGCTTCCCTAGAAGGCTTCCTTAGTAGCTCAGGTGGTAAAGCATCTGCCTGCAATGCGGGAGACCGGGGTTCAAATCCTGGATCAGGAAGATGCCTTGGAGAAGGAAATGGCAACCCCCTCCAGTTATTCTTGGCCTGGAGAATCCCATGGACAGAGGAGCCTGGTGGGCTACAGTCCATGGGGTCACAAAGTCGAACATGACTGAGCAACTAGCAGACACACACACACAACATTAAAGCAGGAATACTTACCTCAGTATTCCCACAATATCCTGTACCTTACTATGTTAGCTATAAGCACATAATGTAATATTCACTGTAGTTTCTGTTTTATTTTTTGATATTCTACCGTTATGTTCCTGGAGTGCTGGAATTTTACTTGTTTTTTGTATGCTGAGCACTAAATGAAGGACTCAATATATGTTTGGTGAGTGGATGGATGTATACATAAGCAAACAAATCAAAGATGCTTACGGATATAGTATCATATAAAATCACAAATATAGTTGGACTATAAAAATATTTCTCAGCTCCAATTAACATTTTATTTATCTAGGTAGTAACCAATACTACTGATTTTTTAATACAAGTATCTGTATACCACTTACAAGTTATCCTTATGAATTATATTAAATCTCAATAGCCCAATAGTATAAGGCAGATTATTAAAAACACTTAATTCTTTCCCTTATTGTTCTCAATTTACAAAAGAAAACTCATCATATTGGTACTTAGATAAGAGTTTTCTTAGGGTAAATTAAATTTAAAAAATACATTTAAAAGATAAAACAGCAGTTCAAATTAAAATTTCAAGATTGTTTTTATGCTCAATTTCAAATATAAACAAGAACAATCGAATAACCATTTATCTATCAACCAGCTTCGCAATTATCAACTCATAACAATTGTTTCAAATAATCTAGCTTTCCACACACAATCTCAAACATATTGAAATTTCATCCATAAATACTTTAGTACTTATATGTAAAAACAAACAAAAACTCCACTATTTTTAAACATCCACAAAACTAGTATCATATTTTTTTAAAATCACTTTTCTTAATGTTAAATATGAAATTATTATTTTTTTCCCCTGCAATTTATTTTGGGGAATAAATTAGGCAGTTTTTCCTGCAGACACTTCCTGCTTTCCAAATTTTACTAATTGCACTTCTGTGGTATTATGTGACATATTTTTCTGTCCGTTGTGTTCCTTATAAATTGTCAGACCTAGAGGCTCAGACTTAATTTGGTTTTCCTTGGCAAGAACATATTTAAAAAGTTGCTGTGGACCTTTAGTAGAAAAAAACAATGTTTGGTTGTCACTTTTTGTGTGAGGTTGTTTGATGTGTGTGCTCATGTTATTTTTAGCCTTATCCCTCCATTACATAGTTCCTCAAAGCCCTACACAAACTCATCCACTATTTATTTAAAGGCAGTAAAATGGTGATATTGTCATTCTTTACTTACCCATTATATCATTTCTCCACTAATAGGTGGAATACTTCTATAATGAGAAATTTTCCCTCATTTGTTAATTTTGAGGTACAGTTCATACAGGAAAGGCATTTTCATTTCTTTCTTTTTCAGCTTTCAAAATAAGCTAAATTGCTAGCATCCTTTCAAGATAAGACCAGTAATGTTCTAAATCTCACTATGAACTCATGGATTGAAATTATTTGATGAGTTTTAACAATCCATTATCATCATTAATACCCAAAGTGTCCTCTCTTTAGCAAACAGGAAACCCTTTATTACTTCCTGAATCCTTTTCACAAGACCTCAAGTTGTCTTTGACAGCTTCCTCTCTTTCTGGTCTGACAAGATGAACCAGGCTCATCTTGTGTATTTCTTGCCTCAAATTGTAACTCAGGCATTTCACCAAAAAGCCTTGCTTCTGTTTATGTTGGAAATTAAATTGCAACCTGAGTGAATTGGTTACTGCTTTTAAGATTATTTTTAATAAGATGAGTTAGGATATGTATATTTTTGGAGACAATGTATTAAGGATTAATACTGATATTTTCAATTTAAATTTGTAGGTTTTTTATTTCTTTGATTTTTCTCATCACTTGGGTTGAGTTTCTTCATTCCAAATGACACTAGTAAAATCATTTATTTGCTTTGTCTTAGAATACACATAACAGTTTCAAGACAGCAGTATCATTATTATATGATTACCAAAAGTTAACATTTCTTCACAATTCTTGGCCTTCAGGAATATTCACCCTTACTATCAAACTATTGCTTTGAAGACAACTAAAACTGTTTATTTCTGTATGGCCACTAATTTCGTTTAATTAGGGTTATTTGCTTTTACTTCATTTCTAAGAACTGCTTTTACTCACTTTGATTTATTTATTTACTTACATTCTTTATTTATTGCTTTATTTACTTACATTCAACTTGAAAGGTACAAAATTAAAATCCAAAATCTAGCTTTTATCTTCTGTCTTCTCTACATCATGACCTTCCTCCCACTACAGTACTTATTTTTTGTTTTATTTATTTTTCCTTTCTCAATATAAGCAAATTATGAGTATTTTTATATTCCCCTTTAATAAATGGTTATGAACACACTTATTATCTTAAACAACTGATGCCATATTGTATATACACTGTATTCTGGAGATCACTGCACAACAGTGTACCGTAGATATAGTCCCTTCTCCTTTATGCAACTGTGTATTCTCCATTTTGTAGATAACAGCATAGTTTCAACCTGTCCCTCAAAGATGAACCAATCTTTGATACCACAATATTTAAAAAGCCCTATGTTTCATTTTGCATTTATGAGTGTACCTTATTCGCTACTTATCAACCAATGTAAACATACCACCTTTGAAGTTTTAAATTTATAATCAGCTAGCACCCAGATCTTGATTCCAAAATACAAATCCACACTTTAGTAAACTAGGTTTCCTTTAGGAAATGGCAGATTCTAAGGCTGGGACAGGGAAGGTACCAGAAGAAACTAAATAAGCTTCCTGTGCCAAAAAGCAAAATACTAAATACAAACAGAACAAAAAAACAGGATACAGGAGCCAAGCTGAAGGGCTTCCACTGGCTAAATCTGATTTGGGCATCAAAACAAATAGTAAAAGATAATTACCTAGTAAATAAAACAAGAATCCTCAAGTCCATGCTGACGACAGGTAGACAGGGAAAAAGACAGATGGCAGGGGAGGGCTGATAGAATTCTGAATGCCAGCTGGTAATGTGGACAGGGCGGTAATGCTGCAAAGTTACCATGTTGCAATTATCATAGAAAATACTGATTTGGGCAAAAACCACCAAAGATGCTAAATGTGGGGGGAGGTGGGGAGGAGGCTTTGATGAGATATTTACACAGTTTCAAAGTATCTTCTCACAAATTGCTTATTAGATATATTAATGGATAAATTAGAAACTACAGTGGGGGAAAAAAAAAGATACTACCCTGTCTGGTGATCAAAACTAGTATTATCAATAGGGACAAACATCATGAGCCTCCAGATTTGATACCTTGTGAAAGATGTATTGTCACTCACACAGCCCTCCAGCCAGGGGATGCAAGTGTACAGGAGGCCCAGGGTAGGGGATCCAAGTGTAGGGAATGCATAACTTGGATCAAATCATAAGTAAAAAAGTAAAATCTAAATTGTGAAATATATTCTATAAAATAACTAGCCTATACGTAGCCTTCAAAATGCTTATGTCAAGAAGACAAAGAACTGTTTCAGATTAAAGGAGATTAACGAGACATAACAACCAAATCCAATTTTAGACAGAACCCTGTACTGAAAGATGATTGGGATGACTGACAAAACTGGAATACAGATTAATCATTAAAGTATATTAACATAAATTTTCCTGGATTTAATTATTATACAGGGTTTATATAAGGGAATTCCTTGGCTCTTTTATATATATAAAAGAGCTGCAGAAGTCAAATGCATATGAAACAGGCAAGCAAGTAAATATTCAGTGGCATGGAAAATATCAAAAATTCAGTCAATAAAACAACTAAGCTGTACAGGTAGAAATATAAAAACTACCTAAAGCTTTTCCCTAAGAGATATAAAAAGGTAAAAATACCAAGGAGGGTAGATTAAAAACCAACTGCCTACAACAGCTGCCTCAGAAACTGCTAATCGCCTAACTCAGCATGTCTTCTTTTCCTTAGTAACAGAAATCTCAAGGTTAAGGTCCACCCAGTATAAAAAGTGTATAGCACAAGCTCTTTGCAGCAAAGTATGGCCATTAGCTAAAAGTTTCAACAAATGAAAAATAAGCAGAAATGTTGGGTTGTACTTCCCAGAAGGCTACTCAAGCAGGCTGACTCAGCTAGGAGATGCTCCCTTTCCTTGGCCCTTGTTTGCCTCCAACATTTCCAGCTGTCTGACAGGAGGGAAAGTGCTCAAAATTCACATCTGCACAGATTATTTTAGTATAAAAGCCAACATTCTTTTCCAATATTCCCAAGTTATGTTAAATCAGTGTTTTTAATGACTTGAGTGACCACAAAAAATTAGTACTCTGTTCAGTAAGACATTAAATCCATTTTAAAGTTGTTTTTTCAAGTTAAATTTTTAGGAGCTTTAGAGCACTATCATCTACAGTGTGCTTCCTCATGAGTTCCACATCACTAAAATGTTGTCAATCTGTGTCTATAGATTAGTTTTGAGAAATGCTTTTCAAACTAACAAACATCAAAATGAACATCCCTCTCTGACTTTACAATTAGGCATGCTTTGGTCCCATCTCAAAGGCTTTGGTAACACCTTAAGGGGTTTTAATGGCTCACCTTTGTTCTTGGGATAAAATGATTAAAATCTGACCTCTGCCTACCTTTCCAATTTATCTTAAACATCTCTCTCATTCTGCACCCTAGGCTCACTAATTTCCTTCAGTCTTTGAATGTGCCACGCCTTCTCACCTCATAGGCCTGGATAAAGCAGTTCTCCCTACCTGGGAAACTTGTTAATGCCCATCCCACCTTCGTCCCTAGTTCAAGACCTCCCCCAAGGACTGCATTAGACACCCAGCATGGTACCTGGCCCTGAGAGCAGGCTGAACATAAGCTAGTATGAGCACAGCGGTTTATACTAACAACTGTATCCTACCTTCTGGCACTCTACCTGACATGTACTCTGAAAATATATTTGTGTATTAATAAATGGTGAATACCACCGTCCCATTATTTCTTCTTCAAAAATAGCGTAAGTCTAAGTCTTCCATAGAGACTTTCTTGTTCTTACTTCTGATGTCTCTAACTTTTCTCTTTCGGGTTTTTTCTTCCTCCAAGTCATCTAATTAGAAGTGTTTGGGGGAAAATAATAAGAAGCAGCTTTTTTTTTTAAGAATCAGATGATCTGAAAACACTAGGTCCACTTCCCACATAGTCACAACTGTTTATCTAAGTAACACTGGTTCCTTCTGATGAAGGATTTTTGCCTCCAATTTGGCCAGTTGCCTCCCCTAAATGTCTTATACCTGGACAGCTTCTATATTTATGTTATCTGTTGGCCCTTTGGCTGTTTCTCATTTATGCTCCAATTAAGACAAAAATTTTAATACCTTTTTATAGCTTTCAAAATATTTTGGTACTGAAATCCATCTTATCCTCACAACAAGAACAAAATGTCCCTGAAGGCACAGTTTTTATAGACCATTTTTAGAGGAGACAACCCTTCTAAGGACCCAGCAATAAGGAGACTTAATTCTGTAGTCAAACACTAAGTTCTGATCCCAACCCCAGCATCCTGTCTGAAGAGTCTGTATCCTTCCAAATATCCTGTGTTGCCACATTGCTCAGAATTTACTGCTCTGAGTCCCCTTCTGTGCCTGGCACATCAAAGCTTTCTCGAGAAAGTTCAGCAGCACATATACTTTCCCCCCCCTTTATTGTTTAGCATTTTCATGTGTCTGTGGGTAGAAGCGCTTTGAAGTGGAAGTCCATGTTAGCTCAGGCCCGCCTGTGCAGAATAGCAATACCTCCTTTTCTTTATATTCAATTTTATACTCTTAATCAGTCCTGTGAACTAAAGAAAACACTAACACCTATACTGGGTACTTAAGAATGATGTATTCTCAAGTGAATAAACAAAGATTCTTTTGTGTTACGAAGAAAAATAAGCTTTTTTATCACAGATATTGGAAACTAGTCTGTAATGGAACATAAAGGAAGAATGAATAAAATAATGACCTTCTAAGAAAGGGGCAGCAGTAGACAGCTGCTTTCCTATCACCAGATCACCAATAGAAGAAATAGCCCTGCTAAATCCTGGAAAAGAAGAAAAATCAAAAGTAAAGCTGGAACTTCCCTGGTGGTCCAGTGGTTAAGACTCAATGCTGTCAATGCAGGGGGCACAGGATCAACCCCTGGTCAGGGAATGAAGACCCCATGTGCTGCAGAATGACTAAGCCCACACCCCGCTATCACTGGGCCTGTGTGCTCCAGAGCCCAAGCACCACAGTAAGAGGCCCTGTACCGCAAGGAAAGATCAAACAAATAAATGCTCATAACAACAAAAACAGTAGCACTAATGAAGAAGAAAAAAGACTATTTAAACATCCTATGTAAGTTAAGACTACCTGTATCAAATTCTTAGGATCAACGATTTCAGTTTAAGAACACCTCCATTTATTTACGTCTTTCTTTTCTAATAAATATTTTGCTTTCTAATACATATCCCATTTCCATTTTTTTTTTTTTAAAACTGGTAGAATCTAGATAAATTAGACTCAGGGAGGAGGGGAAGAAGTTACAGGATACACGAACAGAAGGTAATGGATTTTAGACAGATTATTATAATAGAGAATCGTGTGCCTGACATTTACAGTAATAATTTATGTATTAAATTACAATAAATAGAACTGTATTTACAATCAAAAAACTGTATTTACTACTCTAAAGAACAAGCACCCTGAGCTAAATTCTCACTTTATGCCTTTCTGCTGCCCGCCTTTACTGCTTAACGTCAAAAACATTCAAAAGGACATCTTTGAGAGTTTTTGAAAGAATTTTTTGACAGACATTTGTGAGGAAATTCGAGACTAACTTGACAGTATTCTGAAATTCGACTTATTTTCTTCTGGCCTCCTAGCCCTTTTGACTCATTATATTTATATACATACACCCATATTTTTCTGCTGGGAAGAACTGAGGGCAGGAGGAGAAGCGGGCAATAGAGGATGAGACGGTTGGATGGCATCACTGACTCAATGGACATGAGTTCGAGCAAACTCAGGGAGATAGTGAAGGATAGGGAGGCCTGGCGTGCCGCAGTTCACGGGGTAGCAAAGAATCAGACACGACTTAGCGACTGAACACCACCACCCATTAGATAAGTTTCTACCACAGAGAAATAATAAACATACTTAAGGATTACTGTGAAATCTTTAAAAAAATGTAAAGCATAATATCTGACCTATACTAGGAGCTCAATGCTGCTGCTGCGAAGTCACTTCAGTCGTGTCCGACTCTGTGCGACCCCATAGACGGCAGCCCACCAGGCTCCCTCATCACTGGGATTCTCCAGGCAAGAACCTGGAGTGGGTTGCCATTTCCTTCTCCAATGCGTGAAAGTGAAGTCACCCAGTCGTGTCCGACTCTTAGTGATCCCATGGACTGCAGCCTTCCAGGTTCCTCTGTCCATGGGATTTTCCAGGTGAGAGTACTGGAGTGGGCTGCCATTGCCTTCTCCAGGAGCTCAATATTAATAGCTATTTTAGAATTAAAAAAAAAAAAAATTTTTTTTGGAGTTTAAGGTAAGAATCATTACTTCAAAATTTGTTTCAGGTATTCTCTGGACTGTCATAATTATAAGTATAAATATATAAACTGTCTATGAATGAAGCCTGTAGAAATACTAACATTTTCAAAACAAATTGATTTTTTTTTTTTTTTTAATGAGGGAGACATGGTCATTACTAACTGGTACTATGTACCAAACACTGGGTTCTTGTCTCATCCTTTCCTTTTCAAATAACAAAGCTGAGGTTCAGAGAAGGCTAAGTGAAGAAACAAATACTAATATTATGAAGAATTGAAAGAAAATTCAGAAAAATGAGAGCCACTAAATTCTTATGATACCAATTGTTTTAAAATAAAAAATCCTTTGTGTGCCATATGTGTGCTGTCTGCTTGCCCCTCTCACTTACCTAGCATCCACTGTGCTTGCTCTTTGGTATTATATAACTGGCACTCCAGTGTAAAACGGCACATGTCCAACCAGCTAAAGATTTCCCAGTATGTCTTTCAGCTAGGTGTGGCCATGTGAACAGGTTTTGGCTAAGGGATTACAGCTAGAAGTGATGTGAAATTTCTATACCTTAGCCTTAAGCATTAACTGGCTTGCTTTATACTCTCCCCACTCCCATCCATCTTCTTGCTGGCAGTCACTGGGGCAAGATAAGCTGTATGTTACATATTAACAAAGCTGTCCCACTAGCCAGAGCACCTGAATAGTATCAAGGGGTAGAGCTTAGTCACTTGACAATAGTTTAATTATTGAAAAAAAAAAGTAACTATTTTTGAGACTCTGGACTCTGAAGACTCTAGTATATTATTATCAGTTTAACTGGTTCTCTGATTTGCTACAATGATGTTTTTGCAAAAAACTTTTTTGAAATAAGATCTGTACACAGATAATTTGAATTCATTTGTTCATCTCTTCAACAAACAAGTACTGAGCAAGAGTTTCTAGTAAAGACAAAAATGCCATGGGAAAACTAAAAGTTGAGAATCAGATATAAGGACAAAGTTTGGGGGGAGGGTGGCAAGATATAAGGATGTATCAGTTCCTGATGGAGGAACTGGAGGTAGGGCAAATGAGACTAGGGGCAAGGCTTCAGGGAGGGAGCAACTTTACAGCTGGCTATTGGTGTATTCTCACACTTTCCCTTTAGAAAACACTTCCTCTCTGAAGCAACCGATAAAATCTCTCACTCTTTAAGATTACTCAAAAATATCCCATCCTTCATGTAACCCTCTCCAATATCTCCAGGGATAGGTCACTGCTCCAGCCCATGTGTTCACAATATTTTGCTCATATGTTACTAATAATTCCTTCACAATATCACAATTATGCTCATACATGTATCTCTCTTCTAACTACATCCTGGAATCCATTAAGTTGGGGCCTGTAGTTATTTTTATAGACCACTATCCACTTCAACAGGCCTAGAGAAACAATATGGAAATTAGCAGATACTGAGTACTTAAAAAATTCTTTTTTTAAAAAATAGAGGTCAAACTTTCAAACTTTTGGGGCATGAATTACCTAACACATTGTATACAATGATACAGTGTACACATGCACACAGGCAGATAACCAAAGCTTGACGAAATGATATTCTACAAACGAGCACCATTAGCCTACATTATTCTTTCATTTAAAAATCCAATTATGATACTTCAATGTGTTTCAACTCACTATAATATACTAGCCTAAAATAAGTCACTTAAAAATGAGAAGGGTTCACCTAGATGCTAACTAAGATCAAACCAACTTTAAATTCTATAAAATAACATTGTATTAAAATGTTATCCTCCATATCCTTTACGACAGGCCATAAAATAATTATCAGAATTGAGAAAATCTGTGAAGCATTCATCCCCATGGGTCTGAAAACCAGTTAATGCCTTTATTAGGGACTAAAGGACAAACACAACAGCTCCTTTTACCATTCTACATTAACAACCTCAAAAAAATTCTATCAGAAAGTAAACTCAAAGTACAGTATTATTCTTAAAGCCTTTAATTGAATAAATGAGAATAAACCTGCCAGAAATAGATGCTAAGAAAGATAACATTTAACAAGACTAACTTCAAAGATGACCAAGTTTAGTTATGCTACATCTGAGATAAAGACAGTAAACTCAAAAGTTTCTCTAGTAAGCATTCAGAAATCAGATAAGAATGCGATTCATGGGGTCGCAAATAGTTGGACACGACTGAGCAACTGAAGTGAACTGATACATAGATGACAAAGTTACTAAACAATAGTTTCACAAAACACATATGAAATGTGTTATGTTATTAATGATATGATAAAACCCTCCTATTATTTATAATTATAACCAGTAGGTAAAACTTAATGATATTTACTGGAGAAGGAAATGGCAACACATTCCAGTATTCTTTCTTGGGAAATCCCATGAACAGAGGAGCCTGATGGGCTACAGTCCATGGGAGTCACAGAGTCAAAGAACAACTGAGCACACACAGAGCAGAGAAACAAGAACAATCTTCTCTGAGGGAATTTAGACTAATCTCACTGTTTTCCATCAGCCCCATTCCTTTACATAAAAGTTCTTCGGCATAATGTATTGTCTTGTAACATTGTATTTCCTGGGTATAAAAAATTACTCTTTGCTTTCTGCCAGAGTCTGTCAAAACATCTTTACCACCATAAAAGTCACATTACAAAGACTTTTAACATGCTTAAAATTTAAATCTACCAGGGTTTTAAATGAGAACTCAAAAAGAAACAAAACGCACAAAACTTTATTCTGATATTGGGCTTAACAATTATACAGATTAACCACTTGTTTTATGATCAAACTTCCCTGTCTCCTACCTTTGAAGAGCTGCAAACTCTCCTTGTATTTCCATACCCAACTCAAACGTTGTCTCTTTCTCAACTTTAAGCTTTAGAAAAAAAATCTCAAATTTTAGCATCTTTTGGTATCCATCACATAGTTGCTCAATAATCCAAACTAAATAACTATCTGAGTAGAGAACCGTATTTCTAAAAGCAGTAACAGGAGAGATGTGAAATAGCTGATGAGAATGGTTTTCATTAAGGAAAGAGCTCTCCACTGCATTTGCACTTTATGCCACAGCTCTGGCAGTCCACAGTGGATCCCATAAGCCAGCACTGCTTAGCCAGAACTATGTGTCTCTGCATTTTAACCTCAATCACTGAGATCTCAACCTATCCAAAGCGAAGAAACTTTCAAATCCAGTTAAACATTTATTTAAAGTTGGCTTCCAAGCAGTCACCTCATATCACAATGATG
The DNA here is from genome assembly GCA_006408695.1 of Aepyceros melampus. NCBI lineage: Eukaryota > Metazoa > Chordata > Mammalia > Artiodactyla > Bovidae > Aepyceros > Aepyceros melampus. The sequence goes on from SJXQ01004451.1 coordinate 71,231, forward strand.
GATAATGTATTCATAATTATAAACAGCTATTTTCTAAGTCATTAAAACATAAGAACTTAACTCTGCTACAAGAGATATCTAGAGTCTCTCTGAAACCAGTAGGTCTAACCAGTTCATTCACGTGGAAAATACAGCCCCTCCTCATGGATGTCTCTTAATACATGTAGTGTTTATTCAGCTAGGCTTCCTTTTATCCTCCTAAACTATACAAAAAATTCAGTGTGACAATAAACTAATCTCAGGGTAAAGAACTGAAAGCTAAGATATCCAACACATTCTCTGTTCTAGGGAACTTTCACTTCTTTATATGGGGGACCCTGATCCTTGTGAAAATCTTCCTCTCCACCTTACTTAATAAGCACCATTTTTAATTCTTTCCTTTTCAAATCACAGCATTTCTTGTCACTGTTAAGATTATAGAAGTTTCAAAACTCCATAAAAACTTTCCATACAGCCCATCTCCTCACTCCAGTAATTTGCCCAATTTCTTTTTCTTTTACTTCACTTGCATGCCTATGTAACACCATGAGTCTGAGTCTTGATTGTGTATTTAAACTTGGCTACTGGGCTTCCCTGGTGGCTCAGCTGGTAAAGAATCCGCCTGCAATGCAGAGACCTGGGTTCCATCCCTGGGTTGAGGAAATCCCCTGGAGAAGGAAAAGGTTGCCTACTCCAGTATTCTGGCCTGGAGAATTCCATGGACTGCACAGTCCATGGGGTCACTAAGAGTTGGCCACGACTGAGTGACTTTCACTTCACTACACTTCATTCCATTGTTACTTATAGATCAAAATCATCTTTCTTCAACTTAATTTATAACTTCAAAGCATGGCAAGATACCAAATGACTCCAGGTAAACAGTTTCATATCTTTGCGTATAAATTCGATATGCCCATACATCTCCTTGGGAATTCAATAGAAATTTCTGATTCAGTAGACCTCAGACACACAGGGCAACTTTTAGGGTGAAGGTATCATTCTGTACAGTACTGGCTGCTGCTGCTGCTGCTAAGTCGCTTCAGTCGTGTCCGACTCTGTGTGACCCCATAGACGGCAGCCCACCAGGCTCCCCCTGTCCCTGGGATTCTCCAGGCAAGACCACTGGAGAGGGTTGCCATTTCCTTCTCCAATGCATGAAAGTGAACAGTGAAAGTGAAGCTGCTCAGTCGTGTCTGACTCTTAGCGACCCCATGGACTGCAGCCTACCAGGCTCCTCTGCCCATGGGATTTTCCAGGCAAGAGTATTGGAGTGGGGTGCCATTGCCTTCTCTGGTACAGTACTGGGGTAGAAGATAATGATTCTGTGCATTTGTCAAAAACCATAAAACTATACATCACAGAGTAAATGTAACATATACAAGTTTAAAACAGAAACCCATGTAATTGAGGATGAAATGTAAACTGATAACTCTAACTTTATTACAAATTTATGACATAACCACACTGAAGGGGATGAAAGTGAAGGCTGCTCAGTTGTGTCGGACTCTGCGAGCCCATGGAGTATACAGTCTACAGAATTCTCCAGGCCAGAATCCTGGAGTGGGTAGCCTTTCCCTTCTCCAGGGGATCTTCCCAAGCCAGGGATTGAACCCAAGTCTCCTGCATTGCAGCTGAATTCTTTACCAACTGAGCCCATGGAAAGCCCACTTAAGGGGATAAACAATAACAAAGCTAAATAATAAATTTGGAAAACAGTGCTCTGACTTGAAACCGTAAGGCTACATACAATAGGAACCGTACACAAGATATTGTATTTTGCCTGGTAAATTTGCTTCTTCTGGAGGTATGGCCTAAAAATACTATTCAGCACTTCATTCGTACACTAAGGTTGGAGTGTATGCATGGTGGATGGTAGACTGTGGGAGCAAGGTTTTGACTACAGATGGAAGTTACAAAGGTACAAGAAAGGAGGATTAGGATGAATCCTGTGTATAGGATCAGAGTTGGAGACAACAGTCCTAATTCATGTTTATCTTACTATGCACACAGATGAACAAATATAGAAGCAACTATAAACACACATGGTTTAACATACAAAAACATACATGGATTGATATAACCTAGCTCTGTCTGCTCTGTCTACTGAGAGGGCCTAGAAGCAGTGACACCTGAGAAGCAACTCAGCACCCAAATGGTGGTTTTTAAGATCCTCTTCTCCAATAAAAAGGAATCAGGGGTCTTTGGGGAAATGGCAGATTCTAGGACAAAAGAATGGATGGATATAAAATGAATACAGAAGACAACTTGAAAGCGTTTCCAAAGGGCAAGGCTAAAACAATTTGGGCAGTAAGATACTTACTGGGTTATAATTCAAAGTATAAAATATACATGTCCATGGTTATATAAGTGGATAACGGAATTAATGAGGGAGAAATTACTTCTTTACAGAAGAATTCCATTTAATCTTAGGTAGATAGTAGATACTCCCTCCTTGGTGGCTTAGGCGGTAAAGAATCTGCCTGCAATGTGGGAGACCTGGGTTTGATCCCTGGGTTGGGAAGATCCCCTGATGAGGGCATGGCAACCCACTGCCATATTCTTACCTGGAGAATCCCAGGGACACAGGAACCTGGTGAGTTACTCCTATGGGGTCGCAGAGAGTCAGACGCAACTAAGCACAGCAGACCCTCCCAGGAGGAGGCAGAGCTTTAATCCTACCCATCCGACCAATCACCATATCTCTTGAGAGTGGGCTAGACATAGTGACTTACTTCCAAAGAACACAAAATGGAAAGGGAAAAACAGTAACTTTATAGTGAAGAAATCTGGCAAACACTATCTTGGCTAAGTGATATCATCAGTAATAAGAAGAGAATTTTATGCTCCCCAAATAATGTGACAAGCAGAGCATCTCATCTCCACTGACACTCTCTAAAAACTGGTAACTGATAACCCTATTTTAACCTTTTAACCTAACAAAAAAATCAGGGGAATTCAAATTGGGGGACATTCTACAGGATACCTGGCCAGTAGTTCTCAAGACTGATAGAAAAAATTAAGGAAAGACTTAGAAACTTTCACAGATGAGAGAACATTGGGGAAAGTTAACAACTAAATGCAACATGGTATCCTGGATTGAATCCTGGAATAAAAAGAAGGCATTAATTGAAAAACCAATAAAATCCAACTAAAGTCTGGAATTCAGTTAATAGTTGCTGGGTTTTGTTTTGTTTTTAAGACTTTAAAGTGGCTATAAATCTGGCTTCCCCTTCTGGAGAGTGGGAATCTCAGTACTGTATACATCACAGGAGTTTGGAAGGATGAGTTAGGATAAACTCACGTCACGCACTCTGTACATGCACCATGGCTCAGTCAGAGTAAGAGCTCAACAATTATCAGCTGCCATTATTATTGCTTCTAGAGAAATGAAATGTACTCTGCTTCTTGCTTGTATGGCTTATGACACAGCTATCTGGGGGTTCTGAGAAAACAAGAGGCATGTGTAATAACATCAACACTAGCAAGTAACAAGGTGGTAAATGATTCCATGCAAACAGCTTCATATATAATACAAACAAACTTAATATAAATACAGATCACCAAGGAATCTTGTTAAAAAGAAATTCTGATTCAATAGGTCTGGGATGGGGCCCAAGGTTGAACTTTAAAAACAAGCTCCCAGGTGATGTCAATGCTGCTAGACCAAGAACCACAACTGGAACTGTAACGTTTTTACTCTGTAATGTTTTAAACTTTTTCATAAAAAATGTAAAAAAAGTTTTCTCTAATAATTCCTTATATTATCACCACAAATACTCATATATTTTTCAACAGAGAACTGTACCAACTATAACCCACAAGTCACCAATATCTTAAATAAGCAATGACTTAAGGAGCATAAAAAAGGGACAACTACACGTCAGTATTTGCTCCTACATTATCTCACACCAATGAGGATAAAAGTAACATCACTGAAAATCAAATTACATACAATTCTCTTATCTTTGCCAATTAAAAATTAGTCTAAATACATTAAAGTAATATAGATTAACCACAACCTTAGAAGTTCTGTCAATTCTGTTTGAGGAGAGAGAAACACGTTACCAAAGCTCCTAACAGTTTGAATTTTCAAAGCCTACGAAATGACCTGAGGTGATTTGAGATTCAGCAGCATGTATTAACAACTAATGCTACATGGTACCCTAGATTTCCCCCATACCAGACACATGAGGGGAAAAAAAAAAAACTAGTAGGAAAAGATGAAAAAAATATATATACATACTGAATCAAGAAATAGAGATTAGCAAAAAAAGAGAGAGAGAGACGTAAAAGAGTCATACTTTCCTATAATTATTGTTGTTGTTTAGTTGCTAAGTCATGTCTGATTCTTTTGTGACCCCATGGACTGCAGCCTGGCCAGGCTCCTTTGTCCATGCGATTTCCCAGGCAAGAATTCTGGAGTGGGTTGCCAATTCCTCCTCCAGGGATCTTCCTGACCCAAGGATTGAACCAGTGTCTCCTGCATTGGCAGGTGGATTCTTTACCACTGAGCCACTAGAGAAGCCCAATGAATGACATCATAAAGTGAAAGTGAAAGTGAAGTCGCTCAGTCATGTCAGACTCTTTGCGACCCCGTGGACTGTAGCCTACCAGGGTTCTCTGTCCATGGGATTCTCCAGGCAAGAATACTGGAGTGGGTTACCATTTCCTTCTCCAAATGACATCATAGTTAATGTCAAAAACCAGTTTAATGAAATGATGCAGACCATTCTGAGTTTGTGATTGCACATTTTCCTGTCTTCCTTAAAATGCTTCTTTGCACAAACTTTTGAAATTTAAGAATAAACTGATCCCTTAAAAAAACACTGAGATAACTTCAAAGTAAGTTTAGGAAACACCATTTTATTGCCTTTAAAAATTATTCAAATTCATTTACGAAAACTTATTTTGATGGCAAGAAATCTTTCTGGTATGTGTAAAAATAAAAGCAATGCTTACAAAAATGGCATCCCATGGTAGTCTTTAATAAGACACTAACAGATAGTTGGTGAGATATGTGGCCTTGTGTTCAAATTAACTTTGACTTGGTGTTCTTTAAATTTAACAGGTCATTTAGACTAACCTGTCTTTTTTCTCAAAGTCTCTAAAAAGTCTTTGAGAGACTCTGAATTTTTAAAACTGAGATTTTTCACTTAAAATATTTCCATTGATCATATTACCTACTGAGGAAACACTTTTAAAAGTTGAGATCCAAAGATTCTTGAAGCATGAAACAATGAAAATATTTTGAATAAGCCAAGGAAATTTAATTATAACAGAGTTCCTCTAATGTAAAGTGTACACACATATATATTTAAAACATATTTATAAGTTTATTAAGTCAAACACTGTGAATGCTATAAAAAGGTACACTATGTCAAGGAAAAGAATTCTTGGACTTTCCTGGTGGGCCAATGGTTAAGAATCCACCTGCAAATGCAGGGGACGCAGGTTCCATCCCTGGTCAGGGAAGATTCCAAGTGCTGAGGGGCAACTAAACCCGTGCACCCCAGCTACCGAGCCCATGTACCACAGCTGCTGAAGCCTGCACGTCCTGGAGCCCATACTCCACAACAAGAGAAGCCAACACAACGAGAAGCCTGCACACAGCATGAGAGTAGCCTCCACTCACCACAACTAGAGAAAGCCTGCACACAGCAGCAAAGACCCAGTGCAGCCGAAAATAACAAATAAATACAATTTTTTTAAAAAAAGGAATTCTTTTAGAATCAGGTCAACATTCATAGCTCAGTTATCAGCTCTGGATCAATTCTAAGTAGTTAAGACCATCATAACATATTACCAAAATTTCCTTCACTCTGTAATAATTTTACATGAGCATACTATATAAAGTGATTAAAATAAGTCCTCAAATTTACATAAACAACTTTACATTATTGAGAACCTAATCTGTAGGCAAGCAGAGAAATTCTTCTGAGTATTAAACATTTATGAATCATCCAAAAATCACCAAAATGTAACTATATATTTCTAGTCTTTACCCACAAATCTATCTGTGGAGCAAATCACCATTATAGATACAAAGTGTCTAACCAGGATTTGAAAAATTTCATTCCAAATAACAACAAATCCATATAGCTGAGAACTGATGTTTTGAAATCTTTCTGTAGTTATCTTCAGAAAGCTTAACTTCAGTTATACAACAAACTTTGCCCTAACTTGAAACTGAGGTGCAGGTGCATCCTGACCCACATTTCTTTGTAAATAAGTTTCAAAACTGTCAGTTATAACATAGCCAAACTGACATTCTCCTGTGTATTCTTCTTCCTTTCTGTCAATGGTTACAGAAAGGTTTTCACATGAAAAGAGGCAAACATTTCTGAGTAGAAAGTTAATTATACCAACTAAAAATGCCAAACTACTTCTTGCTTAATTCTACTTCATTTCATAAATTTCCACAAAGGAAAAGAGGAACTCTGAAGCAAAACTAAACTTCCAGCCAATAACAATCAAATTGTATAACATATATTGAATTTAAAAGCAAAAATATTTCTCCCTTCATCACTTTATATTGATATTCATAGTTACAGTAACTTTTGTTTTTTGCAAGAAACTCCCTGTATCTATAAAGTTCACCTCATCACTCTTAACTAGGCAGTCTCCCTCCTCTGTACCGCCTTGTTATGAAAACTTTTGGTGTGGGGGCGCTGAGGCTTAGTAGCAACAGTAAAGCAAAGCAAAGTGACATAACAGCATAACAGCAGTAAGGAGGAAAATGAAAGGAAAACAGGCAGGCCTCCCTTTGGGGAGAAACACCATGACAGTTAGCTGCAACAACTAGATAACTTGACAGCCACAATTCTCAGAATTAGAGAATATACTTTGCGATTATTTAAAATGAGTATGCACTGCAAAAATTCCTTAAAGTAAATTTGACTTTACAGGGTTTAACTTTTTTCATGTCTACAATGTCAAATTTTATTTACTACTCCCCCTTTGCTTTACATACAGCAGCAAAATACACAGAAAATTACTGGAAGAGGCAAGGGTTCAGTATGTATTAAGTATGTGATCTCTCTACATACTCAACTAGAAAATTTACTCTCAAGAGTCTTATTCCCTATTTTATGGGTAGTTAGGCTCCTGTGTTTCCTCTAGATACTTCTACCTATTAACCATTTCATTGTTCACTAATGAATAAGAGAATGTGGACAATGTGACTCTCCTATTCACTTACTACAGTCCATTCACCTGTAGAGATTTGAATCAAAGCTGAAATTCAAAGGTTTTCTACTTTAACCCCTCAACTCTGGTGTTTCCAGTTACACTACATTGTTAAATACTTTGTATATTAAGTAGCAGAATGATACTTCAACATTATTCCATTCAACTCTCCTTATTTTGCAGTTCAGAAATCATTCAGAGAACTTAAGTTAGCACAGAGACGGTGTCAATTCAGGGTCTGTTAACTCCTAAGGCCAATACTTGTCCTACTAAATAATTCTGCATTCCATAACTGCTCCTTTTTTTTCTATGATGTTTCTATTATTCAAACAATCTGCCTTTCAAACTGATAAAGTACACCCAGCATAACCAGAAAACCTCAAGCCTCAGGTCAAATACATATACCACTGCTTTATTTTCTATCCAACATTGTTCTGAAGCCCTCTTAACTGCCAAGGCTTTCCTGTTCCTTGTCCTTCATATTTCTCCGTTACTGTAATTAATGTTTCAGTTATGTACTATTTAAATGTGATGCTAATATAGAGTGCTCTTTATACAGGAAGTATTTTAAGACCTTTAAACATAGCATCTCACTTAATCGCAACTTTAAATAAGATAAATACTATAATGCCTATTAAGTATAAAACCCAAAGCTTCAAAGAGGTTAAAAAAATCTGTTGTAATTCACAAAGCTAATAAGTACAACTGGGTAAATAATCAGGCAGTCTGACCCCAATGTCCATATTATTGATCTCCCTATATGATAAGTCTATATAACTACATGGGTTGCATTATAAACATAGCCAGTAAACTTAAAATTTGGGCACTACAGAAGAATTTTAAAGGTTTTTGCATTTGAAGAGGTTTCTTACACATTAAAATTGCTTAAGGTAGCTTACTCTGATAAATCCTATCTTCTTTGCAAAAACATGGCCCAAATAAGAATTCTTAACTCATTCATTTATAATTAAACCTCAAGTTTGAAAAAATAATGGGCGGGGGGAGGGCTGCAGCAACACTTTAACAAATATACAGATCAGAAATGTTAAAAACTACCTTTGCAGTGATAACAATGTCTTCTATTCTGGTCTCTCCATCTCAGTAGCCACTAGCCATGTGTGACTATTCAGCACTTGAAATGTGTTTAATGTGACTGAGTACTGAATTTTGAAACATTTTCTAATTTTTAAATTTAAATACCACATATGGGTATTGACTATTACATTGGACAGCACACATATAGAAGACAAAAAGCCAGGAAAAAAAAAAAAGAGAAATTCCTATTGCTTTTATTTGGAAAGTGCAGATAATAGTCAAATCAATTTAAATGTCTTCTTTTACTTGCTCTAGTTTTAATTATTAAGGCAAATAATATAAACCTTCAAAGAGATTTAAATATCCCAAGCTTTCTACACGTAAATTTTCCTTTGTGTATCTCAATGGAAAAAATAGTTAAAATCTGTATTTTCAACAAAGCACCATTTATTAGAAACTTTTTACTGTGTGGAAAGTTAAGAGTGAATCTGATCTGAAAACTATGCCATCTATTAGAAAGGCTAAAAATTACAGTCACATAAGTTTTAAATTGTTGTCATAATAAATACTTGGTGCTTACCTTGATTCCCACTACTGTTTCTAACACTTTCTTCATCACTGTGTCCATTCATTGTAAATATCAAGAAGTTTTAAAATAAAATATAAATCTTCCCAGTTTAAAAGATGAATATAAATACTGACTCCTCTTTGAATATTAAAAATTCACAGATGAATTTTCTTCAACATTCACAGGTTTCCTAGGACCCTTTTTGACTCACCTAAAAAAAAAAAAAAATTCAGTGAGAAGAAAATTGCCTGTGGAGAAAAACACTGAAGAAGTGTATTTAGAATTTATACTAATATACCCAGGCCAATTAGATTAGATGTGGCAAGGAAGGGGTAAGGATCCTTTTCTCAAAATACCTAGGCTTCTATTAACTACATTCTTGACTACTTATTAGAATTGAGCACACCACTGCTTACTTTTGACAGAAGAAATGAAAATGGCTTGTGGAGTGACAGAACATTCAAGACCAACTGCAACTGTGTGTGTACAGTATACAGCACACATTATGGCCAAATAAGTAAAGCAGAGTGGTAGTACTAACATCTACCTAAGTTCCAAAAATAGAAAAACGGAGTCTTAAGAGATACTTGGTCAAACAAATAAAGGGGGGGGGGGAGGAAGGTTACTGTTAATCCAGCACTAATTCCTATCACCAAGGGCTTCATACACTAGAGTGAGGGAGAAGTTTTGAAAATGCTCACGAAGACAGGATAGCAAAAGTGTATCACATAATCTGTGCCAAAAAAATAAAAGTACATATCAAAATAAATGTGTTTTTTCACATTTACCGGTAAACTAAATAGCGGAGTTTTGTTTCAATACAATATGTATCCAGTTCAGACGTGCAGAGATTCTACTGGAGGGAAAAAAAAGGTATAGGATAAACACTATGATTTTTTTTTTTTTTTTAAGTAAAAGGGTACGGGGCAGAAATCGCAGACTAAAGAGCCAACATTTCCACCTTTCAAAATACCAGCACAACACTGGAGAGTCACCTACAAGCCAACCACGAATAAACAAAGGAGATCTCGGGCAGGGGAGGAGAGGAAGAAGCGGGGGGGAAGGAGACGTCAGATCCTTCCCCAGCCAGAAAGTACCGACCGAGACGGGCGACTGAGAGCAGAGCTGTCCTTCCGACATCAGCACACAGAACTGACTCCTACGATTATTTCCATTCCGCAAGGAAAAAAAAAAAAAAAAAAAGGAGGGGGAAACAGGCTGCTGCCAACTCGATCACCGCAAAACTCTGCATTGAGATCGCGGTTGTTTTCATTCCCCAGGGACTACAGTCCCGTCGACTTGGCAGCAAACTGTTAACCACCCCTCCCCCCCCAAAAATTTATTTCACAAAACACTCGTTCCGCACGTTAAAGATGAAGGCCACCGGGCCAGAGAGCTTCCCTATTAAAACGATCAGGTCTTTAAAAAAAAAAAAAAAAATCTGGGCACTCTAGCAAACTGCCTCTCTTTCCCGAAAGTCTCTCTTCGCTAAGGAAAAACAAAAGTTCACTTTTCCTTCTTTCCTTTTCACCTTTCACGTTTGCTCCCCTCAAAATGGCTTTTCTCTGGCACTTTCTAACTTCCTTTTTCCTCCCCGTCTTCCTTCTTGCGCGGTCGAGTCCTCTGGCCGAGACCCTCCACGCTCCCTGGGGCTCCCGGGCGCCCGCAGCCCCCGCCGGCCCTCCACCGGCGCGACGCCGCCGCTTCCTCTCAGCCCGCCGCCTCGCCGCGGCGCCCGTCCTCCGCCCGGGCCTCTCCACGGCCCTTTCCTCCGGCGAAGTTTTCCGAGCGGCACTCGCGCGGAGCCTGGAAACCCCTCCCCGCGCTGTCCGCCGCCGCTCGGCTCCCTTCAGCCTGTGCCCCCCGACCCCGGGGCGCACCCCCCAACCTCTCACCCCTCACGCGGGTCCCGGGTCTCCCCCTTCCCGCCTCACTGAAGAAAAAAAAATAAAGTAAAAGGAACAGGAAAAAAAAAAAAGAAACATTTATTTCTGATCAGTTATTGCACGGTATGTGGTAGTGGCTGAAAACTGGGTAGGTAGGACACATGTAAGAAAACGACTCAGCTCATGAAAGTGACACAGTCCATCTGCTCTCTGGACCAGCCTAACATCCCTGCACTGTAACTGAGACAAGATATATTTTCTGACTACAGCTGCATTGAGAAGACTTTATAGATATTCAAAACATACTGACTTGTTTAACTGGATCACTATTCTTTCCATTAATTTGGTTTTTTAAACATTTACACATAAATGTGAAACGTATTAAACTGTGGTTTTATTAGAAGAAGAGCACATTTTAACCATTTTGTTAAATGTGTTATAAGGCTTTTGGGGACTTTCCTGACAGTCCAGTTGTTGAGAGTCTGCCCTGCAGAGCAGGAGACACACGTCTGATCCGTGTTTGGGTAACTAGGATCCCATGTGCCATGGAACTCCTGAGCCTATGCCCTCTGACACCCACAGGCCGCAACTGGAGAGTCTTTGTGCCACAAGAAAAGATACCACATTATGCAACAAACATCCCATGTGCTGCAGCTAAGACCTGACACAGCCAAAACCATAAATAAATATTTTAAAAATAAATAAAATTTAGAAGAAGACTTTTGGTACAATATAAATTCAGGCTATAGGTCCAGTCCTTGCATAGATGGAATCTCTTTTTGTTTCAGTTGTTTTTAAATGAACTAGTTGTGGTTGTCAACATTTAAAAACAAGAGATATCGAATAAAAATCTAGATATCTGGCTTCCCTGGACAGAAGAAAGATCTAGCCAGACTAGACCGACTTTCCCTCAATTCATGTTACCCACGTGCCAACAATCTGCTCCCTGGTTTGCACACAGTCTCTCAAAATCGCACAACTGATTTCACTTCAGTCAGTAAGTTGGGGGCTCCCAAAATATTTTGGTTTAAAAATATGGCTTACATTTTCTTTGAGTAATCACGAATGGACTAAAACACTTTATGAGCTTCTTTCATAATTTGTAACAAATAATATTAATCCATGTAGTTTGCTTTAAGGTGGCATTACAGGGAGTAAATCAAGTAATTAAATGCATCTATCTAAAATGACACCTAAACTGTCTTTATGTGACAATTGCAGCATGCCTTCTTACTCAAAAATAAATCTCAGCATTGGACAGGGATGGATAATTACCTAATTTTTCTGCCCAGTATACTTCCCATTCTTTCCCAGGGAGTAAAGTGAAACCAAATATCCAGGAAAGAAATAATATCATAGAAAACAAATATCTATGTTATGTTAAAATGGCAGTCACTCATGCCAATGAGATTACAGCTCAATACATAGAAAACAAGAATGATCTGGACCCAGAGGTAAAGCCTTAAAGGAATTTATTTTCCTGTCCCTGCTGAGAATACTTTCTATCATAGCCTGAGAGGCACTAAGTAAATTGGCAAAAAGGAAACATCTCTGCATATGGTGTTTACTCGGAAGGGTGAGGAGCCAAAGAGACCTTCAGTCACAGCAAGTTGGGCCCTTCTCTGGCACGGTCTCATTTCAAGAGCGGCCCCTGATGAAGTCTCAGGCTTCTGCGCCCATCAGACTCAGTGTGAAAGGTCTTCATGCACTTGCCAGCTGGCATGGTAGGCTGTGTTATCTAAAGATGTGAACAGCCTCAGCACTGGCCTGGCTGCAACTGAAACCAAAGCGACAATTAATTATGGATGGAATGCAGCCAGGCAAGGCTGCAATTGTAATCAAATGAGACCACACTGAGGAAAAATAACATTTTATCCTGTGCTGGGTACCTTACAGATAGATTTATGGCTACACTGCCAGTTGGAGATAAAGTAAAAATCAATCATATTATTCACATGAGCAACATAAGCAAGTACTGATGAAACAAAAAAAATATGCTTCCTATGATTGTGTGGCAGATACTTCATTTATATACAGCTTTATTCGGCATAATCACAGATCCTCGTTTTTTTGTTTTTTTTTTTTAATGAAAGCTGAGAAATACACTATCAGCTGGCACTGTAATGAAGCTATCTGGGAACTTTTTAGATTCAAAGCCTTGGTTGCAAAAATATATTACAGTGTTTCCTGCTTTACTGCCTTGCTCATATTTCATTATGATAACTCTATTGCATTTTAAAATGTGGAGCCTGGAAGCTACAGAATATCCCCAGTTAACGAACAGAACAGCTTGTTAATTATGTCCATGAATAACCAAAAGAGAAAAGATAATGCTAATTCTTGCAGTAAAAAAAAAAAGTAAGAATTTAGGTTTCTTTAGAAGCACAATTTAAATCTCAATCTAGTTCTGTAAAGGGGCTTCCCTGGTGGCTCAGACAGTAAAGAAACTGCCTGCAATGCAGGAGACTGGGGTTCAATCCCTGGGTCAGGAAGATCCCCTAAAGAAGGAAATGGCAACCCACTCCAGTATTCTTGCCTGGAGAATCCCATGGACAGAGGAGCCTGGAGGGCTACAGTCCATGGGGTCACAAGAGTCAGACATGTCTGAGTGACTAACGCACACACCCATACATTCACACACACACACACACACACACACACACACACACACACACTAGTTTTGTAAAGGAAGGAGCACTATGAAATGAACATTCCCTAAAAATCATGGCCTTTGAAGGACTAATATACTAAGCTACACAGAGAAATACTGCAATAAACCACAGGTTAATGGGAAAGAGTGTCCATGGAATAAAATTAGTTACAATCTAGCAAGTTTTTAATTAAAAAATAGCCATCTGTGGCTGAGTGACAGTATGCACTTATGCATTAGCAGCAGAAATGCTACTTATTTTTTTAATTCCTTAGAATAGGTTTTACATAGAAGTTTAAGTAACTTTGGCAATTCAAATGAAAATGTATACCTGTTTAACCCCCAAACATAGAGCATCTCTGGGCAATTGAGATCTTCCCATCAATAGCCTAGGAGATTTTACAGAGAAACTGGAGTCTGTCTGCCCGTCTTCAATTCTATCTCACCTTCTATCAGTTTCTGCTACTGCTGCTGCTGCTGCTAAGTCACTTCAGTCGTGTCCAACTCTGTGTGACCCCATAGATGGCAGCCCACCAGATTCCCCCATCCCTGGGATTCTCCAGGCAAGAACACTGGAATGGGTTGCCATTTCCTTCTCCAGTTTCTAGCCCTTGCCAAACTACCTATGGGTCAGCGGGGTAATGGGAGGAGAGCCTGGGGATTCCAGCAAAAGAGGAGGTAGGTAGAAAGGAGCAGAATGGCAGAATGCCACAGCAGGCTCGATTCTCTGCTCACCCACCCACCCTCATTCCCCTACCCAAGCCCCTGCAGCAGAAGCCAAAATATCCAGTGACTGTAGTGACTGTGGAGTCACTAAGAACTGCTTAATCAAAATGTCGCCTTAAGAAGTGAAACATCAGACATTATAATGAGAAAGTTCATGGATGGATGGTAAACAAACCATAAAACCCACAGTCCAACAGCAGGGCGATTTCCTTTGTGGGTGACCTTACATCCCTTGCTCTGGACAGGGCTACAGCTTGAGTGTAGCTTCTAATTAAATTTAAACAATAAATCCTGCTATCCTGACAACAGTTATTTCATAGCAGTCTTTGTTGGTTTAGTATGGCACGACTGGTTTTGCCTTTACTGGTTGCCTTGTTCCTCCAAATTAAGCAATTAAACAATTTGTTCATGTTAAAGGTCACTGCTTGTTATGATCCATTCAAATTCAGACGAATGAATGAGTATATCCTATAGAATTCCAGAAAACAGATGCTTCAAAGGAAGATGGGGAGAAGCACCATCTACAGAGTATCTCGTAATTACGAAGGTTAGGGCGCCCATTAGCAAGTGTCCTCTAATTCCTTTGCCAGTGTGAGGCCTGCTTAACAGGCAAGTAAAGCTTTAATTTGTTTTCCTGCAAAGTGACTTCCTTCTTTTCCTGTCACAGAATGACAGAACACTGAGTTTCTGTTACTTGGCTTTTTTTTCCTAATGGAAAAAAGCAAGACTGAGAAACAGAATTTTCAGACTGTTGAGGAATACATGAATGGGCATGTGTGTAAAAATCTGCAGCGTGAGAAAAAATAAGAAGACCATTAGAGCTAGAATACAGTCACCCACAATTCAACACTGTATCTTGATTTTGGAGGAAAATGTCTTTCTCTCTCCTCAGACTGGGTTTTGTCCTCAGCCCCAAACTAGCGTATATATTTCCTACCCGGGCCTAGGCAATTCTTTTTACAGTCCCAGAACTTGTCAGTGCTCTAGAAACTTCTCCTCCTTTCCCAGGCAGAATTAAAGAGCTCACTTACCTGTGTCTCTATACTGGGACTGTATGTACATTCACATCTTAGAATTTTCAGCTAATTCTGTGTATGTTGGTCCCCTGCTCCCATCTCCCACCCTCCATCTCCCTACCCCACTACTCCCAATTCTTAACTCCACTGAGACTTATTTGAGGCCAGAAAGTACCTTTTATCTGCTTTGGGATCTGAAGTACTGTGCACACAGCCAGACACCTAGTATGCCCCAGTAATAGTTTCTCAAATTGGATCAAGTCTAAGAATTCAAAATACATCTACAGAACAATTGCCATGTATACATAACCTCCTTTGCCTTATGTTGTCCCATCTTAGAGAATAAAATTCAGAAGACATTTCAATCTACATAATCTTACTGTCCCTTCAGTATAGTTTGAAAAACAGCTATCATACACTGTATTCCTAAATGATTAAAATTCATACATATTTACTCAAAACTGTGTTAAGTATTTGAGGAACCAGTATCTTCAAACCAACAGCCTAGGAAATGTCATGTAGAAATTCCAGCCTCTGTCCTTTGCTCAAACCTTCTGGTCTCCCCAGCTTTTTACTCCTTTCAGTACATGACTGCACGTTCCGTACAAGAAGGTGAGGGGAGCGGAGAACAGTTAGGAAATTTCAGGCAAAAGAAGAGGGTGCTGTTTTGTACACATGCATTGTATTAAGTGATTCATGTACTTTATTTATCCCCAAAGTATGTGTTAATATTTCAGCTTTACACATCACAAAATTGAATCTTAAGTATTTTCAGCCACGCGAGCAAGAAAGAGAATCATAATTCAAACAATTTTGTTCTGATTTGAAAGATTATATGGCTCTTTCAATGGCATACTCTTGCCTGGAAAATCCCATGGACGGAGGAGCCTGGTAGGCTGCAGTCCCTGGGGTCGCCAAGAGTCGGACCCAACTGAGTGACTTCACTTTCCCTTTTCACTTTCCTGCATTGGAGAAGGAAATGGCAACCCACTCCAGTGTTCTTGCCTGGAGAATCCCAGGGACGGGGGAGCCTGGTGGGCTGCAGTTTATGGGGTCGCAGAGTCGGACACGACTGAAGCGACTTAGTAGCAGCAGCAGCATGACTTGACACAGCAATTGAACTGCTGCATTTTTTTAATTGTGTTTTTTTTCCTAGTTGGTGAAAAGTATTTATTTTGCCACTGAGGACTTATTGAGTGTCTAAGTGATAAGCATACATCTAGTGTATCCTGTGTTTCAGACTGAAAATTTCAGAATCACAGGAGAGAATCTCTTGTAAATTTACAGTTGGGCCTCCAGCTGTGACTTCTCTACTTAGAAATTTATATAAAGAGTCATTTGGGGGCTTCCCTTGTGGCTCAGTGGAGAAGAATCCCCTACTAGTGCAGGCGCCAAGGGTTTGATCCCTTGGCCCGGGAAGATCATACATGCCACAGAGGAACTAAGCACCTGCGCCACAGCATTGAGCTGGAGCTGAGAGCCTGGGAGATGCAAGTACCAAAACCCACACGCTCTCTCTGTAACCAGAGAAACCACCAGAACAAGAAGTACATGCACCACAGCTAGAGAAAGTCTCCCACTCGCCACAACTAGAGAAAAGCTCGTGCAGCAGCAAAGACCCAGCATGGGCAAAAATCAATAAATAGGATTATTTTTAAGAAAATAATCATTTGGATATGTATATTTCATGTATTTAAACATTTCATTTTGAAACTTGGCATAGGAATATCTGCAGCTTGATATATTAAATAATATATGTTTTCTCACTAGTGTATAATCACAGAGACTGTTTTATTGAAAGAAGGCTTTCATATATTCTTTCTATATAACAAAGCCTAATAGAAATCAAACATGTGCCTATATTGTAGCTGCAGAGATGAATTCAAAACAACAAAAGTCTTTGCTTTTGGCTGGAACGGCCTCAACTTTTGCACTTGAAAAGCACGTGGCTCTTTCCACAGATATTTCTCTTATGGGGAGCACTCTTTTCTGCCTCCATGCCATCATTTGGCTACGTCTTCCTGATTTGTTTCTCTCAGAACAAACTTTCTCCCAGACATTCTTAACCATTTCTCATTATGGTCAGTTTCTTTTGTAATGCTACACACTTTATGTCATATATTTGAATTTTTTTTTTAGAAGGAGCTTATGTCACCTAAGATGTTAAGAGAGACTCTCCTTTACAACCCCACATTGCGTGTGTGAGCATTCAGTCACATCAGACTCTGGGATTGCACAGATTGTAGCCTCTGTCCATGGGATTTCCCAGGCAAGAACACTGGAGGGGGCTGCTGTTCCCTTCTCCAGGGAAGCTCCCTGACCCAGGGGTTGAACCTGTGTCTCTGTGTCTCCTGCATTGGCAGGTGAATTCTGTACCACCAGTGCCACCTGGGAAGCCCACTTTTCCACACCGCTGTGGTCTTATTCCTTGATTAAAACATGAGGCTGCTTGTTTTTGTCTCCACCAAAAGGCGGACACCTCAAGGCGGGGAAGCAGCGCGTTCACACTGTATTCCCTCCATCCACACGTTACTTGTACTTGGAAAAGGGAACCAGATATTTGTGGAAAGCATGGGTGAACCATATCAACTCAGAGTGACAACCCTGGCTCTTTCATGCTGCTCAGTACTTGTATTTGAAAACTGTAGATAAATAAAAATGGAAGCATAAATTCTGATTAAACGCTGCTGCTGCTGCTGCTAAGTCGCATCAGTCGTGTCCGACTCTGTGCGACCCCATAGAGGGCAGCCCATCAGGCTCCCCCGTCCCTGGGATTCTCCAGGCAAGAACACTGGAGTGGGTTGCCATTGTCTTCTCCAATGCATGAAAGTGAAAAGTGAAAGTGAAGTCGCTCAGTCGTGTCTGACTCTAGCAACCCCATGGACTGCAGCCTACCAGGCTCCTCTGTCCATGGGATTTTCCAGGCAAGAGTACTGGAGTCGGGTGCCATGAAAAGAATCTCTCAAATACACCGGTTCAAAGAAAAGAACAGAAGGGCTTCCTAGGTGGCACCAGTGGTAAAGAACCCATCTGCCAATGTAAGAGACATAAGAGACGTGGGTTCAATCCATGGGTCAGGAAGATCCACTGGAGGAAGGCACATCACCCCACTCCAGGATTCTTGCCTGGAGAGTCCCCACGGACAGAGGAGCCTGGTGGGCTACAGTCCATAGGTTTGCAAAGAGTCAGACACGACTGAAGCCACTTAGCACACATGCACAACAGACTTAAGACCCTGCAGACTGTCTGCCTGTCTCTGTGTGGCTGCATTTCTCTCCTACTTCATCCATGTTCTGGCACTCAAGAGGATGGATACGAGGCTGGACTGCTAGAATCCAGTTCTTCATGACCACTGGCCTCCCAATAATTAGATGAGAATGTCTCTATGGCCAGGGTCAAAGGCTGGTCCCTGAACATGTCCACTGCTCCCCAAACTCTTGGGTTTGTTTTCCTGACCTCAGTTGCCTCATTGTTATTTAAGAACATATATTTTGTAAGGAAAAGAAGGGAATAGAGGGGAAGTGAGGTGAACTATTTAGCACCTGTTATATATGCAAACACTATACTAAAGGCTTTTAGGGATAGGCATAACTTTTTTCATATTACTTTTGAATGGTAAAAACTCTGTTTAACATTATGCAGTGGTTAAGTTGAACAGACTGAGCTTGACCTAGATCTGTATACTCTAAAACTACTGGTCTCTTCTGCCTAGAATAGGGGCTGTAAAACCATCTTGATGTCAGTAGCTGCAGGGATTCCCATGGAGGGGGTGGGAAGGGCAGGACTGCTGTCTTCAGTAAAAAAAAATTCTTTCTGATTATGTTACCTCAAGAGCCCACAGGTTATTGTGAGATTGAAAAAATTACTCAAAACAGACCACCTAGGTATGAGACACATGGTAGGAAGCCAATTAAAAGTGGCTCCCTCCCTTTAACTTCTCCCCTGAACTATGATTGACCTTAACTTCTACATAACATATCTTCAAAACCATAGGACAATCCACCTGACGCTTTTACAACTTAAGCTCTTCCCTGAATCCTTTCCTGATTGTTTTCAAACAGACGTTTTTGTTCACTTTTCTCCAGATCTTAATTTCACTAATGCTAATTTGCCATGGACCATAAGATACATATTTGTGGTATGCACTAAGAAGGAAAAAGTATTGCCAGTTAAAGTATGGCAAATCAATCATAAGGGGCATCTCACTTCAAATATGTAAAGAGGTGAAAAGTGTCCTTCCTAGAATCATTTCAAAATTGTGTCTCTGGTGGTAATCTTCAGCGTTTGTCCTGCCTTGCTGTTGTTCCGTTGCTCAGTCATGACCAGCTCTTTGTGGCCCCATGGACTGCAGCACCCCAGGCTCCCCTGTCCTTCACTATTTCCTGGAGCTTGCTCAAACTCATGTCCATTGAATCAGTGATGCCATCCAGCCATCTCATCCTTTGCCACCTGCTTCTCTTCCTGCCCTCCATCTTTCCCAGCATCAGGGTCTTTTTCAGTGAATCAGTTCTTCACATCAGGTGGCCAAAGTATTGAAGCTTCACTTCAGCAACAGTCCTTCCAATGAATATAAAGGACTGATTTCCTTTAGGATTGACTGGTTTGATCTCCTTGCAGTCCAAGGGACTCTCAAGAGTCTTCTCCGACACCACAGTTCAAAAGCATCAATTCTTTGGCACTCAGCCTTCTTTATGGGAAAAGACTGATTTCCTTTAGGATTGACTGGTTTGATCTCCTTGCAGTCTAAAGGACTCTCAAGAGTCTTCTCCGACACCACAGTTCAAAAGCATCAATTCTTTGGCACTCAGCCTTCTTTATGGTCAACTCTCACATCACTACTGGAAAACCATAGTTTTGACTATATGGACCTTCATTGGCAAAGTAATGTTTCTGCTTTTTAATTCTGTCTACATTTATTATAGCTTTTCTTCCAAGGAGTAAATGCCTTTTAGTTTCATGGCTGCAGTCACTGTCTGCAGTGATTCTGCAGCCCAAGAAAACAAAATCTGTCACTGTTTCCATTGTTTCCCCATCTATTTGCCATGAAGTGATGTCCTGCCTTGGAACTGGAGCTTTTGTGCTCATGAAGAGTCAGGAAGTGACTACATATACTTCCAATGATCTAGTCTTCTAGCTGCTGGACAAAGCAGCTTAGTAGCCCAAAGATAGTCCTTGGGAGAGGACTGCAGGTGACAGCAGTTACAAGCCCATTCATAAAGGGAAACTTGGAGTTCCCTGGTGGAGCAGTGGATACAGGTTAGATCCCTGGTCCAGGAAGATTCCACACACTGCAAAGCTACTAAGCCGCTGTGCCACAACTACTGAGCCTGCACTCTAGGGCCCACGAGCCACAACTACTGAGCCTTCGTGCTACAGCTATTGAAGCTGGTGTGCTTGAGGACCTGGACCCACAAGTACTGAGCCCACATGCTGCAACTACTGAAGCCAGCAGCCTGGAGCCTGTTCTGTGCAACAAGAGAAGTCACCACAATGAGAATCCCGTGCACCGCAACTAAAGAGTAGCCCCCACTTGCAGCAACTAGAGAAAAGCTTGCACAGGAACAAGACCCAGCACAGCCAAAAATAAATCAATAAAAATCATTTTTAAAAAATAGCAGAGCCATGACTTTTTTCAAAAGTCCTCTTTCTTAAAGGTATGCTGGATATGCCTGTTATACTCTAGCCTTGGGGCAGAGTGTAGCAAGAAACAAAACCAGGAGACTGTGTAGTCACTTCCAAAGACACCGAGTTCAACTGGATCCAAGATGCAAAGACAGAATCAAGGGGCAAAGCCAAGGTCAATTACACTGCTGGGCTGGAAGATGCCAACTAATGATTGAATAAGTACCCAAGTTAATGGTCATGGATGAAAGCCAGAGGTAAATGGGGAAGCAGGAGCAGGGGGTACAAGGAGAATATCCAACTGGACTCAGGCAAAGAGTATCTTGCTGACCTAGGGTTCTTTTTAAAAATGTGAGGACACTCTTCCTGTTGTATAGGGGTGAGAGGGATATTTAGAAGGCACCGTTGGGGTGAGGCTGCAGCAGCTGGTGTACCTGACTGAAGTACACTACACGAAGCTTGGATTTCTCATATCTGTAAAAGACAGTGATTCAGAATTTGTCAGTGTCATTTCACAGAAACCCACTCCACCTGGTCTGCAAGAGCCACAGCCAACTGCTCTGGGAACCTCTGATGAAAGAGCTGAGACCTATTTCAACTCTGACTTCATGTAGAAAATGAAGCTTTCATTTAAGCTTTAATACCAGTCTTAAACATCATCTATTTAATCGCCCAGGGGAGAATTTTTTTAAAGTGTTAATGAGAATGTAGCTCATTGTCATCTCAGTTTCTCAATGACTCAATTATATGACATTTACTTATGCCCTCTGAATGATAACAGTCATGCCAGCTGCTGGCTGAAGGGGAATTTTCCAGCAGTATTTAAATACATTATCTTCACTAGCTCTCTGCTAGAATTCACTCTGAACAGACATGGCAGCTGTCATTCATTGAATTCTAGAACAGCCTTATCACTGTTTTATGGTTCTGGTGTCTGCTTAGTTATTTCTTTCTCAGTTATTCATTCATGTTTTAAATTTTAATTTATATTATCAACCTGTTTTAACTCATGCCAGGCATTAATCTTTATCTAAATTTAATTGTTTCTACATTTTCTATCTTAAGTTTATACCTACCATGTATTTGTAACTCATTTTACTATGCAGTCTTGTTCAAAAAGATAAGAAGAATAAATGGTAGGAAAGTCCCTAACTAGGATTCACACCAAATTCAGATGCCTTTGTTGATGTGTTACAGAAGCTGCTTATCATCTTTCCTTAGCATGTGACAAGGTAAACTGTCAGACAATTCTATGCTTAGACAATACACTGGTGTACTCATTAACAATTTCCCTGGATAATGTTCTCCATTTGCAACTTTTAAAGAGTGTATATCATGAATCATTTTTTGATAATTTAAATGATATGTCTTCTATCACTACACAGAGTAAAATGCAGAAGTGACTAATAAGCAAGATTTATAAGTCATGAAAGTTAACCCAGACTTTTTAATACACAGTTGCATAAATTTCAGACTTCAAAAAGGTAGTTAACAGTCTCCCATCTTCGAAGGATAAACCAGTTGTTAAGGTTGAGTCAGGTTCAACTAAATGAAAAAGATAATTGGAAGAAAAAAAGAATATGTTTCCAGAGCTGTTGAGAAGAATATTAATCACTGAGTGCCCCCTGGGAGTTCCTGGCCCATAAAACTCAGCATTACTTCAAAGACCTCTTTCCTCATTTCCACTAACAATTTTCTTTACATTCTTAAGTACAAAGATACATTTGTAAAGGTGGCAACTTTAAATATTGTTCTGAATAACTTATGTGACAAATGAAAGAGGTATTTTGATAAGCTAGTTTTCACAACATATAAACAAATAGATACCTCTGTGCTTCTAACTATTATTTAATGCCTGCTTACTGTATTTGAGGAACTGCTAAGTATATACTGTCCAAAATTCTTTCCCATTTCAGGGTCTTTGAAGCCTGAAAGGTGCCTGCTCAAATGAATGGCCATCCGTTTATAAGTTTCAGACTTTCCTGAAACATATCACAAAGCAGAACTCTCTACTCTATCTGCCACGTTTACCCATTTACATCTTTCAAGCTCCTCTTCCAAATCTGTAATTGATTTATTCATTTATTTGTCAACTTGTTTATGTCTACTTTCCCACTCACACAACAGAATTTCCAGAAGGGCAGAAACTTCATTTCATGTACCTCTGAATCCCTGACTCTGGTACATCATTAATGCTCAAAAAATATAGACTAAGCAAATGTGTGAATGCTTTATAAGTATTATATCATTTAATCCTCTAAAAATATCCCATGGGATCTTTTAAAGGAACTAAGGCTCAAATGGATTAAGAATCTTGACTAAGGTCACTTGAGCAGTCAGGCAGCACAAGGACTCAAGCTATATCCTTAATCTTCACGGATTTTTCATCTCTCATAGTAATTTCACTTAATAGTATTACCATCCTGCCAGCACCTGCGCTTGAAACCTGAAGTTCTTTCTTTGGTGCCCTCACCCAACCAATTGGTTACCAAGTCCTTCCAGATCTAGCCTTGGTTTTGTTTTTTTGTTTTTTTTTTAATTTCATTACTTTTTTTTTTTAATTTCATTACTTTTGGCTGTGCTGGGTCTTCGTTGCTGTGCCTGGGCTTTATCTAATTGCAACTAGCAGGGGCAACTTGCTAGCTGAGGTGCTTGGGCTTCTTATTGCGAAGGCTTCTCCTGTGTAGCATGGCTTCTAGGGCGCTCAGGCTTCAGCAGCTGTGGTGCACTGGCTTAGTGCCCCGGGGCGTGTGGAACCTTCCCAGAGCAGGGATTGAACCTGTGTCCCCTGCACTGGCAGGCAGATTCTTAATCACTGGACCACCACGGAAGTCCGATACAGCCTTAGTTTTGACTTCACCATTTCTCATCAGCACTGCCCTTTGCCTCCTAACTGGTCTTCCTGCTGTAAGTGACTTCTTCCAAGATGACAGCGTAGATTCAGCACTTCTGCTGAAATTGCTGAGAAGCTTCTCTTCATCTTTCAGACAAAATTCATACTCAGTTTTCAAACCCCTTGAGGAGCTGGCTTCTGCCGTCTTCATTTCCCTTTCTCACTGCATTACAACCTATGCTCATTGCCTAAAACACTGACATTCTTCCATAGCCCTGTGTTTTTAGATTGTTTTCTCTGAATGCGTTTCCCCCACTTGTCTGCCAGTTTCATATCTAATCATTTTCCAGGATTTGAAACAAACGTCACCTCTTTTTGAAGTCCTTATCTGATTTAATCTTTATACAACCATCGCCACTAAACTGAGACATGACCCTGCTCTGACTGCCATAAAACCTAAAATAAACCTCCTTACCATGGCGTTTCACAGCGTGTAGTAACTGTCACACTTTGTTATTTAGGTTTTTCTTTTGTGTTATTTCATTAAAAAAAAAAAAGAGTGTGGCATTCCTTGATGGACTCCCTGAGGGCAGGTCCCTAGTGTAGTTCCTGGTGTGCAGTAATTACCCAGAAGTTATTCATTGAAAGGATAAACTGAAGAGTGAATATATTTTTGAACATGATTACAATTAAGTTCAATAAAGAACAGAAAGTGAAGTATGAATTGTGCATGAATGCAATAAATAGCATCAATAGATGTGCACAGGGTATTCCGTTTCTGACTGCAGCCCTAAAGAACCCCATGTGGCAGAGCACGGAGGGTGTTTTTCGCTGCATCAGTCCTGTCCCCAAAATAGCTTCAAGCTGCTGTGCTCAGTACAATGGAAGATACATAAATACAGTCAGCTGCTTTGGAACTTCGAGAACCAATGAAAGAGGCACCATTTTCCAAAGGAATTCATATGAACCCCATGATTCCTCAAGACATATGACCTGCAAATGCTTTAGAAATCATTTAACTTGGTCTTTATTTAAACAACAACCAACAAACCGTCTTGAAATATCAATTTGCCTCGAATCACTGATTCATCTGTTTGTTCTAAAATTCTCTTCTTTGAGACCTATTTGATAATTTGAATAGCAGCTCTATGTTCATAAATTCAGTGGCTGCTTAAATGTATACTTTATTATATTTTTAATCTCATCGTTAAGAAAAATTAAAAACCCTCTGTGTTTGAGCTCTCCTGAGAAGTAACTTTTTAGTCATACTCTCCAAATCCTATTTTGCAGATTTCAGAGAGGCATAATGCTATATATAAATTTCAAACAGGGATTCCTAGAGAGCAGGGACAGGGCCAGCTGCTGAACTGCTCAGGGGACACTGAACTGCAAACAAAAAGCAAAGGGGGGATTTTTTTTTTCTTGTGGGCCTTGAAGAATTATTTTGCTTTGCCTTTGTCCGGGGTTTCCATGGAAACTTCTCTCCTGAAAATGTGCAGTTCTTCAGAGTCCTCACCGTGAACGCAAGCAGAAGACAGACCTGAAGCTAGCTATATCTATTTTAGTGTTGCCATGAGTTGATGAAATCAAGAGATAATTGTTATATTCATAAAGAAATCAGTCAACATGAAAATGAGTATAATGAGTTTAATGAACAAACCCTGGGTTTTTAGATGGTACCTTAAATCTTCCTTCTGCCTTTGGGTAAATATAATGCAGGTCTATATACAGTTTTTTGGACTTCCCTGGTGGCTCAGTGGTAAAGAATCTGCCTGTCAATTCAGGAGATGCTGGTTCCATCCCTGGGTCAGGAAGATCCCCTGAAGATAGAAATGGCAACTCACTCCTGTATCCTTGTCTGGGAAATCCCATGGCCAGAGGAGCCTGGCAGGCTACAGTCCATGGGGTCACCAAAGAGTCAGACACACCTGAGTGACTAAACAAAGGCAACATATAAGGTGTAGGTTTCTAACACAATACAGGAAATAATGAAAACTGCAGTAGTAGTGATGATCCAGAAGTGCCAATAATCAGCCTAATCTTTCACTCATCCTATGCACTTAAGCAAAATGAAAGAAAAATTTCAACATAATATGTTGAGCCAGAAATCACCTTTTTATCTCTAAGAAACAACTTGGGAAAAATCCTATCTACTAAGGACAGGTAAAAGTAGTAGAGATTATATTTTTAGTTCAGAAAGACTTTGATGCTCACAAGAAGCCCAGGCTACATATGAGTAATACCTGGGAAGTACTATAAATAAGGAATATTTCAATAATATCACGTTTTTTCAGGAGAAGCACAGAAATTCCCCCAAATTCACAGAGGAACAGCGCAAGGGAAAGAAAACAGTCAGGTTCTTGGTATGAGAACAAAGGGATATGGTGCCTGTTCATAATGTGGTACATGCCACGTCCTGCTCGGGTTTCCTCCAGTCAGCACTGAGTTAAGGATATGCTGGGCGTGAGAGGAGAAATGTGATTCTTCCCCTGAGGACGTGTATCTCTCAGCAGAGGAGACAGACATAAAAGAGCTGATTGGAATGAATTACCAATTGCAAAATGTGCTATAAAATGAGCAGCGCAGGGTTCCCTGAGAGGATGTAAGTTAGAAACCTCACCTTGTATATTACCGCCCTCACAATAATCCCTTAAATTAGATGCTGTAATCCTGTTTCACAGGAGCTAACAGAGGCACAGAGAAAGGAAAAATTTCTCCCAAGGTCAATCAGGAACTAAATATTGGAGCCAGCCTGTGAATCAGTGTTGGTCTGCTGGGGTTCATGGTCTTTTTCCTGTGCTACGTGATTTTGTGAGTAGCCGTTTCAATTTATTCTAATTGCTGAATTAAGAATTGGAGAGATATGAAATATATCTGTCAAGAGTTGCTAGAAATTTTGTGTCATGTCTAACTCTCTCTGAATCACTTCCTCAGTAAGCACTTTAAAGTAATCGTCTGAAACTGGTCATTCTGACATGATGACTCTCATTTAAATACTTATGAATTTGCCCATCTAAGATATTCCCAGTTAGGATTCTCAAAACCAACCAAGTAGCTGGACTGCGAAGTCAGCAAACTGACATCACTACACTGAAGTAACATGAAGTTTGGACTCTATAGGACTCATCTCTCAGCCCTCATTCAGCTCTTCTCGCTGATCTGCCATTGCCTCCTCTCTCGCACTTTGTTATCCTGCTACATGCCTGTCACTCTAACTCAGCAATAAGCAGTCCTGAATGTATAGAAACACATCTTACTTACCTTTGTGCATACATGCTAAGTCACTTCAGTCATGATCAACTCTTTGAGACCTATGGACTATAGCCTGCCAGGCTCCTCTGTCCATGGGATTCTCCAGGCAAGAATACTGGAGAAGGTTGCCATGCCCTTCTCAAAGGATCTTCCCAACCCAGGGATTGAATCTACATCTCTGGTCTCCTGCATTGGCGGGCAAGTCCTTTGCCACTATCACCATCTGGGAAGCCCCATTTATCTTTGTATCAGAGTGACAAGCATGTCACTCTAGATACTTCATTGTTAAATAAATTAAACAAGTTAAAATGCTCTTCTTCAAATATGTAATAGTAATACTTTCATTAAATATTATTGCTTCAAATCCTGAGGAAAAAGAACAAAGCTGGAGGAATAATCCCCCCAGACTTCAGACAACCCTACAAAGTTACAGTGATTAAAACAGCATGGTATTGATACAAAAACAGACATAAAGATCAATGAAACAGAATACAGAGCCCAGAAATAAACTCAAACACCTGTGATCAATTAATCTTTGACAAAAAGAGGCAAACATATATATAATGGGTAAAAGTCTCCTCAGCAAATGGTATTGAGAAAACTTGGACTCTCTCCTGTAAATCAATGAAATTAGAACACTCCTTCACACCAATTACAAAAATAAACTCAAACTCAAGTTTAAAGTCCTGAATATAAGACATGACACCATAAAACTTTCAGAAGAAAACATAGCAAAACATTCTCTGACATAAATCACAGCAGTATTTTCTTATATCAATCTTTCAAGGCAAAAGAAATAAAAACAAAAAGGAACAAATGGGACCTAATGAAACTTAAAAGGTTTTGCAAAGCAAAGGAAACCATAAACAAAATGAAAAAGCAACCTACTCACTGGAAGAAAATATTTGCAAACAATGAAACCAACAATGGCTTAATTTATAAAAAAACTCAATCAAAAAAATGGGCAGGAGATCTAAACAGACATTTCTCCAAAGAAGACATACAGATGGCAACAGATACAGGAAAAGATGCTTACCATCACTTAGTACTACCACCCTTATGGCAGAAAGTGAAGAAGAAGTAAAGAGCCTCTTGATGAAAAAGTGGGCTTAAAGCTCAACATTCAGAAAACTAAGATCATGGTATCTGGTCCCATCAGTTCATGGCAAATAGATGGGGCAACAGTGGAAACAGTGAAAGACTTTATTTTTCTGGGCTCCAAAATCACTGCAGATGGTGATTGCAGCAATGAAATTAAAACACACTTACTCCTTGGAAGGAAAGTTATGACCAACCTAGATAGCATATTCAAAAGCAGAGACATTACTTTGTCAACAAAGGTCTGTCTAGTCAAGGCTATTGCTTTTCCAGTAGTCATGAGAGTTGGACTATAAAGAAAGCTGAGCGCCAAAGAATTGATGCTTTTGAACTATGGTGTTTGAAAAGACTCTTGAGAGTCCCTTGGCCTGCAAAGAGATCCAACCAGTCCATCCTAAAGGAGATCAGTCTGAGGTGTTCATTGGAAGGATTGATGTTGAAGCTGAAACTCCAGTACTTTGGCCACCTGATGCGAAGTGCTGACTCATTGGAAAAGACCCTGATGCCGAGAAAGATTCAGGGCAAGAGGAGAAGGGGATGACAGAGGATGAGATGGTTGGATGGCATCACCGACTCGATGAACATGGGTTTGGGTAGACTCCGGGAGTTGGTGATGGACAGGAAGGCCTGGCATGCTGTAGTTCACAGGATCGAAAAGAGTCGGACATGCCTGAGCAACTGAACTGAACTGAACTGAAGTACTACAGAAATGCAAACCAAAATTACAATGATGTAGCATCTGATACCAGTCAGAATGACCATCATCAAAAAGTCCACAAATAATAAATGCTGGAAATGGTCTGAATGAAAGGGAACCCTCTTACACTATTGGTGGAAACGTAAATTGGTGCAGCCACTATGGAACACAGAATGGAGATTTCTTATCATCATTATTTTTAAATTTTTTAAATTTTTGGCCCCACCCTGCAGCATGTAGGTCTTAGTTCCTCGACTAGGGATTAAACTAGCACTTTTTCCATAGAAAGGTAGAGTCTTAACCACTAGACTGCCAAGGAAGTCCTAGAAGGATTCTTTAAAAAATAAAAACAGAGATACCATATGATCCAGCTATCTCACTCCTGGACATATAACTAGAAAAGATGAAAAGTTTTCCCAAAAAGATACATGTCACAACATTGTTAATCAACTATACTCCAACATAAAATGAACATTTTTCAAAAAGATACATGCACCCCAATATTCATAGCAGCACTGTTTACAATAGCCAAGACATGGAAGCAGCCTAGGTGTCCATCAGCAGATGAATGAATAAAGAAGATACTATATAAACATATATATATATATAAAACACTGAATATTACTCAACCATAAAAAATAATGAAATAATGCCATTTGTAGCATGCATGAACCTAAAGATAGATTACCATATTAAGTGAAGTAAGTCAGACAAAGAAAGATAAGTATCACATGATATCATTTATATGTGGAATCTAAAAAAATAATACAAATGAATTTATTTACAAAACAAAAACTGACTCACAAACAGAAAAACAAACCTACGGTTACCAAAGGGAAAAGGGGCAGAGGAGGGATAAATTAGGAGTATGAGGTTAACAGAAACATACTACTATATGTAAAATAGATTAAAGTATTTACTGTATGGCACAGGAAACTATATTAAATACCTATAATGATAAATAATCTGAAAAAAACCTGCATGCAGGTCAAGAAACAATAAAATTGGGAAAAGAGTACATTAAGCCTGTATATTATCACCCTGCTTATTTAACTTATATGCAGAGTATATGTCATGTGAAATACCAGTGTGGATGAGTCACAGGCTGGAGTCAAGATTTGCAGAAGAAATATCAACAACGTCAGATATGCAGATGACACCACTCTAATGGCAATAAGTGAAGAGGAACTAAAGAGCCTCTTGACGAGGGTGAAAGAGGAGAGTAAAACAGTTGGCTTAAAACTCTATTTAAAAAACTAAATCAAGGCATCCAGTCCCATCACTTCATAGCAAACCAAGGGGAAAAAGGTAGAAATAGTGACAGATTTTCTTTTCTTGGGCTCTAAAACCACTGTGGATGGTGACTGCAGCCATGAAATTAGAAGACACTTCCTTCTTGGAAGGAAAACTATAACAAACTTAGACAGGATATTAAAAAGCAAAGACATCATTTTGCCAATAAAGTTCAATATAGTCAAAGATATGGTTTTTCCAGTGGTCACGTGTACAGTGAGAGTCGCACCATAAAGAAGGCTGAGCACCAAAGCTTTCAAACTGTGGTGCTGGAGAAGACCCTTGAGAGTCCCTTGGACTGCAAGGAGACCCAACCAGTCCATCCCTAGGCAGATCCGTCCTGAATATTCATTGGAACTCCAATACTTTAGCCACCTGATGGCAAAGAACTGACTCATTTGAAAAGACCCCAGTGCTGGGAAAGATTGAAGGCAGGAGGAGAAGGGGATGACAGAGGATGATACGGTTGGATGGCATCACCGACTTTATGGACATGAGTTTGCGTAAACTCCAGGAGTTGGCAATGGACAGGGAGGCCTGGCATGCTGCAGTCCATGGGGTTGCAAAGAGTCGGACATGACTGAGCGACTGAATGGAATTGAATTGAATGTGATTGTATTTTACCCTTTCTATTGTCTTCATCAGCTTCTTAACACATTTTCTGGTTCATTTTTCATCTCTAATGCTGAAGTTAAATTTGTCCTCTAACATGCTTCAGAGCTAATTTCCTGAGAATAAAATGGTGTGAGGTGAACTGTTTAAAGAGGTCAGTCACTTAATTTCTTGTACTATTTTGAGGTAACTGGGATAATAATAACTTTTCAAAGCCTGTCCTTTATAAACCTTTTTTCCTTTTTTTTAAAACTATTGTTGTTAGTACACCAGTAACATTTGAAGTGAATATTTGAAGCTCATAAGTGGATATATCTTGCCAAATCAAAGATAGTCTGATATCATCTTTAGAAAACATACTACATTTTTTAGATGTGTAATGCTTGAAAACAGTCACACATTGCTTTATATATAAATATATATATTTATCTTTTAACTATTACATTTAATTGATGTAACTGATGTGAAATATATCTATAAAATATGTTCTTTCCACTGGTTTCCAGATCTTTGTTTGACTTCAATCTCAACTCTTTTTCAGTGTATATACACACTTATTACTTTGACTTACTTAAACCTGACTTCTGGATTTATTAACAGATAACTGATATATAATACATATATCATATGAGAATTTCCAAAGACTTGCAATAGTAATAAATGATTTTTTAAACTATATAATATACTCATCTCATAAACAGCAGCAATGAAAAATATGGAAATGATATTATTGATAACCTAATTTTCAACTTGTATTTTGATGTACTATATATATATATATATATATATCTGACTTTGACATAGATTTATTCTTCAGCTTTTTATTTTTTATTTGTATTTATTTATTTAATCAAACAGTGTGCCTCGTGGGCTCTGAACTCCCCAGCCAGGGATCGAAACTGTGCCTCCTGCAGTGGAAGGGCAGAACCTCAGCCCCTAGACTGCCAGGGAACTCCCTATTCTGAATCTGTTTTGGTGAAGTTTGTTTTTCTGGCCTCCCAGTGCAGCATTTGCCTTCTTAGTTCCCAGACCAGGAATCCAGGGATTGAACTCTTTCCCCCTGCTTGGGAAGTCAGAGTCTTTACCACTGGACCACCAGGGAAGTCCCTCTGTAGCTTTTTAAATGTTAGAAAATTAAACATATATGTGGCTTTGAAGTAGTATAAAGGATGCAGCCAGATCTAAATTCCAAACCTGACTCTGTTAGCATGGCTAAGCCCCTTACATGCTAGCCTCTTCTCCTTAGTAACCATCAAGTTCACCAATGATAAAATATGATAACAAATTGAAGATTTCCTAAAACAAAACATGAAAAATACTAGATATCTTCCACTTTCCTTCTTTACTACATGATTGCTTCTGTAGTCCTCCAAGTAGAACCATATTTCTTCAATTTATAACCATAAATGTTAAATACATGTAGTGAAATTTCTACTTTGTTCCCAGTGTAAAGCTTACACAAATAAGGGTCATAAACTCATTGCTTGAGTTTCAGGGATAAAGGGTATATTTTTGGTTTGCTGTTGTTGTTTGTCCTAAAAAAAAAAAAAATTGTTGATTTGTCATCTTCTTGAAATCTATCTCACTCTGTGATCTTTTTCATATCTTTGTCTAAAAATGGAGTCTAATCATAGCCATACTATATTATTTAAACATTTACTGTGTATATTTCAAAACACAACAGGCTATACCAAATGACATATACCAATGACACCATTGTCACTGGCTATGCCAATGATACCAAACATTTCTCCCAGTTACTCCACACACGCGAAAGTTACAACACAAAACTATCACAGGCATCCACTCTTAAAACTGAACTGTTTATAGCTAACCTCATTCTAAAACTCTACAAGTAAATGGAAATGATGGTTCTCACTGACAGTTACTATTTTATCCCCAGTAATTAACTCTTCTTTGAAAAATCTTGCCTGGAGCTCATACTGTTAGAACAAGTAATCACAAATAACACCCCACTGGAACCAGGCATTCAAGGATTTAGAGATTTGTGATGAACCACACCCTGTCTCGGGAGCCCACAGATCAGCAAACCTCTCCTCTCCTTTTCTGGCTTCCTGGAAATGAAAATAATCGAATCACATCGTGGAACACAAGCCCATTCTACTTATGCTGGAGAACTTGCTCACCAGTAATTCGCTGATTTCCACAATCAATCTAATTCCACAGTTTTCAAATTGCATGTTGTAATCTAATAGAGGGTCTTGAATCAAATTAGTATTTTATAAACAGCATTTTTTAAAGTGAAGGAGAATAGAATAACATGGGATGGATTGAAAGAAAACACATTGAAATAGAGATTGTCAGAGAATACCACAGACAATGGATAAATGTTAAATTATCACTTTACAAAATTTTTGTTTGCTTCGTGTGTGATGCATGTGTACACATGCCTGGATAATACGCCAGAGAATTTTCTTACTGTGGACCATAGTAAAAAATCTTTGAAAGTCTCTGAACTGGTATAATGGATAAAAAGCTCAGCTACCCAGATATCACTTCAAGAAAGGGTTTATTGCCCAGCTGCTGCGAGCACTGTCATTAGACACCTCCAGTGCTCAGCCCCTTCAGACACTGTCTCGGCTGCAAAGAGTTGCCTCCCACCTCAAGATCAGATCTTGCCCTTCCCAGGAGGCAAGATGCAACAATTGACAGAAGGGGGAAAAGGCCAGACTGTTCTGTTCCAAACCAAGATAATACTGAAAGACATTTTCATTTCATATCTCCCCATGGAATCAACCGAGACTACTGTTCAGGTCTGCTGAGCAGTTGAGTCTCCTTCTACCCAGTCCCGCTTCTCTCTCCAACAGATGTAGATTCCATAGCACTCCCTACTACCCACTGAACTCCACTCCAGCATCTGTTACCCAGAGAGAATACAACCTGTGATATCTAGCTGATGGGAGAACAAGCTTTGTGGACCAAGTCAGCCAAGAGGGCCAAACCTATTAGAAGCAAATGATCTTTATATAAAATACAATGAATGCTTAATGTTTCAGTGGAACTGTCAATTGAAAGGCTAACATTATTGGAACCACACTGTTTCCCCTAATGGCTACTGATACCTTTGATCAAAATGAGTATGTCCATTTATTAACAATGGTTAGATTTTTCTTCCCTCACACAGCTGTCCTGTCTCACAGGAAATCTGCTGAAGGGGTTATGAACAGAGCTTCATTTCTTCTGCCAGTTCCACCCGCATTCATGCTCTTTGGTTACTTATGCCATCCTTTATCTCACAGATAGGCCTACATCCAAAAAGCTAAGAAACAGTGACCAAACCAACGATGTCATCTATAATGAGGGGTGGGGTCTTCCCAGGTGGTGGTAGTGGTAAAGAACCTGCTAGAGGTAAAGAACCTGCCTGCCAATGCAAGAGACATATATATCCTTCCTGGGTTGGGAAGATCCCCTGGAGGAGGCTTGGCAACCTGCTTCAGTATTCTTGCCTGGAGAATCCCCGTGGACAGAGGAGCCTGGCAGGCTACAGTCCATTGGGTCCCAAAGAGTTGGACATGGCTGAAGTGACTTAGCATATATGCACATTCCAAGGCAGAGGTCATCATTTGTTCCCCTGTTAGTGCAATTCAGCATGAAACCATGAGCTGCCCTCCCTTGATGCCAACCAGAATAGAAAACAAAATTGGGCTGATTATTTCAACTAGATGAATTTACAAAATGACAAGTAAGTAACAATATAAATTTAAAAATCCATATAATGAGGAGTGGAGAGCAAAGAGGCAGAAAGTGTGTTAATAGTGAACCATGCAAAGTTACTTAAGTATTATCCAGGGGAAAATGGTCAGAAAGTTGTTTAAGACAAGGGCTGTGTTTTCTAGGTCAATCAAATAAAATTCTTATACAAGATGAAATAGTCTTATAGAAGGTTGGTTTATTTTTTAAACTATAAATATTGGCAACAGAGCTTGGCGCAATTATTTTGACTGAATAAATCAAATCAATTAAGAAAAAAGACATTAGCTGGGTTTTTTTAATTTATTTTTAAATTAAGATATCTGTATTTGCTCAGTTATCCTGCTGTGACATAAGATATTTCTAATATCTTGCTCCAAATCGCATATCTCCTGCTTGTTTTCTTTCTCAAATATATTTCAATGTGTGTCCTCTAGAAGGGAACCTAAGGTGGTAGGTGTGTTCAATGTAGGAAGAATTTTTTTTTAACAAAAATGGAGAAAGTCAAAGAATTTTTAAGTAGAAAAATCTTCAAGTAAGGACATTAGGGAAGTGTATGTAAACTTGATAAAAACCTGTATTTAACTCTTAATATTTTGGTCCAATATAATTACAGAATCAGTTCAGTCACTCAGTCATATCAGACTCTGCGATCCCATGAATTGCAGCATGCCAGGCTTCCCTGTCCATCACCAACTCCCAGAGCTTACTCAAACTCATGTCCATCGAGTCGGTGATGCCATCCAACCATTTGTGTCCCCTTCTCCTCCTGCCTTCAATCTTTCCCAGGATCAGGGTATTTTCAAATGAGTCAGTTCTTCGGATCAGGTGGCCAGATTACATTATCAGTCAGTTCAGTCGAATTCCAGCAAAAACAGGTATTCTCACATTTCTTTCCATTTTCTCTCTAAGGGGAAATGATGGTTATTTACTGTAGTCTTTTCTTTTTTCTTTAAGTGAGATAAATAGACTGGAAAGTAGCAGTGAATCTGTTGTGCTTTCACTAAAACGAGGTTTATTTTCTTCCCTTCTGGCAATCTGCTCAGAGAGCAGACAGGTAGGTTTGAATAAGGGAATGGAGTAATAATCTTTATCCTAAGCCCCCAGCCACAACATGAATGAATTAGAGGAAACAGCTGCTCCCCAAGGTCTCTTAATAAAGTAATGCAGGGATTTCATGTGACCTGGCATTCAGTGTCTCGGTGGTCAGCCAGATTTGTTTCTCATGCACTTTCGGTACTGGGAATGTTCCGCTAGCTTTTCAGTCTTCTCCCAGACCTGTCTCTGCACTTTGGAAGTAAAGCAAGTGTGGCTGCCTAAATTGATGACAACAAAACTGCCCCCTCCCCACTGTACTCCACCCCCCACCCGTCTGCTTTTGCTTTCACACTATAAAGCTGTTATCTATTATAAAATGACTGAAGAGGCACAGAGACAGATTGGGGATTGGAAGAAGGCCCTTCAAAGATTCACTTGCAGATGGAGCTGTAAACTAACTTGCAGGAGCTGGACAACCTCTAAGAGGTGACTTCTTCTCATTGGAAACCCAGGACCTGTGTTGTCTGCTGCTAAGTCGCGTCAGTCGCTTCCGACTCTGTGTGACCCCATAGACGGCAGCCCACCAGGCTCCCCCGTCCCTGGGATTCTCCAGGCAAGAACACTGGAGTGGGTTGCCATTTCCTTCTCCAATGCATGAAAGTGAAAAGTGAAAGTGAAGTCCCTCAGTCGTGTCCAACTCTTAGCGACCCCATGGATTGTAGCCTACGAGGCTCCTCCTCCATGGGATTTTCCAGACAAGAGTACTGGAGTGGGGTGCCATTGCCTGTGTTGTCTACACTCAGTGAAAAGGAGAGAGAAGGAGTGATGTATTCATACCTGTCACTTGTTCCTGACAGCCAGAGGAATCACACTGTTGCAGATAAAGGACCATGAGTAATACCCATTCTGTTGAAGGTCTGACCTCTAGGTCAGCTCTCACAATGTCAGGCTTTTCTCCTAGAGACTTTTCTTTTATCATAAGACCTCTATGTTTACTTGAGGACTTGAACTCAACAAAGCAACCAAGAAGAAAAAATAGAATCTATTTCTGCAGCTAGATACCTACACTGAGAATAGCGACAGTGTTCTCAGCATCATTCAGTTACTCTGATGACAATTATGTGAGTTTCAGGGGTGGTAAGCTATCACTGCTACCTCTTTCCAAGTATAAATTTTAAGTTGCTCTACATGTCAAGAGAGACATGTCTAAGATCCTGTGGGGTGGTAAACCTGTGGATACTCAAAAATGGTACTGAAAAACTTATTTACAGGGCAGCAATGGAGAAACAGACATAGAGAATAGACTTATGGACATGGGAAGAGGGGAGGAAAGGGTGAGATGTATGGAAAGAGTAAATGGAAACTTACATTACTATATGTAAAATAGATAGTGAAGAGGAATTTGCTGAATGGCTCAGGAAACTCAAACAAGGGCTCTGTTTCAAGCTAGAGGGGTAGGATGGGGAGGGAGATGGGAGGGAGTTTCAAAAGGGAGGGGATATATGTATACCTATGACTGACTCATGCTGAAGTTTGACAGAGAACAGCAAAATTCTGTAAAGCAGTTATCCTTCAATAAAAAATAAATTAATTAAAAAAAAATACAAAAACAGTGAGATGATCTAGGCAATTGCTTTTTTTTTTTAATTTTAATTAATTTTTATTTTTTAGTTTGTTTTGCTTTACACTACTGTATTCGTTTTGTTACACATTGACATGAATTAGCCATGAGTGTACATGAACTCCCAATCCCGACCCCCACCTCCACCCTCCCGCCCCACACCCTCTCTCTGGATTATCCCCGTGCATCAGACCCTAGCATCCTGCATCCTGCATCAAACCTGGACTGGCAATTCGTTTCGCTTATGATATCACACATGTTACATTGCCACTCTGCCAACCCATCCCACCCTCTCCCTCTCCCACAGAGTCCAAAAGGCCATTCTATACAACTGTGTCTCTTTTGCTGTCTTGCGTACAGGTTTATCATTACCATCATTCTAAATTCCATATATATGTGTAAGTATACTGTATTGATGTTTTTCTTTCTGGCTTACTTCACTCTGTATAATCGGCTCCAGCGTCATCCACCTCATTAGAACTGATTCAAATGTATTCTTTTTAATAGCTGAGTAATACTCCATTGTGTATATGTACCACAGCTTTCTTATCCATTCATCTGCTGATGGACATCTAGGTTGCTTCCATGTCCTGGCTATTACAAACAGTGCCGCGATGAACATTGGGGTACACGTGTCTCTTTCAATTCTGGTTTCCTCGGTGTGTATGCCCAGCAGTGGGATCGCTGGATCATAAGGCAGTTCTATTTGCAATTTTTTAAGGAATCTCCACACTGTTTTCCATAGTGGCTGTACTAATTTGCATTCCCACCAACAGTGTAAGAGGGTTCCCTTTTCTCCACACCCTCTCCAGCATTTATTGCTTGTTGACTTTTGCATCGCAGCCATTCTGACTGGTGTGAAATGGTACCTCATTGTGGTTTTGATTTGCATTTCTCTGATAATGAGTGATGTTGAGCATCTTTTCATGTGTTTGTTAGCCATTCGTATGTCTTCTTTGGAGAAGTGTCTATTTAGTTCTTTGGCCCATTTTTTGATTGGGTCATTTATTTTTCTGGAGTTGAGCTGCATAAGCTGCTTGTATATTTTTGAGATTAGTTGTTTGTCTGTTGTTTCATTTGTTATTATTTTCTCCCATTCAGAAGGCTGTCTTTTCACCTTGCTTATAGTTTCCTTTGTTGTGCAGAAGCTTTTAATTTTAATTAGATCCCATTTGTTTATTTTTGCTTTTATTTCCAGTATTCTAGGAGGTGGGTCATAGAGGATCCTGCTGTGATTTATGTCAGAGAGTGTTTTGCCTATGTTCTCCTCTAGGAGTTTTATAGTTTCTTGTCTTACGTTTAGATCTTTAATCCATTTTGAGTTTATTTTTGTGTATGGGGTTAGAAAGTGATCTAATTTCATTCTTTTACAAGTGGTTGTCCAGTTTTCCCATAGGCAATTGCTTTTTGCTTAAATAATTCAGTCTTATTAACTCTAGTTACACTATCTGAAATAAATTATGATGCCCTCTCAATGAAGAATAAAAAATTCATACACTGGAAGCCATGAAAAACAACATTATAAACTCAGGCAAACATAAATAACAAATACCGTCTGCCATAAGCTCTAGACAATCTGGCATCAGCTCTGTTATAGACTTATCATTCCGGTTTTTGGTCACATTTACACTCTTTTTTAGTTTATCTAGATTCCATCCCTTAGAGTTTTTCAGTGGTTTTCTTTAAGTGGTTTCTAAATAGTTTAAATTAAGCATTTTCTCCAAGGAGAGAGAGTTTAATCCTTCTCTAATTATATGACCCGACTCTGAACTGTGAAAGTAAACGATGTTAATGAGTAGGACAGACTGGGAATAAAAGGGGCAGAAAAAATGCTTCTTTTTCCCTTTTACCCTTTAACCCCCATTAGTCAGTTTCCTGTGAATACTTTAGTTTGTCTCTCAAAAGAATTTTCAAAGCATGTGATTTCTCAATCTTTCACCTCTAAATAGAAAGCAAGATCCAGACTGCACTGTTTTCATTCTATTGTTTAAAAAAACAAAAGAAAAAAGTAAAGCTTCTCAACAATATTAGGACAGTTTTTTTTCTTTATATAACAATATTATATACCTCAGGAAACCTAACATAAAAGAGTGTATTTGCTTTCTATTGTGTTAGTCGCTGTTGCGTCCAACCCTTTGCAACCTCATGGACTGTAGCCTGCCAGGCTCCTCTGCCCATGGAATTTTCCAGGCAAGAATACTGGAGTGGGTTGCCATTTCCTCCTGCAGGGGATCTTCTCGACCCAGGGATCCAACCTGGGTCTCCTGCATTGCAGGCAGATTCTTTACCATCTGACCCACCAGGGAAACCTTGCTTTCTATTAGTGTATAACAAATGCCCCAAGTCTTAACAACTGTAAGCAATAAGCATTTATTACCTCACACATTTTCTGAGGGTCATGAGAGAAGTTTCACCTCTAAATGGTTCTGGCTGAGGGTCTCTTGCTGCTAAGTCGCTTCAGTTGTGTCTGACTCTGTGTGACCCTATAGACGGCAGCCCAGCAGGCTCCCCCGCCCCTGGGATTCTCCAGGCAAGACTACTGGAATGGGTTGCCATTTCCTTCTCTAATGCATGAAAGTGAAAAGTGAAAGTGAAGTCACTCAGTCGTGTTCGACTCCTCACCACCCCCTGGACGGCAGCCCACCAGGCTCCTCTGTCCATGGGATTTTCCAGGCAAGAGTACTGAAGTGGGGTGCCATTGCCTTCTCCAAGGGTCTCTTCAGTTCAGTTCAGTTCAATTGCTCAGTTGTGTCCGACTCTTTGCGACCCCATGAATCGCAGCATGCCAGGCCT
The DNA here is from genome assembly GCA_006408695.1 of Aepyceros melampus. Classification (NCBI taxonomy): domain Eukaryota; kingdom Metazoa; phylum Chordata; class Mammalia; order Artiodactyla; family Bovidae; genus Aepyceros; species Aepyceros melampus. The sequence goes on from SJXQ01004451.1 coordinate 110,846, forward strand.
CCCTGTCCATCACCAACTCCCGGAGTTCACTCAGACTCACGTCCATCGAGTCAGTGATGCCATCCAGCCATCTCATCCTCGGTCGTCCGCTTCTCCTCCTGGCCCTAATCCCTCCCAGCATCAGAGTCTTTTCCAATGAGTCAACTCTTCACATGAGGTGGCCAAAGTACTGGAGTTTCAGCTTCAGCATCATTCCTTCCAAAGAAATCCCAGTGCTGATCTCCTTCAGAAAGGACTGGTTGGATCTCCTTGCAGTCCAAGGGACTCTCAAGAGTCTTCTCCAACACCACAGTTCAAAAGCATCAATTTTTTGGCGCTCAGCCTTCTTCACCATGGGTTTCCAATTCCAACTTCCACCATGGGTTTCAGTCATTCAAAGCCTCTGGTGGGGCTGAAAGATCCATTTCTAAAGTGGCTCCTCCTCATGGCAGGAGGCCTCAGCTCTTACCACCTGGACTTCTTCATGGGACTGTGTGATCATTCTCATCACATGGAAGAAAATTTCCCCTAGAGCAAGCACACAGAAGAGGACAATGCCTTTCTTGCCTAGTCCCTAAAAGTCACGTCTGTCATTTGTTCAACAATATTCTCTTCATTAGAAGCAAGTCAGCTAGCCCAACACACACTAAGGGGAGGACTCTTAGGATCAACCCTTTGAGGGTTGTGGACATGAATTTAAAACCATCACAGAGGGAATCCTATGGGAAGATCAACCCCCTCATCAATCTAATATACAACATCTGGAATCTCTATCTCAAAATAACCAGTCCTCAAAAAAGCAGACATGTTCAGTTCAGTTCAGTCACTCAGTCATGTCTGACTCTTTGCAACCCCATGGACTGCAGCACGCCAGGCTTCCCTGTCCATCACCAACTCCTGGAGTTTACCCAGACTCATGTCCATTGAGTCAGTGATGCCATCTAACCATTTCATCCTCTGTCATCCTCTTCTCCTCCTGCCTTCAATCTTTCCCAACATCAGGGTCTTTTCCAATGAGTCAGCTCTTCACATCAGATGGCCAAAGTATTGGCGTTTCAGCTTCAGCATCAGTCCTTCCAATGAATACTCAGGACTGATTTCATTTAGGGTGGACTGGTTGGATCTTCTTACAGTCCAAGGACTCTCAAGAGTCTTCTCCAACACCACAGTTCAAAGCATCAATTCTTTGGCGCTCAACTTTCTTTATAGTCCAAATCTCACATCCATACATGACCACAGGAAAAACCATAGCTTTGACTAGATGGACCTTTGTTTGCAAATTAATGTCCCTGCTTTTAACACTGCAGACATGTTTCCAACCATAAACTGAAGGAAATCCTACCATATGCAACAATATGTATGAAACTTAAGTGTTAAGTGAGATAAGCCAGTCACAGAAGAGCAGTTATTACATGATTCCACTTAAATTAAGTAGTATAAGTAGAACTGGGCTTCCCAGGTGGCACAGTGGTAAAGAATCCTCCTGCCAACGCAGGAGATACAGGAAATGCAGGTTTGATCCCTGAATGGGGAAGATCCCTTGGAGAAGAAAATGACAACCCACTCCAGTGTTCTTGCCTGGGAAATTCCATGGACAGAGGAGCCTAACGGCTATATATAGTCTACAGAGGTGCAAAGAGGCAGACACAACTGAGCATGCACCTTCATACACATATTCAGAATAATCTAAGTTCTAGAAGCAGAAAGTAGAATGGTGGTTGCAGGGGCTGGGAATAAAGGGAAATGGAGAATTGCTATTCAAAAGGCATAAAGTTTCAGTGATGCATGATGAATATTCTAGAGATCTGCTGTACAACATTGTATGTTGTATACTTTAAATGTGTTGGCACATGAAAAGATGCTCAACTTCACTAATTATCAGAGAAATGAAATCAAAACTACAATGAGGTATCAACTCATACCAATCAGAATGGCCATCATTAAAAAGTCTACAAACAAATGCTAGGGTGTGGAAAAAATGGAAAACTTCTACACTGTTAGTGGGAATGTAAATTGATACAACCATTATGGAGAACAGTATGGAGGTTCCTTAAAAAACTAAAATTTAACTAACATATGACCCAGCAATCCCACTCCTGGCCATATATCCAGAAAACTCTAATTCAAAAATATACATGCACCCCCAAAGTTCATAGCAGCACTGTTTACAATAGCCAAGACAAGGAAGCAACAGAGACGTCCATCAACAGATGAACGGATAAAGAAGATATGGTACATAAATATGATGGAATATTCAGTTCAGTTCAGTTCAGTCGCTCAGTCATGTCCGACTCTTTGCAACCCCATGAATCGCAGCACGCCAGGCCTCCCTGTCCAACACCAACTCCTGGAGTTTACTCAAACTCGTGTCCATCGAGTCAGTGATGCCATCCAGCCACCTCATCCTCTGTCGTCCCCTTCTCCTCCTGCCCCCAATCCCTCCCAGCTTCAGAGTTTTTTCCAATGAGTCAACTCTTCACATCAGGTAGCCAAAGTATTGGAGTTTCAGCTTTAGCATCAGACCCAGGACTGATCTCCTTTAGAATGGACTGGTTGGATCTCCATGTAGTCCAAGGGACTCTCAAGAGTCTTCTCCAACACCACAGTTCAAAAGCATCAATTCTTCGGCGCCAGCCTTCTTCACAGTCCAACTCTCACATCCATACATGACCACTGGAAAAACCATAGCTTTGACTAGACGGAACTTTGTTGGCAAAGTAATGTCTCTGCTTTTGAATATGCTACCTAAGTTGGTCATAACTTACATGACTGTAAAAAAGAATGAAACATTGCCATTTTCAGCAACATGGATGAACCTAGAGATTATCATACTAAGTTCAATAAGTCAGACAGAGAAAGACAAATAACATATGGTATTGCTTTCATGTGGAATCTAAAAAAAATGATACAAATGAACTTACTTACAAAACGGAAATAGTCACAGATGTTGAAAACAAATTTATGGTTACCAGGAGAGAAAGGAGAGAAGGATAACATGGGAGATTGGGACTGACATCCACACTCTTGTGTATAAAATGGCTTCCCATATGGTGTAGTGGTGAAGAATCTGCCTGCCAAGAGATGGAGTTCGACCCCTGGGTCAGGAAGGTCCCCTGGATTAGCAAATGGCCACCCTTTCCAGTATTCTTGCCTAGAAAATTCCATGGACAGAGGAGCCTGGTAGGCTACAGTCCACGGGGTTGCAACAAGTCAGGCACAACTGAGCAACTTGACACACACATCACACACATATAAAATAGATAACAAATAAAGGCCTACTATATAGCACAGGGAACTGTTCTCAAAGCTCTGAAATGATCTGTATGGGAAAAGAATCCTTAAAAAGAATGGATATATGCATATGCGTAACAGATTCACTTTGCTATCGAGCAGAAACTAACACAGCATTGCCAATCAACTACACATCAATAAAACTTTTTAAAAATGTGTTAGTATGTTAGATCTTATACTATATGTTCTTACTGCAATAAAAATAGAATTCATTTTAAAAGTTAATAACTCACAATAAAAAGTTACTCTATTTGGTTTCCCTCTGGTTAAATACAGCTGCAGATAACTTGTTACATATGCTAGCACTTTCAGATGATTACATTTTTGAAATTTTTAAACTAAAGTTGTTAACTTGACCTACCATTATGAACTTAGTAGAAATTTTCTAATGAAAATTCTATCATACAGTTGTTTTTACAATACAAATATATGAGTTTCCTATTGCTGCTATAATGAATTTGTTGTTGTTCAATTCCTCAGTCATGTCTGATTCTTTGCAACCCCATGAACTGCAGCACACCAGGCTTCCCTCTCCTTCCTCATCTCCTGGAGTTTGTTCAAACATATGTCCCTTGAGTCAGTGATGCCATCCAACCATCTCATCCTCTGTCGTCCCCTTCTCCTCCTGCCCTCAATCTTTCCCAGCATCAGGGTCTTTTCCAATGAGTCAGCTCTCCGCATCAGGTGGCTAAAGTACTGGAGTTTCAGCTTCAACATCAGTCCTTCCAATGAGTATTCAGGGTTGATTTCCTTTAGGATGGACTGGTTTGATCTCCTGACTATAATGAATTACCACAAATTTTAGGGTGTAAAGTAATAATCACCTGTGAATTTGTAGTCCTGGAAGTCAGAAGTGTAAAGTAAGTCTACAGGGTTATGCTCCCCCAGCAGGCCCTAGGAGGTCATCTGTCTCCTTGCCTTTTCTGTCTTCTAGAGGCTACCTGCATTCCTTGGGTTGTGACCCCTTCTCTTCTCTCTTCAAGCATCTTCTCTCCTCTTGACCTCCTGCCTCCCTTTTATAAGGATCCTATGATTACATCAGGTCCACCCGGATAATCCAGGATATCTCCAGCTCAAAATCCTTAATTTAATCATATCCATATCTGTAAAGTTCCCTCTGCCCCACAAGATAACATATTCACAGATTCTAAGAATTAGGAGATGGACAATTTGGGGGGCCATTATTCTGTGTACCACAGCTGATTTTAGGAGGATGTCAGAGTTCAATTAAATAAATAAATTAAATGTGCAAAATACCCTAAGAGACTTAGTTAATAGCATGAGAAAAAGACTTAAAATTTGACCCTTCTGTTAACACATGACTAATGACCAAAATGATCAACTTTATGATAATCACATTTGGCCCTCTTTCCAAAATCAAGCTGGGAGGCTGGCAAATTGCCTTTGCTTCCAATACTTGTTTATAGTTAACATCTTGGATAAACTAGAATTGACATCTGAAATACGTACAGGTAATACTCTCAAAACATCGGTTTCTTTTACCAAGGGCTCCCACCTCACACTCTTATCTCAACACCCCACAAAGAAGAGATACAAACTAAACACTGAGAAATGTTCACTTAGAAACATGAACTTTGCCAAAGAAACCCTCCACAGTTTGAGACTGGAGAACAGCTTTTCACACACACAGAATTACAGGAATTACAGACTATAATGGGACCTAGGAAATTTTTAAAAATACACTCCTTCCCCACACTTGATGCCCACTCCCACCCCTCATTTTATATATGAAGATGCTAAGGATCAAAGAGATTATACTTTTAGGGACTTCCCTGGCAGTCCAGCGGTTACGATTCTGTGCTTCACTGTCAGGGCGGGGCTGGGGGGCAGAGAGCTAAGATTTCACATGCTGTGTGACATAGTCACAGTGACAGAGCTAGTCCTAGAGGCCAGGTCTTCAGACCCCTGACCCCGTGAAGTTTTACATTATTCATCCATCACATGCCCAGATTTATCCCTTGTTTAAAAGCATACAGTGTATAAAGTATGTGAAGGCTGTGCCTAGCATGCAGCAATGGTAAGAATGGTTGTCATGTGACGAGAACTCAATATTCACTGGTTTCTATAACAGACACCTTTCAATATGTTCTCTATCTCTATTTAATCTCAACAGGTAGGAAGCATTATCCCTGCTTCTACAATGAAAAGTGAGATAAAAAGACTTTTAGAAAGGTTAAAAAAAAAAAATCTGACCAAAGCAAGCGTCCTGGGATGTGGCCTGGGCCTCTCCTTTCAACAACAAACCTCACAAAAAATTCTTATTACATATCTGAAGAAACAATAAAGAACTACTCAAGTGAAATGTACAATTTAAAACTACCTATGATATAACATTGTGAGAAGAAATTACTACCAATTTCCTGCATGCATTAAAAATTACAAAGCACACAGCATTAATAGATTAATTTGTTCATTAAACAAGCACTCATTGAGTGTCAATTATGTACCAGGTGCTATCTGTATAAGGTGTGAGAAAGATAAATTAGGTGTCCCTCTTATTTAATAAATAAATCATAAAGGTTTTGGTAGTGATATATCACATTTTTGAAGAATCATAATTTCAGCAAGGTAAGAAGAGAACAGAAATGCATAGAGGAAAGATGTCTCAATAAGGTGACATTTGAGAAGCAATCTGATGATGTAAAGCAAACAGACATGAGAAAGTTTTAGAAAAGCCTGTTGCAGACAGTAGGAAAAGTGCTGCAAAGATCCGGATACAGGCAAACTTTGACCTGCTTAAGACTCCTAGAAATCCAAGGTGAGTTAAAGCCAAGTGGTTTAGGGTAGGAAATTAGGCAAGGTTTTGTTCCCATAGGTCATTGAAAATACTTTGGCTTTTATCCTTAATATCATGGGAAGTCTCTAGAAAGCATTGATAAGGAGACTAAAATAAATGACTCGATTTACATTGCAAGTAGATTAAAATTGCATATGAAGAACACACTGTAGGTGGGCAAATATGGAAGTAGGCTGACCAGTCAGGTAGGTTCTGCAGTAGTCCAGGTAAGAAATAGCAGTGCCTTGGGTGAGTTGAGAATGATGGAAGATGTGACAAGTGGTTCGATCAGAGTATAGGTTAAAGGTTGAGCCAAAACATTAGCTGGTGGGTTGGACTGGAAAGAAAAAAAATTAAAAGTAAGTCTAGCTTTTTAGCTTAAGTACATGGAGGAAGAGGGTGTCCATTCAAGTCCCAAAGAAGGGCAACGCCAAAGAATGTTCAAACTCCTAAAGAATTGCACATGCTAGCAAGGTAATGCTCAAAATCCTTCAAGCTAGGCTCCAACAGTATGTGATCGAGAACTTCCAGATGTTCGAGCTGGATATAGAAAAGGCAGAGGAAACAGAGATCAAATTGCCAACATCTGCTGGATTGTAGAAAAAGCAAGGGAATTCCAGAAAAAAACATCACTTCTGTTTCATTGACAACACAAAAGCCTTTGACTGTGTGGATCACAACAAACAGTGGAAAATTCTTAAAGAGATGGAAATACCAGACCAGCTTATCTGCCTCCTGCGAAACCTGTATGCAAGTCAGGAAGCAACAGTTATAACCAGACATGGAACAATGGATTGTTTCAAAACTGGAAAAAGAGTACCCCAAGGCTATAAATTGATGCAACAGAATGAAGAGTGCAGATATAAACCTAAAGATACAGCCATCTAATATATGACACGTCAAGGCTGTATATTGTCACCCTGCTTATTTAACTTCTATGCAGAGTACATCATGAGAAACGCTGGGCTGGAAGAAGCACAAGCTGGAATCAAGATTGCTGGGAGAAATATCAATCACCTCAGATATGCAGATGACACCACCCTTATGGCAGAAAGTGAAGAAGAGCTAAAAAGCCTCTTGTTGAAAGTGAGAGAGGAGAGTGAAAAAGTTGGCTTAAAGCTCAACATTCAGAAAACGAAGATCATGGTATCTGGCCCCATCACTTCATGGGAAATAGATGGGGAAACAGTAGAAAGTGTCAGACTTTATTTTTGGGGGCTCCAAAATCACTGCAGATGGTGACTGCAGCCATGAAATTAAAAGACGCTTACTCCTTGGAAGAAAAGTTATGACCAACCTAGATAGTATATTCAAAAGCAGAGACATTACTTTGCCGACTAAGGTCCGTCTAGTCAAGGCTATGGTTTTTCCTGTGGTCATGTATGGATGTGAGAGTTGGACTGTGAAGAAGGCTGAGAAAAGAGGAGAGTGAAAAAGTTGGCTTAAAGCTCAACATTCAGAAAACGAAGATCATGGCATCTGGTCCCATCACTTCATGGGAAATAGATGGGGAAACAGTGGAAACAGTGTCAGACTTTATTTTGGGGGGCTCCCAAATCACTACAAATGGTGACTGTAGCCATGACATTAAAAGACGCTTACTCCTTGGAAGAAAATTTATGACCAACCTAGATAGTATATTCAAAAGCAGAGACATTACTTTGCCGACTATGGTCCATCTAGTCAAGGCTATGGTTTTTCCAGTGGTCATGTATGGATGTGAGAGTTGGACTGTGAAGAAAGCTGAGTGCCGAAGAATTGATGCCTTTGAACTGTGCTGTTGGAGAAGACTCTTGAGAGTCCCTTGGACTGCAAGGAGATCCAACCAGTCCATTCTGAAGGAGATCAACCCTGGGATTTCTTTGGAAGGACTGATGCTAAAGCTGAAAGCTCCAATACTTTGGCCACCTCATGTGAAGAGTTGACTCATCGGAAAAGACTCTAATGCTGGGGAGGGATTGGGGGCAGGAGGAGAAGGGGACGACCGAGGATGAGATGGCTGGATGGCATCACGGACTCAATGGACGTGAGTCTGAGTGAACTCCGGGAGTTGGTGGTGGACAGGGAGGCCTGGCGTGCTGTGATTCATGGGGTCATAAAGAGTCGGACATGACTGAGCGACTGAACTGAACTGAACTGAGACTTGAGAACAGCCTAAATGTCCATCAACAGCTGAATGGATAAAGAAAATGTGGCATATATCTGCAGACATACGTGTGTGTGTGTGTGTGTGTGTGCGTGCATGTGTGCCAAGTTGTTTCAGTAGCGGCTGACTCTCTGTGACCCTATGGACTATAGCCCTGCCAGGCACCTATGTCCATGGAATTCTCTAGACAAGAGTGGGTTGCCATGCCCTGCTTCAGGGAATCTGCCCAACCCAGGGATCCAACATTTCTTCTGTCTCCTGCATTATCAGGTGGCTTCTTTACCATCCACACCAGCTGAGAAACCTGTGGAATCTTGTTGTTGCTGTTTATTCACTAAGTTGTGTCTGACTCTTTTATGACACTCTTTTGTGTCTGACTCTTCAGCGGAGCCTGGTGTGCTATAGTCCATGGGATTTCCCAGACAAGAATACTGGAATGGGATGCCACTTCCTTCTCCAGGGGATATTCATGACACAGGGATCAAACCTGCATCTCCTGCTTGGCAGACAGGTCTTTTATCACCAAGCCAACTGGGAAGCACATACAGTGAAATATTATTAAACCATAAGAAATGAAATAATGCCATTTGTAACTTGGTTGGATCTTCAGATTATCATTCTAAGTGAAGTCAGAAAGAGAAAGACAAACAATGTATGATAGCACTTACATGTGAAATCTAAAATAAGATACAAATAAATATATCTGTGAAACAGACCGACAGATATAGAGAACAGAGTTGTGGTTACCAAGGGGAGGAGGGAAGGCTAGGGAGGTTGGGATTAGCAGATGCAAATTATTATATATGGGGTGGATAAGCAGCAAAGTCCTACTTTATAGCACAGGGAACTATGTTCAGTATCCTATGGTAAACCGTGATAGAAACGAATATGAAAAGGAGTGTATATGTATAACTGAGTCACTTTGCTGTACAGCAGAAATGAACACGACATTGTAAGTCAACTATACTTCAGCAAAAAAGAAAAAAGAGTGTGTTAACTGGATATTTAAGGTAGGATTTGGTTGAAAGCATGTTTCAACATGTTGAACAGCAAAAATATAAATGAAACATGAGTTCTCTTAGGCTCAGGTGGAGTGATCCCATGTAGAAATAATGAAATATGAGTTTAAATAAAATGGAGACACAACTGGTGGAAATTACCAGCTGAGAAATTCAAATTGATCAAGCACTGATAAGAAGTTACTGTTCTTGAGATAAAATAGTATTTTAGATAGTTTTTATTTGTAGCCACCTATAGCTTTCATTGAAACAGATAAACCCATGGTAATTGTGGGTTTATAAAGATATCTTGGTTTGGAAGTAATCACACTCATAAAGAGCTAAAAGGGAAAAAAAATGTTCAAGAGAAACAAATGTTTCTTGAGTATAGCCTTAATTTCTCTCCAAAATTTAGACCAAAATGAATTTAGGTATAAATTCATTCAGTTGCTTCACTGAATCCACTTGGATGTTCTGCTACCACCCACATATCAACAAACTCCCAAATAGAATCCATCATTTTATCTATTAAATTTATTATTGCTATAATAGGTCCAATGTTGGTGAATTATGATATAACCAGTATACTAAAGAAGCACAACCAGTGGGACAACAGAATCAATTTATTTTGTTCCTACTGCTCATTTAAAAGTGTTTAGTGAAAATTGGACAGAGACTATGGGGTTTTTTTGGTTTACTAAGATACTGCAGATGGTGACTGCAGCCATGAAATTAAAAGACGATTACTCCTTGGAAGGAAAGTTATGACCAACCTAGATAGCATATTCAAAAGCAGAGACATTACTTTGCCAACAAAGGTCCATCTAGTCACGGCTATGGTTTTTCTGGTGGTCATGTATGGATGTGAGAGTTGGACGGTGAAGAAAGCTGAGCACCAAGAACTGATGTGTTTGAACTGTGGTGTTGGAGAAGACTCTTGAGAGTCCCTTGGACTGCAAGGAGATCCAACCAGTCCATCCTAAAGGAGATCAGTCCTGGGTGTTCTTTCGAAGGAGTGATGCTAAAGCTGAAACTCCAGTACTTTGGCCACCTCATGCAAAGAGTTGACTCACTGGAAAAGACTCTGATGCTGGGAGGGATTGGGGGCAGGAGGAGAAGGGGACAACAGAGGATGAGATGGCTGGATGGCATCACCGACTCAATGGACATGGGTTTGAGTGAACTCCAGAAGTTGGCGATGGACAGGGAGGCCTGGCGTGCTGCAATTCATGGGTCGCAAAGAGTCAGACACGACCGAGCAACTGAACTGAACTGAACTGAAGATAAAGGAAGTCCTAGAGTTGAAGTTTAATTTCAAGAAAGTAATTAGAATATCTAGTTTAAAACATTAGCAAATGCATAGCTTGATTTTCCATCAAATTTCTGCTCTCCCTGAGCTCTGCTGGAAGACTCCTGGGAGATGGAGGGATGGTTGGCTCTCTTTCTCTTCCTTCCCTTGGTGGCTTCCTCACCACACTCTTAGCTGCTGGACCTCCTTGCATGTGCCATACTGTGCGCATGCTCAGGAATGTCCAACTCTTTGTGATCCCACAGACTGTAGCCCACCAGGCTGCTCTGTCCATGGAATTTTCCAGGCAAGTTTACTGGAGTGGGTTACCATTCCCTTCTCCAAGGGATCTTCCTGACCCAGGGATCGAACCTGGGTCTCCTGCATTGCAGGCAGATTCTTTACCATGTGAGCCACCAGGGAAGCTCAAAAGAGCCTCTAACTGGGTCCCATATCTTGACTGTCAGCCCTTTTACAGATGTTTTCCCTGTAGAAGCAAAGTGATGTACATGTATGCATAGTAGGTGTTCTAACCTCTAGAAACACCAGCTTGCTTACAGTTTCCTGTGTCTGCCATGCTTTTCTCAGACAGTGAAGACAAATAAGTTTCTCTTTTCTTGACAAAACCGATCTTACAAACCAGTCTTTTGTCATCCTCCTTTCAATCTGAAAAGCACAGCCTCCCATTCTTCATGTGGGCTAACACTCTCTCAGAATTAATTTTCCTAGTCCAACAAGCCTCTCCTGAACCTTTATTTGGGGACAGGTCCTCCAATGGATTTCATAGCTCATGTATGCCTCTATGTTAGCACTTCACATGCTTCATTCAGACACTGTAAGATCTTCCCCCTGGACAAGGAGAAAGTCAATTTATCTTTGTATCCTCACATGGCTGTGTAGTGTGTTACAGGCATTGAAAAGATGCTTGTTGAACTGAACCCAGGAAGTTAAAATCTAGCAAACTTTTATTAAATTTTGCTGAGTTGATACTTAATTTTGAACCATATAAATAGTTCCTAATTGATATAGTCCAAAATAAATTTCCTACACAAGAGTGAAACACTATTTCATGTGCCAAAGTATAGGGATATCACTGAGCGCTAAAATAAGGGCTGTTTATAAAAATAAAATAAGGGCTGCTTTCTGCCACTGTTTTGCTATGAAAATTTAATTTATTGATTTATTTTGAAGGAATGAAGATTACAAATTTGAATACATAAACAAGATATTCAAGATAAGCTGTTAAAAATCAAACAGTAAAAGATAAAATTCTCCACTGAGGCACCTATATTTGCTTTGATATTAATTTGGACTTTTACTTAAAGTGTCGGTATTGAGTGGTTTTTTTGTTTGTTTGTTTTTTAATGAGATCCTGATGAAAAATTACAGAATTGGAAAAGAAGTCCCTAGAGAAACATAAGCTCTGACATAATTTTCTCCTACTGTGGTTCCAATGAGTAACGCTTCCCATTACTGCATGCCATTTGAGTTTGATTGCCAGGACAAGCTGTCCCTTGGATTAACTAGATGACATTGGACCTGGCAGCCAACTCAGTCAAATTTCTAAATACTTTTTGGAAAATACTCATTTGTATTTTTCATTCTGCACCTACTGAAAATTACCTACATCTGACTCCTAGCTTGCACTGTATACAAGGAAACCATTTACTCCAGCATCCTTTCACATTTAGGACATTTGGACCTAAAGAAAGACTGAAGTCTTCAGGTCCCTGCTTCAGTTTTCTGTACAAATGGACAGAAAAATTACATCAGTTCCTAAATGTTCAAAGTTTACAATTTTAACCAGTTACATGTGTTATCTCATTTATCATTAAGGTGCTAAGAGACCTGCTCCTGAAACATTCAGTCAGTAACTAGGTGACCCAGCGCCTGTCAAAAATGCTGAAAAGGGATGTCAGCATAAAATGGGAGATTCTGCCAAGTTCTCCTTAGTTTATATGATTCTAAATAACATTCTTATTTATGAAATAACATTCAAAGACTCATGTCAGTTATTGCTTTCCTTCCATTCAGCTACTAATGTCCTGGTCCTGCAAAGTTGATTGGAGAATTTGCTTTCTATCCCTCAGTCTATTATGTATGTGTTACATGTGTATATGTGTACATGCACATGTGTGTTTAATTAATTTAAATAAATGTCATTTTATAGAGATATATGTGCACATATGTATACATATATGTCTATTATGTGAGCATATGTATGTATATGCATACATGGTGGTGGTGGTGGTTTAGTCGCTAAGTCGTATCCTACTCTTGCGATCCCATGGACTGTAGCCTGTCAGGCTCCTCTGTCCATGGGATCCTCCAGGCAAGAATACTGGAGGGGGTTTCCATTTCCTTCTCCAGGGGATCTTCCTGACCCAGGAATCGAACCCAGGTCTCCTGCATTGCAGGAAGATGATTTACCAACTGAGCTATGAGGGAAGCGCCATATACATATATATTTTGTGTGTGTATATATATATAATGTATATATAGTGTGAATATTTTGTGGATATGCCTACATATATTCATGCACATATAGGTTTCATTTAGGAATTTGCTTTACTATCAAATTAATTTAAGTTTTGGAATACATCTAAGTTATGCATATAAGAAAAGTTATGACCAACCTAGATAGTATATTCAAAAGCAGAGACATTACTTTGCCAACTAAGGTCCGTCTAGTCAAGGCCGTGGTTTTTCCTGTGGTCATGTATGGATGTGAGAGTTGAACTGTGAAGAAGGCTGAGCGCCGAAGAATTGATGCTTTTGAACTGTGGTGTTGGAGAAGACTCTTGAGAGTCCCTTGGACTGCAAGGAGATCCAACCAGTCCATTCTGAAGGAGATCAACCCTGGGATTTCTTTGGAAGGAATGATGCTAAAACTGAAGCTCCAGTACTTTGGCCGCCTTATGTGAAGAGTTGACTCATTAGAAAAGACCCTGATGCTGGGAGGGATTTGGGGCAGGAGGAGAAGGGGACGACCGAGGATGAGATGGCTGGATGGCATCATGGACTCAATGGACGTGAGTCTGAGTGAACTCCGGGAGTTGGTCATGGACAGGGAGGCCTGGCGTACTGCCATTCATGGGGTCGCAAGGAGTCGGACACGACTGCGCGACGAACTGAACTGAACTGATGCATATTTATTATTTATTCAGTTCATTTACTTTCATTAAAATCTAATATTCCATCATTCATTCATTCAACCTGAGAAGGCAATGGCACCCCACTCCAGTACTCTTGCCTGGAAAATTCCATGGATGGAGGAGCCTGGTGGGCTGCAGTCCATGGGGTCGCAAGGAGTCGGACACGACTGCGCGACTGAACTGAACTGAACTGATGCATATTTATTATTTATTCAGTTCATTTACTTTCATTAAAATCTAATATTCCATCATTCATTCATTCAACCTGAGAAGGCAATGGCACCCCACTCCAGTACTCTTGCCTGGAAAATTCCATGGATGGAGGAGCCTGGTGGGCTGCAGTCCATGGGGTCGCAAGGAGTCGGACACGACTGCGCGACTGAACTGAACTGAACTGATGCATATTTATTATTTATTCAGTTCATTTACTTTCATTAAAATCTAATATTCCATCATTCATTCATTCAACCTGAGAAGGCAATGGCACCCCACTCCAGTACTCTTGCCTGGAAAATTCCATGGATGGAGGAGCCTGGTGGGCTGCAGTCCATGGGGTCGCAAGGAGTCGGACACGACTGCGCGACTGAACTGAACTGAACTGATGCATATTTATTATTTATTCAGTTCATTTACTTTCATTAAAATCTAATATTCCATCATTCATTCATTCAACCTGAGAAGGCAATGGCACCCCACTCCAGTACTCTTGCCTGGAAAATTCCATGGATGGAGGAGCCTGGTGGGCTGCAGTCCATGGGGTCGCAAGGAGTCGGACACGACTGCGCGACTGAACTGAACTGAACTGATGCATATTTATTATTTATTCAGTTCATTTACTTTCATTAAAATCTAATATTCCATCATTCATTCATTCAACCTGAGAAGGCAATGGCACCCCACTCCAGTACTCTTGCCTGGAAAATTCCATGGATGGAGGAGCCTGGTGGGCTGCAGTCCATGGGGTCGCAAGGAGTCGGACACGACTGCGCGACTGACTGAACTGAACTGATGCATATTTATTATTTATTCAGTTCATTTACTTTCATTAAAATCTAATATTCCATCATTCATTCATTCAACCTGAGAAGGCAATGGCACCCCACTCCAGTACTCTTGCCTGGAAAATTCCATGGATGGAGGAGCCTGGTGGGCTGCAGTCCATGGGGTCGCAAGGAGTCGGACACGACTGCGCGACTGAACTGAACTGAACTGATGCATATTTATTATTTATTCAGTTCATTTACTTTCATTAAAATCTAATATTCCATCATTCATTCATTCAACCTGAGAAGGCAATGGCACCCCACTCCAGTACTCTTGCCTGGAAAATTCTATGGATGGAGGAGCCTGGTGGGCTGCAGTCCATGGGGTCGCTAAGAGTCGGACACGACTGCGTGACTTCACTTTCAATTTTCACTTTCATACATCGGAGAAGAAAATGGCAGCTCACTCCAGTGTTCTTGCCTGGAGAATCCCAGGGACATGGGAGCCTGGTGGTCTCCCTATGGGGTCTATGGGGTCGCACAAAGTCGGACACGACTGAAGCGACTTAGCAGCAGCAGCAGTAGCATTTATTCAACTAATATCCACTAAATACTAAGTATGCGGCAGCCACTTAGACACCATGATTGCCATAGTAAGCAAAACAGATCCGTCGCTCTCATGCTGTAGTGGGGGAATGAGGCATACTTAAAAGGGGATTTTTACTTCAGATGATGATAAGGACTATCAGAGAAACAAAGTTCTGAAGAGGGTAGGGTGTCCTGAGGTCCTTGAATAGAGAAACGAGCATTGCTTTGTTACATGGGGTAGTTAGAAAACACTTCACAGATAATGAGAAACCTGAGTTTCTGAAAGTTTCTGAGTTTCTTTCAAAGTCCTGAAAGAAAAGAGGAAGCGGGACATGTAAATATTAAGAGAGCAAAGAATCCAAGCAGAGGAACAACTCATGCATTAAGGGGAAAAAAAAAAAATACTGATCAAGAAGATCCCTTGGAGGAGGAAAGGACAACCCTCTCAGTATTCTTGCCTGAAGAGTCCCATGGACAGAGGAGTCTGGCGGGCTACAGTTCAAAGCTTTGCAAAGAGTCAGACACGACTCAGCAAGCAAATATACTTCAGAGTGTTGTTCCCCATGAATAGATATTTTGGCTGCCTACTTTCCATTGGCACCCCACTCCAGTACTCTTGCCTGGAAAATCCCATGGACAGAGGAGCCAGGTAGGCTGCAGTCCATGGGGTCGCTGAGGGTCGGACACGACTGAGCGACTTCACTTTCACTTTCACTTTCCATTTACACATTCAAAAAATGCCGTGATGAACACCTAAGTAATATGCCATTGCTGTTGCTCAGTCACTCAGTCATGTCTGGCTCTTGTGTGATTTACATCGACTGTAGCCCACCAGGCTCCTCTGTCCATGGGGTTTTTCAAGCATTGAATTATCGGAGTGTGTTACCATTTACTTCTCCAGGGGATCTTGCTGGGCCAGGAATCAAACCCGTATCTCCTACATTGGCAAGTGGATTCTTTATGACTGAGCTACTAGGGATCCTAAGGAATCTTATGCACAAATGCAAGATTTGTTCTAGAATAGCACTGTTCAGTAGAAATACAATGTGAATCACACAGATTTTCTAGTAGTCACATTAAAAACCAAAACCAAACAGATGCAGTTAATTTTAATAATGCATTTTATTTAACCCAATATATCCAAAATATTATTACTTCAACATGTAAGAAATTGACTGTTTTCATAATAAGTCTTTTAAATTCAGTTTGAATTTTAAGCTTATAGTCCTCAGTTTTTACCAGCCACATTTCAAATTCTCAACAAGCTTGGTAACCAAATAAATATGTTTTCTTAACACAATATCCCGCCCAATCAGGCTAACTGGGGAAAGGTATGAATCTAACCCATGTGGAATCCCAATTTTTATCTTCATTGACAAAAAGCATGTTGATTAACTACAATAAGTATATACCCAATACAGACAAAATTTGATTAATATGACCAAAGTAATTTAAGACAGACTGATTTATTTCCAGATTTAATTGATCACATTATCTAGATAATTAGACAAGCACCTTATTCCCACCCACTTCCCACCCACTGAGTCTCAGATTTGTATTTCTGCCATTTAGTTGATTTGCAAGCACAGAAGCCAATTCACCCCATTTTGGAAAACATGCCATCACACCAACCAGTGCCAAAGGAAATTAGTTTATGAGTAAAGAAAAGCTAGGTGTATATTCTAAGATGAAGTCTTAGGAAATAAACAGTTTACCTAGAGTTCATGGCAAAGATATAGTTAAAGTCAACAGATTTAAAATTGGAAATCAAATATTGGCAAGGAAAGCCATTATATTTTTAAATCATGCAGTGATCCATGCAAGCTGTTATTGCAAGATAATGGGTTATAAACAACACACATAATAGTTAAAATAATTATATATTGAACAGATGAGAATATGATAAATGTATCACTTCAGTTCCTGAAATAGCTGACATACAAAGAAGTTATCTGGTCTAAAGGTTATGTTTATCACTTCTTCCTTTGCTTAATGTTTATTTTCCTCACCATTATTATGTATACTTCAGATTTTGTTTTAAATAGCTTTTCTGAGAAGTGGCTTAAAATTGTGCGTGACTGGACAGAGATCACATTGCTTAAATGAAGGGTGAATTTCAGATATTTGTCATTGTATCATACTCCAGGGACCTGAATAAGACAATAAGTGTACAGTTAGTCCATCAAGGCTGTATTTGTACAACGGATATAGAGTGGGCCTCCTTTAATTAAAAACAAATGAAATAATACCACAATGAATAGCATTCGTTAATTCTTTAATTCAGGAGACAGAATCAGGTGCAGACAAGTTTTTGAAATACATAAAATTCTTTTTCTGTTCTCTTTTCTCTGCACCATCTCCCCCAAGGTATCTTTATTCCTTGATCTTACTCTTAGCATTTCTTGATAAAGTGTTAGCAAAATGAAGGTTCTCTAAATAAATGAATGAATGTATTAATTAAGGAGTCAGTAAATGCTTAAAAGGATCATTCACAGGCCAATTTCTAAACTAGGTAAGTCCTCAAAATTCAAAGAAAAATCTCCTTAGAACTGAACTGCTATATAACAGTTGATTTTGGGGGGGAGCGCAAATAAACTAAATCTGACTCCGCCTCCAACCCCCCAACCCAGGGCATCATGACCTTGAGGAGATCACAGAATTTTACTTCTTTGACCTGCAGGCTGGACAGTCTCCTTGCCCAGCTCTTTCTAAGATGAGAAGAAAGGGAATTGGTGGATGGAGTGGGGCACAAAGATATGTTTCTCCTCTGCACCACTTTCTATATGGTGGTATTGGCCTCACAGCCAGTACTTCCCTCTGCCTTTCTCCTACTTAAAAGTGTGTAACTTTATCCAACTATGCTTCCTACCTATATTTTGGATGTCTATCCAATATAGGCATTGGACTTCAAAGATGAGTAAACCATTTCTTGCCATCAAGGAATTGACAATTAATTGGAGAAAAGATGGTGGACAGAATCAGCATAGTATACAATTATGATGTTTCAAGGCATAATAAATAAACAGTTGACAATATACAATAGCTAAGATAATAGTTAACATAATACAAGATGTAATAACGTATACCAGAGAGGTAGCACAGACCATAACCATATATATTTTTTAAGACTCACATCTCATAGCTCTAAGGTTTTCACCCTTTTGATGTGAACAGCATTTGAGAATAAATCCCCTAATGACCGCAACACTTCTGAAATGTGACCAGGCAGCCATTTCAATATGCAGCCTTTGTTTTCAAATACTGCATTGCTAATGGAACCCATTATTCAGGCACTCAAGGCAAAAAGGGAGACTCCTTGCCAAAGGCTAATATTGAAAATGTGCTGAGTGACTCATTTAGTATAATTGATTGATTGTTTTTTCAGAAATCCCAGACTAGAAATCATGTGCTCAACAATGCATAAAAAATTGATAGTGCGAAACATTGGTATTAATCAATAAAATTATGAACAAGGTATATGAATCAATTAACAAAACCTAGAGAAAGAATTGCAAACACTATCCACTAATAAAAACCCTAGTGGAGTTACAAATAAAAAGAGAGGTGATGTTTTCCAGTTGTATTCAGGTCTGTTGAATACTGACACCTACAGCTCATCAGTCTATAGCAACCATAGTTTAAAACAAAGTTTCTGACAATAATATTTAAATTCAGATTTTTTTTTTTAATGCAGATAACCAGAAGTCAGGAGCACTATTTTCCTTTGTTAGATTTGTGTGTTTGACTTAGCAAGTCAATTGCTTTTCATAACTTTGGAGCAGAATGACTCATTTTAACAAAGAAAGCTTAATAATGTTCATTGTTTTATATGTGTATCAACTCTCCACTGACTGTCATAATGTGTTAAGGTGATGTGTTTGTAACACATATATGTGTTCACACACAACAGTACACTTGAGTCTTAAAAAATTAAGAAACAGTTCAGTGTCAACTGAGTCCTATGATGAGCTATGTGACTTTTGAGCAAATTACAGCAACATTTTTTTCTCCGTGAGTTCAAAATTCTATGTCTTTAAAGTGTCCTAAAAATAGAAGGGAGGTTGATCAATCACTTCTTGACCCTAATAGTCTCAACTCCCAAAGTCTCTTCTTTGCCTCATGTCAGACAACCTAGGAATGCTGTACAGTGATAGACCCACAACTTATTGACAGCCCACTGAAATAAAGTCTACATAAACTTGGTGGTCAGATTTACCCCATTTACCCATCCAGTTACAAGAGCTATTAACTCAGCTTACAGTATGAAGTACTAGGATATAAAGTTTCTCTTCTCTGGTGAAAGTGAAAGTGTAAGTCGCTCAGTAGTGTCCGACTCCTTAAGACCCCATGGACTATACAATCCACGGAATTCTCCAGGCCAGAATACTGGAGTGGGTAGCTTTTCCCTTCTCCAGGGGATCTTCCCAACCCAGGGATCAAGCCCAGGTCTCCCACATTGCAGGCAGATTCTTTACCAGCTGAACCACAAAGGAAGTCCAAGAATACTGAAGTAGGTAGCCTATCCCTTCTCCAAGGATCTTCCTGACCCAGGAATCGAACAGAGGTCTCCTGAATTGCAGGCAGATTCTTTACCAACTGAGCTATCAACTGACTACTTTGATATACTTTTCTTGTGAGGAATGCAGAGATAACTGTGGTCTTGACCATCAAAGCAGAGGAGGACAGCCTTAAATATTTTACAAGTGGACAAAGGCAAGTGATGATATCTTTTAGAATTGAACTTCAATAACATTGGGAGCTCTTTGTCCACTCGGATTGCATTAAATTGAAGTTATCAGAAGCAAAAAAAAAAAAAAAGACATGCAATTGGTGACTGGTAAATGGATTCCGATGAGCCAGGGGTCTGTTTAGTGCTCAATGGTAGAGAATCCTCTCATTTAACTGCCTACCTAAAGGGCAGAAGGGATGTAGGGTTCATCCTTCCAGGTGCCAAAGGCTGACTGTCCTCAGAGAGTTCATACACTGATCAGAAAAAGGAACTAATGTCAAAGCTTAGTGTTGGTTTAAGGTGCAGACCTTTCTCAGTTACCCTATAGTGTTAGAGAGCATTCAGAGGCCTCGTGGGGAAATAGTGACTATTGGACAAGAATTGATTAGGAAATGCACGTTTTAAGAGTTTTATATCTATTTGCTTCCTTGATCCTCACAACAGCCCAATGAATGCTATTTTCATTTTACATGAAGAAAAAGAGGCTTAGCAAGGTTGAATAATTGTCCAGAGTTTACAAGGTGGATATACTATGCTCAGTCATGTTCAGTTCTCTGCAACCCTATGGACTGCAGCCTGAAGACTCTTGAGTCCATGGGATTTTCCAGGCAAGAATGCTGGAGTAGGTTGCCATTTCCTCCTCCAGGGCAATCTTCCCAACTCAGAGATCGAACATGTGTCTCCTACATTGCAGGCAGATTCTTTATCTCTGAGCCACCAGGGAAGCCTATTAGATGGAACTTCATCCATCCAGCTAGAACAATATCAAGTCAGTGGTCTCGGCCTCTATATGCACTGCCTGTCTAAGATTTCAGAATCTGAAGATGTTAGATAGAGCCTTAGTCTCTATCTTGTGGTATCCAACTAGCATATCCTCCCCCAAACACGTGACTACACTTTATTCATGTCTATGCTTTTATTTACTTTTGAAATATCTCAAATAATCCTGTGGAATTCAAAGCATCAGCAAAGCTCTTCAGAATCCTCTGAGGTGTAGCTGTGATTCCGCCCCAAGAAAGCCTGAGAAGGCACTGATGCCAATGGCCAAGAGTATTGCTCTGCCCTGAAGAATATGATCGGCATTTTTACTGCATCTGGCTCCCTTTGACCAGTGATGATTCAGACTTCTTTGATGCAAAATATGACTGTGTCCACTATGGTTCTCATTACTCTCATTTGCATTTAAAGAATAGTTCCAAAAAAAAAAAAAAAAAAAAGGAAAGCCTGAGACTGAAAACACAGTAACTCATAACTTCTCTGAAAGTTCAGTGAGGCCTCAACTTGACCCCTCTGGCAGAATTATTTCCTAAACGGCATCATTGAATTGTAGGATGTTCAAGGGTAATGGAAATTTCCCAATTCCCTCATACTGCAGCTGGGGAAACTGAGATACAGGAGTAGGCACAGCAGTCTCTGAGCATCAGAAACGCATCAGCAAGAACATTTTGGATGCTCACGCACTGGCTCTATATTGCTCCTTGGATACCATGCTAATCACCGGGTCATCTTCTCAGCCAAGTGCTGTATTTGGAGTCAGAAATTAAGGGTCTGAATCCTTAGTAGCTCTGTGAACCTCACACCCTCATCTCATAAGGCAAGGCTGATGATTTTTACTTCACACAGTTGCAGGAATGAAAGGAAATAGCAATTGTAAAAATGTCTCGTGTATCTGATATGAGATGGAGAGAGTGTTTCCCAAAGATGAGATATTTCCTAGCAATGTCTGTATGCTGATTGGAATGACCTAGTCAGACAGGAACAAGCTGATAATGAAAGAGAGAGAAACTGCTGGAACAATTTCTTTGTGTAGGTGAGAGGCGAGAAAGTCTGCTGCACGTGTGCATAAGAGACAGAGAGCTCATTTGTAGCTGCAGGAGGGAGAGCAGAGAATACAAGCGTAGATGCTCACAGATACGTCAGGGAACGTGGTGGTAATGGAGCACTTCTGCTTGTTCTGTAACGAAAAAAGGTAAGACCATCAGCTCAGAGCTAAGGTGAACAGTTAGACTTCTTTACAACAATGAAAGAAGTGGATGTCCGCCTCATCACCTGTGTTTGAAAATTCTTCTGGAGTAGAGCCATTTAATAAAAGACTAAATACTAATATGTACCATTTATCAAGATTGCTCTGAAAAAAAAAAAAAAAGATTGCTCTGAAACATTTACTTTATAATCAGTATTGAGAAAGACGTGCTAAGGGCTAGGAGCTCTGACCAGAACTGTCTCCGTAAACAAGCGAGAGCTGGTCCCTGACTTCAATAAAAGCAGAAAAGCAGATTCCAATATAATTATAGACATGAAAGCAAAGACATGCCTTAGTCTGGGCTGAGTTATAGGTTGAAGGCGTCTTCAATGTACAGAGAGGGTCACAGGGTAGCACTGTGAGCTGCTTTAAAAGCTTTCTCAGAGAAAATGAATGCTGGCCTCAGCTTTAAAGAATGAGTTGGACTGTGGCAGTTGGCATGGTGGGGAGGGGCATTCTGATTCCGTATAATTGTAGATTTGCTGGTGGCTGAGAGTGAATTACGGTAGGAGGTTGAATAGTAAGTGATGAACAGAGGCCAGTTCAAGAAAGTACCTTCTATGCTGTGCTAATGATTCTGAGCAATTCTGTAAACTAGAGGCTCTCTAGCTTCCCAGGTGGCTCAGTGGGTAAGAATCAGCCTGCAATGCAGAAGACACAAGAGACACGGGTTCAGTCCCTGGGTTGGGAAGATTCCCTGGAGGAAGGCATGGCAACCCATTCCAGTATTCTTGCCTGGAGAGTCCCATGGACTGAGGAGCTGGCAGACTACAGTCCATGGGGTCCCAAAGAGTCGGACACAACTTGAGCAACTTAGCACACACAGTACTCACAGTACACACCAAAATACCCGGTCGCCAAAAGCACAATTACTTCCCACATTCAACCTCCAGAGACTTGGGTAATTCATATGCCATCTTGAGAAAGATGCCATTTGAGCTATTAAGATGGCATTGAACTGCACGGCCCTTCCTCTGTCCCTCAGATCTTGCATCAGTTCAGTTCAGTTCAGTCGCTCAGTCATGGCCCACTCTTTGCGACCCCATGAATCGCAGCACGCCAGGCCTCCCTGTCCATCACCAACTCCCAGAGTTCACTCAGACTCACGTCCATGGAGCTCGTGATGCCATCCAGCCATCTCATCCTCGGTCGTCCCCTTCTCCTCCTGCCCCCAATCGCTCCCAGCATCAGAGTCTTTTCCAGTGAGTCAGCTCTTCGGATCTTGCATAATTCACCCCTAACCAATGACACGAGGTATATTCATGCTTTCTATATGGAGCCATTATTCAGAAGTAAATTTTCATCAGTGTTCACAGTAGGGAAGAGACTAAAAAACACATTAGTAGACCAAGGCCAAAATAAGCGTGGCCTCTTGCCCTCCAGTTGTCAGATCTAAGTGAAGATCTAACAAAGCAACACAAAACAGCCATGAACTCCTGCGGAGGAAGAGGAAGTAGGAGAAAGGAAAGAAGCAAGGCCTGGATCCAACCTTTCTCTTCCCCTAATTTTCAGAACAGCAGGAGAGATGGGGATATGAGGAAAGCAAAGCTGTGAATGCTGCAGAGGAGGAGGGCAAGTCCCATTCAACATCTTTTCACCTTTCCTTCCGGGTCCCATCTGGGCCAAACAGCAAGTTCAGCCCACGGCCAGGCTTTAGTTGTCAGCATTATTGAAATTACAAACCAGTGATTTCAATGTCAAGCTAATTATCACTGGAAAATAACATGTGAATACTGACTCCCTTGGTGTGCAGCCTACGAAAGAACACTTGGCGAAAGGATGCCAGTGTTCATTGTTGGCTTTTATGTAAATTGATGAGCCTACAGTTTGCCTTTGAAAGTCAGGTTTTGACACTAACTGAAGCTGACCTTCGGGTATAAATGTTAGAGGGTTTTTTGGTTTTTGTTTTTAACTCATTCCTTCCTTTCACTGATTCCATGGTAAATACAGCTTTAAAGTTTATGTGGCATGATAAATAACAGTAAAAGCAATGTCTTTTCAGATAAACTCTTAAAAAATTATTAATTCTAAATATCCTATACCCTTTTAAAGTAAATGTTCTCAGCCAAAGTCTGACAGGCTGGTAACACATCATCTAATTACCCAAAGAATCTAGACTTACTCAAACAATCTAGTCATGACTTATGACCAAAAAAATAAAATAATCTACTCACAGAGTGACAGTATTTGTGATTAAAATTCTGAGGCAAGGAACTGAAAAATAAACTTTTTTTTTTTCTTAGTCAATATATGTGATGAATGTGGTCACTGTCAAATATTTTAAAAGACAGTTCCAACAATTGCAAGGTATTACTTTTAAAGAAATAACAAAATTTGTAAATGGGGCAAATTGTTGACCTAAGTTTGAACTTCAAGGAAGTTTGCCCATTGAAAAATTACACGTTTTCATCTTGCTACTATTAGAAATGGAAACAGAATGTCTTTACACAAAGCCACACATCCAGCTAAGAACTGTAATTACCTTTGTAGCTCTCACATTTTATCAGTAAGATCTGACAACAAAACATTTTGAAAATAAAGATAATAAATGAAAGTCTCCCTGTGAAAAGTTACTTGAGCATTAGACAATTATTCCACATATGTCTGCTGCTGCTGCTACTAAGCAGCTTCAGTCATGTCTAGCTTGTTACAATTCATACCTCAGACTTTTGTGAATAATATATTGATGATTACATAGGGTCGAACTTACCAACTAATTTATGCAACTTTTTTTGTTCATTCTATTTTTGCTATTTCTGAGATGAATTTTTAAACTAGCTTATGAAAAACTCAAGTCATGAATTTTGACTTTTGACTATTGATGAGATTACTGATTATCAGTGAAATAAATGTATCTTAATCATTTTTAAGCTGACCTTATAAATTAAGGAAAGAAAGGAAGGAGAAATAAAGGAAGACAGAAAAAT
This sequence comes from Aepyceros melampus, assembly GCA_006408695.1. Classification (NCBI taxonomy): domain Eukaryota; kingdom Metazoa; phylum Chordata; class Mammalia; order Artiodactyla; family Bovidae; genus Aepyceros; species Aepyceros melampus. The sequence continues at coordinate 135,750 of SJXQ01004451.1, forward strand.
AAAAAACAGTAACAACAGTCTTTGAAATGAGACAACTTGAGTTAAGCTTGGATTCCCCACTAACACTTGATTAAAGGAGATGATATAAACTCATAGGCAATCATTATGCTAATTCCAACCCTCCTACCCACTCTCTGACCTAATGGAAAGTTTTTATATTATCTTCAAGATACTATCATCTTTAACATGAATGGCCAACTAAATGGCAGTGATCTTTCTGATTTTAAATATGATGTTAGCAAATTACAGATTGACACAAGTTACAGGAAAGTTTTGCTGCGCTAGAAGCACGATCCAAGATGGGGACATCTGTATGGTTTATTGAGAGCGCCTTCTTAGCAACGGAGTGAGGGAAGGTGATCAAACAAGGAGGTAAACACTTGGCTTTGTCCTAACTTCTATGTCTTTCCCAAGAACATTGCCCATTTCTGATCACAGCCGAGGACCTGGATCATGCTGTAAGGTTCCTGTGTTACAGTATTTTCTGATCCAAGGAAAACTGCTGGCAACCTTCTGGCCTCAGTGTAAAGCAAAAGTAAGATTTATGTTCAGAAAAGGCTAGACAATCCCCCAAAGAATGAAAACAGGCGATGCTGTCTCTGGAGCCAAGTGCTTGCCCTCAAAGGCTAGAGCGTGTCCTCTATTTCAAGGGAGTTTAAAGAAGGGCCATGATGGAAGCAAGTCATCTCTTTCAACACACTGCTTGATTGGGTTCCAATTCCAATTTTATTCTTCCCTTATAACACCTTTACTTCAACGCCCTTTTCCCATTAAAATTGCTGTAACCCTTGCACAAGATCACCTAATGATTTGCTACAAGAGAAATTCCAACTCAGAACTGAAGTACCTGCTACATTTCAAATGTCCAGCACTTGAAAATCACAGAGCTGATGCTTGCTTTTACCTGCTGAACTACTCAGTATTACTGGGGCTCCTACCCACATCCAAGCTAGCATGTTTGCAGGTGGACACATCCTAAATGAATTGCAAATAACTTCATAACATACATGCTTTCTACATAATTCAACGTTTGTCTTTCTAAGATTTACTTTACAGACAGCATAGCATCTCTAGAGACAATAGGGATTGAATTCAACCCCTGCACTTAATGGAAATCTCTGAGGGATAAAAGGAGTCAGATCACCTCTGATCACTCTTTGATGCTTAGATATGAAAATGCTGTTCCTGCCATCATTTCTGCAAGGCAGATTTTTGTATTCCCATTTGACAAACGATAAAAGTGAAATTCAGTTGGTTTGATCAACTTGAAAAGTGAAAGTGTTACTTGCTCAGTCGTATCTGACTCTTTGTGACCCCATGGACTGTAGCCCTCCAGGCTCGTCCATCCATGGGATTTTCCAAGCAAGGATACTGGAGTGGGATGCCATTTGCTTCTCCACTTGATCAACTGACAAAATATAGGAAAGAGTTGACTCTGGGGTTCTGTGATGCCAAAATCTAGGCTGCTTGTTTTACATCAAAACTACCTCCATTAAAGAAATTTCCATTCAGTATGTTTAACTAACAGACTTGCAAACAATAAGACCATGTAAGTCTTATGGAGCACTGATACACTGACTTCAACAAATCAATAGTAAAAGAGGAGAGGAAGACAAGTAAACGATCAACCCAATCCAATGCACACTTTCAGAGTGAAAATCACAGAGCACTATATGGAAACTGTGGGCTTCCTGGTGGCTCAGTGGTAAAGAATCCACTTGCCAAGCAGGAGATGCAGATTTGATCCCTGCTCAGGAAGATCCCCTGGAGAAGGAAATGGCAACCCAGTCCAGTATCCTTGCCTGGGAAATCCCATGGATGGAGGAGCCTGGAGAGTTACAGTCCAGGGATCATAAAGAGTTGGAACTGACTTGGTCACTGAATAACAACAACAAATGGGGACGCTTTGGAAGAATTCCTAACCCAGTCTTTGAGGTTTAAGGCTTCTTGGAGGAAGGAACATAAAACCTAAAATTTAAAGGGCAATTAGAGATTATCAAGATGACACTGGGTACTAGGTTACCCCAAGCATCCCAAACAGGGTAAACAATCAACTGAAATGGAGGGGTTAATAAATACAGGCAGAATTCATAGTACAATGAAAAGGAATGAAAATGTAAATGATCATGAAACAATAAAGAAGGAACAGATTTTGAATAAACATACTAAAACAAATAAGCCACTGTAAATTCTCAAGCATTAGGCTATGCAAAACCAACCTCAAAGGGTCCTTTAAAGGCACGTTGGCTTGAATTACAAGGATACAGGAAAAAATACAGCCATCTTCTGTATCCAGGAGGCATGAGTTCCAGGACCTTCGTGGACACCAAAATATGTGTATCCTCAAGTCCTTTATATTAAATGGTGTTGTGTTGTCGCTGTTCAGTCCCTAAACCATGTTCAACTCTTTGCTATCCCATGGACTACAGCATACCAGACTCCTTTGTCCTCCACTGTCTCCCGAAGCTTGCTCAAATTCACATCCAATGGGTCAGTGATGCTATCGTCTCTGAGAGGATGAGATCTAATCATCTCATCCTCTGCTGACCCCGTCTCCTTTTTGTTTTCAACCTTTCCCAGCATCAGGGTCTTTTCCAGTGAGTCAGCTCTTTGCATCTGGTGTTCAAAATATTGGAGCTTCAGCTTCAGCATCAGTTCTTCCAATAATATTCAGGGTTGATTTCCTTTAGGATTGACAGGTTTGATCTCCTTGCAATGGTGTTGCTGTTCAGTTGCTCAGTCATGTTCCACTCTTTGCAGCCCCATGGACTGCAGCTCACCAGGCTTCCCTGTCCTTCACCATCTCCTGGAGCTTGCTCAAACTCATGTCCATTGAGTCGGTGATGCCATCCAACCGTTTCATCCTCTATCGTCCCCTTCTCCCCCTGTCCTCAATCTTTGTCTGCATCAGGGTCTTTTCCAATGAGTCATCTCTCATATCAGGTGGCCAAGGTATTGGAGCTTCAGCTTTAGCATCAGTCCTTCCAATGAATATTCATGACTGATTTCCTGAATTTCCCTTAGGATTGACGGTTTGATCTCCTTGCTTTCCAAGGGACTCCCAAGAAGCTTCTCCAACCCACAGTTCAAAAGCATCAGTCCTTTGGTGCTCAGCCTTCTTTAGGGTACAACTCTCACATCCATATGTGACTACTGGAAAAAGCATAGCTTTGACTATGCAGACTGTTGGCAAAATAATGTCTCTGTTTTTTAATATGCTGTCTAGGTTTGTCATAGTTTTTCTTCCAAGGAACAAACGTCTTTTAATTTCATGGCTGCAGTCACCATCTGCAGTGACTTTGGAGCCCAAGAAAATAAAGTCTGTCACTGTGTAGTGAATGGTGTAGCATTTGCATATAACCTATGCACATCCCTGTGTATAATTAATTTTTTTCAAGTTTTTTTCTACTTTATTTTTTTATTATATTTTATTTTTTTACTTTACAATACTGTATTGGTTTTGCCCTACATTGACATGAATCCACCACAGGTGTACATGAATTCCCAACCCTGAGCCCCCCTGCCACCACCCTCCCCCTTGTGTATAATTTAAATCATCTCTGGGTTACTTAAAGTACCTAATACTAAGTAAATGCTATGTAATTTATTGTAAATACAATGTAGACACTATGTAAAAAGTTGTCATTAAGCGGCAAATTCAAGTTTTGCTTTTTGGAACTTTTGGAATTTTTCCTGATACATTTGATCCACAGTCGGTTGAATGTGCAGACGCAGAACCCGTGGATATGTGGATCTGATGCCACACTTCAAATCTTTGCCAATATGCATTTTCTTTTAATGCTAAGCAAAATACTGATGGCAGATGTGACATGATCGTGTATTCCCAATGCTCACCGAATTTACACTAAATGGAAATTAGCAGCCTGTCTTAGTAATTGGAGTGTGACCTCTTTGCAAGCAGCTTTTCTCAACAGGCCTGTCCAGGAGGGTTTTTAAGGCATTGCCCCAGGGTAACTGCACCCTGGGTGATGTTTGGGCGGAAGCCACGCAGACGTGAAACCATCAGTATCTGGTACACATCTTTTAAGAGCACTTTTTATAAACCATTTGACCATGTAATTTTTTTTTTCACATCTCTTCTGGAATTAATCAAATTCAGTATCAATTGCTCAAACTTGTCTGGGGATAAATCTGCCAAAAGCTTTAAGGGGACTAATAACAATGTCACAAATTCCTGACAAAACAAAGAAACTAACTGTTGGCAACTGTATCATTGAAGATGAGGCTTCACGCTGGAAAAGAACCAAGTTCACGCTGCATCGTCAGTGTGAAGCAGCAGGGACCCTTCCATTGCTCCTGTGTTGCTGTGTGCCCCTTCCCTGAACAGTGTTTTATATATTTTTAATGGGGCAGTAATAACATTATTAAAAATTAAACCGCAGGTGTACTTTCACTAATATACTTTCCAAGTAGTTGGCTAATTAGAGATCTGAAAAGCCCATCTTTCATAATTGGTTTTTTCTTCTTTTAGAAGACTTTATTAGGTGATGGCCGATAATAAATTTTGCTCCAGACCAAGAGGGAGAAGGATCTAAATGAGAACATGCCCAACCTATTCTAATTAACATGATTCAATTGAACTGTAATGATATCAAAACAATTGACTTTTTACCATTCGAACTTAATTATTCTACAATAGGCAGAGTAATGCATGTTGCTTCCTGCTTGAAGCAATTCTGCAAAAGACAGCTTTGAAGGATGGCATGAAGCAATTTTTTTTCTCACCCACAATTTGTGAATATTGTTTTAAAATATCATTAAATCAAATAACCACAGTCTAATTAAGTCTCTTGTAGTTTTGAGGCAGTTTCATGAAATGCCATGGGATTTATATGACTCATTTCTTCACTTGACTGGAAATTCTTGAGACGCTGAATGAATCTAAACCCCAGAATCCTCATCCTGAGGAAATAAATGCTGCAAAGCATTTGGGTTGAAATAGTATTGCAATAGTATTGCTTAATGTGATGTTAGAAAAACAAAACTGAAGGACTTACTCAGCAGTTCTGCCAAAATATCATGATATTGCTTTAGGCAAATCCCATTTACTTCTTGTGCTCCAGTGGGCACAGCTGCAAAAGGGTTAGTTAAGAAGTTGTAGGTAGATGAGCACTTGGGATTTAAAGTATAAGACCCTGTCAAAGAATAAGAAAAAGACCCCTAGAGCTCAAATTAAAAATAATCTTTTAAAAAGCTACATTTACTTGCTTGGTAAGTAAGAAAGTGGTATGTTTGTCAAGAAAAGAGTAAATTCAGCAAGTCTCCTGGAGCTGAAAGCAGTAGGTTGAGTAGACAGGTGAAAGAGGGGACTTAGTTCCGTATTAAAAGGATTTCTAAGCAAATTGATTCATTAGAGACCTGGATATTCCTCCTCAGACTGGCCATCTTTCTGCTTTGACTTTCAGAAGTGCAGTGTTCATTTTCAAATAGGTCCAGGATGGATTCCTAAGACTGTTGCACGCAGGCTTGTGTAAGTAAGCATGGCCAGAGAATTTGGGCAAATTTCCAAACCAGACAGAGGAAGGACTAGAATGGTTGAATCTCAGATATTATTCCATTCAACATCTTCATTTATATAAGACACAGAAGACCTGTGAGGTAAAATGATTATCCTAGAGAACAGAAATCCTGCTATGTGCAAGGAAACCAAAGCCACAGGGCACTGAACTTGAGCAAAATAAGGCTTTCATATTATGACCGAGGGCTTCCCTCGTGCCTCAATGGCAAAGAATCAGCCTGCCAATGCAATGCAGGAGGTGGGGGTTCGATCTCTGGGTCAGGAAGATCCCCTGCAGAAGGAAATGGCAAGCCACCCCAGTATTCTTGCCTGGGAAATCCCATGGGCGGAGGAGCCTGACTGGCTATAATCCGTGGGGTTGCAAAGAGTCAGACAGGACAGTACACACAGGCACGCCAGAACCGCAGAAGTCTCTGGCACTGGAAGATTCAGCAGAGAAGAGCTGAGTTGTTCCAAAGAATTTCTAATTAAAGTATGTAATTTTTACATCTTCCAAAGTTGTAGTATTAGAGATAATTTTTTATGGAAGATTTTACTCAGAAATTCAATTTAACTCATAGTTGCTGTTGTTTAGTCATTCAGTCGTGTCTGACACTGTGACCCTATAGAATGCAGCAGGCCAGGCCTCCCTGCCCTTCACCATCTCCCAGAGCATGCTCAAACTCATGTCCACTGAGTCGGTGATGCCATCCAACCATCTCATCCCATCGTCCCCTTCTCCTCCTGTCCTCAATCTTTCCCAGTACTAAGTATATACTATGGATACAGTATGTGTGCAGCACTGCAAGGTACAAGAAGTGAGGTGAACAGTGAAAGTAAATGATGAATACAACACTGCCCCTGACTCTAAGGAAGTCATAAGCTGGAGGGAAATATACACACCTAATTGTAATACAAGACTGTTGCAATACAGGCTAAAATTGTATATAAATATAATACGATTTAATCCAAGAGAAAAAGGTATGCATTCTGACTGAAAGGATTGGGGATGGTGTCAGAGAAGAGAAGACATTTGAACTGACCTTGATAGATTCTTTTGCTCTTTCAATAAGTATATAATGAGTACTGCTTACTAGATGTCAAGTCTTATCTTTGGTGATGCTAAGCTACTAAGTCGCTTCAGTCGTGTCCAACTCTGTGCGACCCCATAGACGGCAGCCCACCAGGCTCCCCCATCCCTGGGATTCTCCAGGCAAGAACACTGGAGTGGGTTGCCATTTCCTCTCCAATGCACGAAAGTGAAAAGTGAAAGGGAAGTCCCTCAGTCGTGTCCGACTCAGCGACCCCATGGACTGCAGCTCACCAGGCTCCTCCGTCCATGGGATTTTCCAGGCAAGAGTACTGGAGTGGGGTGCCATTGCTTTCTCCGATCTTTGGTGATGGGGATGGAGCAAAATAAATGTCCATCCCTGGCCTTGGGAGTCTTACACTCTAAACAAATTTGTAAATTATGAATATGAACAGAGTCTGTGAAGGCATCCTCAGGGTTGAAACATAAGTTTCACATGTAGCCTTTGGAGTAAAGCACAGCTAGAGATGGGGATTAAAAGGAAACAGCAGGGAAGAGAAGTAAATACTGTTTAGAGAGGTGGGGGTTTATTATCTAGACAATTGAAAATATTGTTTCAAGGAAGAGCTCTAAAGAAGATTCTGAAACAGCTGTGTACATATGTTGTTTTTCAGTCTCTGAGTCCTGTCTGGCTCTTTGTAACCCCATAGACTGTAGCACGTCAGGCTCCCCTGTCCTTCATTATCTCTTGGAGTTTGCTCAGATTCATGTCTATTGAGTCGGTGATGCTAACCATCTCATTCTCTGCTGACCCTTTCTCCTTTTGTCTTCAATTTTTCCTAGCATCAGTCAGGTGGCCAAAGTATTGGAGCTTAAGATTTAGCATCAGTCCTTCTAATGAATCAGAGAAGGAAATGGCAACCCACTCCAGTACTCTTGCTTGGAAAATCCCATGGAGGGAGGAGCCTGGTGGGCTACAGTCCATAGGGTCGCAAAGAGTTGGACACAACTGAGCAACTTCACTTTCTTTCTTTTCTTTCTTCTAATGAATATTCAGGGTTTATTTCCTTTAGGATTGACTGGCTTGATTTTCTTGCAGTCCAAGGGACTCTGAAGAGTCTTCTCCAGCACCACTATTCAAAAGCATCAGTACTTCATTGCTCAGCCTTCTTTATAGTCTAACTCTACAATCTATACATGACTGCTGGAAAAACCATAGCTTTGACTATAAGGATCTCTGTTGACAAAGTGATGTCTCTCTCTGCTTTTTAATACACTGTCTAGGTTTGTCATAGCTTTCCTTCCAATATTATCATGGCTATTTTGCAGAAATGTCTGGAATTCAGTGTAAATGCTTCTAGGCTGCAAACAGGAGTACTTGGACCATGGGCAAAGTGCTGAAGCCTCCAGGTTTAGTTCAGCTCCACATTAATGTATGAGCTTTGGAATGTGTGGCCATACCAGGAATCTAATCTTTCACCAGGATAGTGCTCCACTGAGGAACACTGGCAATAATCAAATTGGTTTGGGGTCATGCTAGGGATTGATTCTAGATTCCAGAAGAGGACCTGTGAGGTCAGTGTGACCCCAAGATAATCCTAGCAATCAGGATCTTTGGGGACAAATCTATTTTCTCAAGGAGAGCACAGACTTTGAAAAGACTCTGTGGATCTCTTTTGCCTATAATACACCAAGTGTCTTCTCCTAGAGGCATCTGTATTATTTCTCAAAATTTCTTGGGATATAAGAGTACAGGATTGAATCAATACATGCCAAGGTGCATGATAACAGATTTTGCTCAATCAATATTTTACCGAGAGACTTAAGTGTATGCTTTTTTTCAAATGTTGTTTATCTTCAATGACTAGTTCCATCTCCATCTTCTAAAAACTTCACTGGCTATACCATCCACACCTATTAATAATTTTTCCCAATTCCATAAAATGTTATTAGTTCCACTCATTTACTTTTCAATTTTATATAATATATACTCCCTATACTTGATGGCTTAGAGGTTAAAGCGTCTGCCTCCAATGCAGGAGACCTGGGTTTGATCCCTGGGTCGGGAAGATCCCCTGGAGAAGTAAATGGTAACCCACTCCAGTATTCTTGCCTGGAGAATCCCATGGACAGAGAAGCCTGGTAGGCTACAGTCCACGAGGTTGCAAAGAGTTGGACACGACTGAGTGACTTCACTTACTTATACATATATAAATGATAGATAAATATATGATAGATAGATAGATACTGTGATTGCCAAAAAGTTCCTTTGGGTTTTTCTGTAACATTTTACAAACAAACTTTTTGACCAACTTGATAAATAGATTGACTGCTAGACAGATAGACAGATAGACAGACAGGTACCTTAATCATCAGACTGTGAAGTCTGTCACTGAAATAGAGCTCAATAATTGTCTGGTGACTGGTAATTTTTGGTGAGATTATTCAACAAATACAGGTAGGATAGGGCCCACAGAGTTGACAAACTTTGAGCCCTATTTCACTAATTCTCAGAGTATAGTATAAGGACCTTCTTCATGGTTGCAAAAGCCAGTAGAATGCTTATTTTAAAAATGCAAATCCCTGGCTCTCACATCAAACAAGTATCCCAGTGATTTGTGCTCATTAGAATTTGACAGCCACTGCACTAATGTAATTGATGATGTAGTAAGGCAGTTAGTTTTTCACTGACAAGTGGCATAAAGGAAGGCTCTGACACAGAGCAAGGATCACTGCAAAACAGTCTATGAGTGATCTTATATCTGTTGGGAGAGTTGAGGAGTTTTTAACTAGGTCAAGATAAGAAAGGAGCTAGAATTTTATTGAGCTTCCATCTGATGGTCCTGTTAGAAGCTTTGAAGAATTATCTCCTTTAATTTTTACAACAACTAGTCAAAGACAGTGTTAATTTTTACAAATAAATGTTGAAGAAGTTAAGTAATCTGCTCATAGTGAAAGTGAAATTGTTAGTCCCTCAGTCTTGCCCTACTCTTTGCGACGTACAGAGTCACCCAGCTTTTGATCCCAAAGTCAAACCATTCTTGATGCATCACTCTCAGACATCAAAACATGCTAACAATTGAAATGAACTATCACTCTGTTAAAATGCATCTTATTTATAATGCTGGGTTTATGACTAAAATTTGTATATGAACAACATATGAAGACCAGTGAAGTGCCTTTTAGCAGTATTTTTAAATTTTTTAAATGCAATAAGGGATTTTTTTGTTTGTTTGTTTGTTAGGCTGCTAAAAGCATATTAATTTATGATTGTATTAAATTTTCCCATTTTACGTGAAAACTTCTCCTTTTTCAATTAGCTTTCTGGACCATAAATTGATTCTGTCACATGTTGCCATGTACTTTCTAAAAGTCAAGGCATTATTGCTACCTCAGAATAAGAAAAAGAGATATGCTTGATGAAAAATAAGGAAGACAAAGATACTGAAGAGAAGAGAATCAGAGAGGATTGTCCAGGAAGAAAGTTCCAAGGAAGGAGACTCATTGTGACTGGAGATAGAGGGCTTTAAAACATGTTCCACTGTCTTTTCAGTTTTAAGTCAGCAAAAGTCACCAGCATTTTCAGTAAAGAGTCAATGAACAGCCACACACAGGTAAATCCAAAATGGAAATCATAGAAGTAGGACCATCCTGGGACCCATTTAATCCACCGCAAGCATGTAGAATGAGGTTCTGAAGAGCAATAAAGGACAGTCATAGACAGAAAGTTAGGGGCATTTTAGCCAAACTAGCAGAAAACCAAGAGTTCACTTTCTAGACATTCTACTTGCCCTGAATACTAACCACCATATGGCAGAAACCAGCACAACACTGTAAAAATTTCAAAGGTTTGAAAAAAGGCAAAATGAAAAGCAAAAGAATTCTACGTGCAGATTCCTGGGCTGGGAAGATCCCCTGGAGGAGGGCATGGCAAGCCACTCCAGTATTCTTGCCTGAGAATCCCCATGGACAGAGGAACCTGGCGTGCTACAGTCCATGGGGTCACAAAGAGTGAGACACAACTGAGCAGCTAAGCACGGCACAGCACAAGAAAGGAACTACACAGAAAAGGCTGATGGCTGGTTTATTTTGACTCAGGCTGTCATCAGTCTCCAGCTATATGACACCAACTTTCAAGAGAGGCTGCTCTGCAGAGAGGAAGCACAGAAACTGAGAAATAGGACCCTAGAAGCTAAGGCAAAAGCTAGGCTTTTGTCTTTCTGATTAAACCTAGCAGATTAAAGTTGGGTCAGTTTGGGTGACCCAGGCTTCTAACATGCCACTGAGTTATAGGGAAGTCAGAATTTTCATGCTGATTTAATCCTTGCGTTTATAATTTTTTTAAATCTTCTTAATTTTCTTGGCTTGAAAATATCTTCTCCTTTTGACCCATGTGTGAGGATTTAAAATGAGAGAGATTAGCCTACCCATCTTCATTTTCTTTCCCGTGACCTTATCTGTAGGAATGAAGAATGGTGCTGGAGAAAGAATATGATTCAGACATGCTTTTGAATCCCTCCAATGCATCTTACCAACTGGAGGATCTCTTTCCTCTTCATTAAAATGGGAACAATCCTATTTACCTTGACTGCCTCCTGTGAGAATCAAAGGAGGTACTATATCACTTAGCAATAGTCAATATACAACTTTGTAAAGTTACACCATGACTTTCATACAAAGGTAAACATGTGCCATGAAAACATTGATAGAATAATAATGATGGAAATATATTCCTTATTGATGGAACCAAAAGGACAGTGAAGCTGGTTCAGAGAGAAGTTAAAGAAAAGAGTGATTATATAGTCCCTCAAGAGAGGCTAAACTGAAAAAAGAGCTCTGGGTTAGAGTCAAAACTGATCATTGTCCTACAGAACAATAAAACCATAACCTTTGAGGTTATCTCTTGTACCAGACATAAATTATTTGTATCTCTATTGGACAAAAAGTCTACAAGTTAACATAATTTCAGTCTTGACCCTGAACAATAGGAAATAGTAAAACAAACAAAAGAACGAACCCCTAGAGAATTAAATCATCATTGGGTGAGCCTGTTAGACAATGACCCTGAATGACCTTAAAAGCCACATGCAGTCATCCTTTTGTTTTATTTCCAAGTTTTAGATAATTTTCTCAACAATCCCTCTTGTATCATCAATAATCTCTGAAGATTATTCATGTTACGAAAAGTCTGGAGTCATTGTGTTGGACCTAATTAATGTACATGGGTGCAGTAAGAGCTTTGATTAACTACTTAAGCTTCTTTGTGTATGACCAGCAAATTCAGAGCTTCTGTTTAGCAGCTACTAAGGTCATAAAATTAACTTCTACATGGAAATTTCAAAAGGAGTCTCTGATTGTATTTTCATAAGCCTTTCTTGTTTCAGAAGTGATTCAGTGGCTCCTATTGGAATATTAATTTCCTCTTGCTTCTTAAACAAATTACCATAAACTTGTTGGTTTAAAACAACACAAATTTATTCTCTTACAGCTCTGAGGTCAGAAATCTGACACAAATCTCACTGGGCTACTGTCAAAGTGTTATCAAGGTGGGTTTCTTGTGGAGACTCAGCATCCTTGACTTTTCCAGCTTTGAGGGTGACAGGGCTCCTGTAATCTTTGTTTTGTGGACCATTTCCCCCATCTTTAAAGCTGGCAATGTAGCATCTTTGAATCTCTTTCTCCTTCCCTTCTCCTTCTCTCTATCTGACGTCTCCTGGATCTCTCTTATGAGACCTTTATGAATACACAAGGCCCACCAGACAAAGCAATATGACCTCCTCATTTTAAGTTCTCTTACTTAATAACATCCCTTTTGCTACATTCTAGGCTCTAGGGATTAAAACATGGACATTTGGGATTTGGGAACCATTATTCACCCTACCAAGCACAGGTAAAAAACTAAACACAAGAAACTCATCTCCACAGTAGCTACATATTTTGGTGAATTTTTGTTCAAGTGGCCCAAACTCTGGCACATTTCCTGTCCTGCCAGTAAATGACCTTCTTCATGGGATTCTATAAACCATAGAACAAATAATAGGTGGATTTCTTAAGAGGACTAGATCTTGATTTCAAATATGAACAGCAACACTTGTTTCTTATTAGTGGATTTGCTATACCTAATTAATTGAGATTTGTTCTCAGGTGTGGCAACCTTGGCAGGAACTTACTTATAGAACCAGTTTGTCAAACTCTGTCCTGGTAAAAACAGAAGACAGATGTTTATTGATCTTATGTAAATAATCGCATTACCGTAAAAACTAGCGAGTTGACCCTGAATTCTGAGGAGTAAGGGGAAATAAATTACCATATAAAGAATGTGTCATTTATAGGTGATTACATTGAAGGTTAAAGATAAAGGATATATCTTACTCCCTTAATAGAGCATTTAAAAACATATTGGCAATACTCAAAATCAAATAATCTCAGTTAGATTTACACCCACTATTCATTTAATTCTCCTCATGTCTTAATATATCCAGATGTTGGGTCAGCATTCTGCATTCATAAGGTCTTCTATTCCAGACTTACTAAAAGGAGTCCTGGAAGTCCCTGCTACATTCACAGTTGGCTAAATGATATCACTTTAAGCTCCAAAGCCTGTACCAATGACCCTGTTTCCTAAAATACCAACAGGTAAGACTATCAGGTGCCATTTTTCTATGACATTCTGACAGTGCTATTTTTTGAAAAAGATCCAGGTTCAGCCTATAGCATCCAGCAAAGTCCTGAGACAAACATGAGAATAAGGCAGAAACCACTTGTTGATGATGAGAACAGACGAGCAGATTACACAGGAGGTAAATTATGAACTTTTATCTCTTCTTTTAAGAGCAGATTAAGTACTCCGAGACCAACTGTCATTTTAAAATAAAACTCTTAACACTCATATAGCATTTGGCATAAAAGTACTCACAAAATTAAAATACATTCCCCTGGGAATTCCCTGGTGGTCCAGTGGCTAAGGTTTGGCACGCTGACTGCCAGGACCCAGGTTCAGTCCTTGCAGAGGCGAACTAAGATCCCTTGCACTGTGCACATAGCCAAAAAAATAATAAAATAGCTATCTTATATAACGTTGTTAAAACTGAGCAAACTGCCAAATTTTTGACACATTTCTTGGCTTTCTTCCCCAGACTCATTATGTGCAAGTATTATGCTTCAGTGCAAATAAGAGTTCCTTCAAACCTTTTATACTAGCTACACTGATATTTTTCTGTTCACTATACTTTCTCATAATTTGGTACATATTTTCTCTTTACCTTATAAACGAAAGGATACTCCATTACTTTATATATATAAGCAATGCCCTAGGGCCACATACATCTTTTAAACACTTTTTCAACATAGTAAATATAAACATATTCATTAGCATGACCCAAAGGTACAACTTTTTTATAACATATGAAAATAAAAATAAAGGTATATATGTGCATACACACAAAATGGTACTATGTGTCCATATTATCTTATTAGAAATTATCTAGATTTCTAGAAATTATCCATCAGTTAATTTGATTTAACATTAGTTCAAGGCCTTAAAATTAAGAGAGGAATTCGGAAGTTTTGCTTAAAGTAAAATATCACAAAGCAGGCCAGGCTTACCTCCCTTCACTATCTCCCAGAGTTCGCTCAAACTCATGTCCATTAAGTCGGTGATATTACTGAAGCAGCTCATCCTCTATCACCCACTTCTCCTCCTGCCCTCAGTCCGTCCCAGCATCATCTTTGCATCAGGTAGCCAAAGTATTAGAGCTTCAGCATCAGCCCTTCCAATGAATATTCAGGGTTGATTTCCTTTAGGATTGACTAATTTGATTTCATTACTGTCCAAGGGAGTCTCAAGAGTCTTCTCCAGTACCATAATTCAAAAGCATCAATTATTTGGTGCTTAGCCTTCTTCATGGTCCAACTCTCACATCTGTACGTGACTACTGGAAAAACACACAAAGTGCTTGCCTATATTCTTAAAATATCCACTGATCCCTAGACCTGGTCATGGCCCAAACCAGGTGCTTCTGGACCACAAAGAGCTCCCCTAACTATGCACCGGAAATAGCATTGCAGAGACGGCTCATGGTCTGCAACCAGAAGTGGATCCACTGGTCTTTACAACCAGTTTTGGAAGACAAATAGCTCAAGCTATGCATTAGGCACGATATTTTCAGTCTGATATACTTGAGCGAAAATCAGAATCAAAACAGAATCAGAAGAAAAGAAACAGAAAGGGGAAAAAAGCATAACAGGGAAAAGCACATTCTATCCAGTTCTCAAAAAAAAAAAAAATTATATGTCTTTCAATAGGAAACTACTCCATATACAAAATGAGAAAATTGTATCAGGATGTGTCAGGGAATATTCTAGTTCTAGGAATGAGGGCCTTATGTTCTTTTACATGTTTAAGTTCCCTTTAGGAAAAAAAAAATGAATGAAATCATTTTAACTAAGTGATGTTAAAAATTGACTCTTTTAAGAGTTAAATGCTAGCCACTTTCTTCCTCAATACTAAAATTTTACTTTATTTGGACAATGTATATCATCTTGAGAAAGAGCATACAAATGAAAAAGCATTAATGGAAATGTTTGAAAATAATGAAAAACTTTCATTTTTCTTCTTCTTTCATCTCTTGATTTTTGTCTCTTGGCCATCAAATAACATATCTTATAAGAGGAAAGAAAGTCACAACATTTGACTCACTTGCTATCAGCAGTTGTTATCAAGAGGTCTAAAGCAGAGTAGAAATTAAGCGATTTCCTAAAATAGGGACAATAGTTTAAGTATTGTTTTCAGCTAAGTATACTATAATTGTCTCCTGTGCAAATGCTTCTACATAAGGCAAGCAAATTGTAATTATGACTAATATAATTATATATCATTATCTAAATTGCATATGCTTCAGGCTTGTCTCAGAAAATGGATTCCTCATGGATCTTATTCATCATAGTCATCGTCTATTCACCCTGATCAATAATGCATTGGTGTTTCAGTAAATGCTTATCAACAATTAGTTTGAAAAACAAACAAAAAAAAGAATATATAAGAAATATTCATCTAGGGATGGGAAGCAGAAGCACACAGGTAATTGTGGCAGTTAGGGAAACTGGACTTTGAAGGTCAAAAGATATTTCAGTTCAATAAAGGACTAGGCAGGGTGTCTTTATAGATATTGAGGCTGGAAAGGAAGCATTGTTAGAGCATGAAAAGGGGACTTTTTACCACTTGGATGAGCAGGGAAGAGAAATGAGAAGTGGGAATTACTCTGCACCACTGATTGGAACACAAAATTCAAGAATATAACCAGTACCACAGAATCCAAACAAAAGGACACAATAGAGACACTTAGTGGAAATAAAATTGGATTTCTGAACTGGGTTTTAAGACCTTGCTATGAACTATATGCTACATCAAGAGATAAATGCTACCAATTTCTGTACATTTTCAGAAAGCTCCATCAACTTTGGACAATATATCGAATTGACTCACAGCATGACCCCCATGAAGGAAAAGTTGCCTCTAGGAAAAAGCTTTCTGAAAATCCTACAGAACTTAATGGAGATAACTACATCCTTCCAAACATATCAGGAGGAGGGTTGGAACTACATGTTTTTAGAAGCGTGAAGAAGGGGTTTGAAAACTGACTTAGTCCAAACCCTTAACACAGTAGAGATTTGCACTGAACCAAAGTCATAGACAAATTGCTCTCTACTCTCACACAGCTGCTGTAACCCTAATGCAATAGCTTATTTAGCAACTCTCAGTTAACCCATTATCTATGAAGCCAGCCTTTGACTTGCAAAATATAGAGGAGTCACCTGCGTACAAAAAGTAGGATTGGGATATGATGAAGAGAAAAGGGAAATTACAAAGTCAGGAGGTGTGTCTAAGTACATACAAGAGAAGGCTCCCTACTTGTCGTCCACATTGATGTTTTTGTCCTAATGCAGAGAATGAGGTTACTCTCACAGAGTATAACAGCAGGCGCTAGTATTGACCATAAAAACACACCATCACTTTTCTAAAGCAGGAACTAATGTTTGGCATTATGGTCTCTCTTGGCAATGAACTCCGAAGGCCAAGTTCTATTATTGAAAAAAAAAAAAAAAGGCATTTTTCTGTATGTGTCATAGCACTTTAACTCACATCTAGTTTGGCGATATAAGCAGCTTAGATGAGAGGTGTAGGTTTTTCCTGTCCACACATCATTTCCCGACATCAATTTGATTTACCTTCCAGCATCATCAGGTGATAAAGTATACTTCTTCATGATATCCATTCGATCTGAATGATAGCCAGAAAATACATTTTGTGCTGTGTTGGTTCTGGACAAGTTGATTCCATAGCATATTCTTTAGGTAAAACTTGAATAGCAACATTTTCTTAAGAAACTCTATCCATCTGCTGTAGAACTCCTTCTATTAATACTTGATGGTATTCATGGCGTTCAAGTTGTTGAGACAGGGAAATGAAGGAACTGTGCTATCCCTGTGTTCATACATAGAAATGAGAACACATTTCCGTAAATTTTGTTCTGTGAGAACGACCTGCTAACTAGCCTTCTGCTCACAATCTTGAGTCATTCTTCAGTTCTGCCAAAATGTCTTGCTGTAATGCACACCTGCCCATGACACTCGTAGGCTTGAAACACTCCAGTGATTCCCAAATGTCTGTGCAGCAAAATCCAAGCCAATGAGTGTGACTCGCAACACCTTTACAGACAGGCGCCTACTCTCCTTCCCAGGCTCATTTCTCATCATTCCTTACCTCGCACGATGGATCCATGGCAGATACAATTGTTTTGTGTTTCAGATTTTACTCAGGCTGTGAATCTTTGTTTGGTCAACTAACTTCTCATCAAGCACTTCCCAGGTGGTTCAGTCGGTAAATGCCGGGGTCCAGCCCCAGTGGATCCAGGGAATTTGAAGTGGGGATGGAATCGGCAAGGAAAAACTTATTTATTTAGAAATATAAAGGGAGATTAGGAAAGAATAGTGTAGTAGGAAAATTTAGTGGAGAAAAGAGGCTGAATAACTTGGTTTACGCAGAGAACCAATAAAACTCCAAGACAAGGAATTTGCATCATGTACGTAGGCCACCAGCACCCGCTTGAATAGCGAAGGGTGCCCCGCCTTGAGTTCCCTCTAGCGTGGGTCTTAGAAGCCAGGGCAAATAAGTAGACATGGTGAGCCTCCACACTCCAGATGGGAATTCAGCCAGAAAAGGGAGAAAAGAATGACATGGGGGAGCCAAGCATTGGTGCCAGACCCACAACTTTATTTTCAAAAGCAGCTTATATACCCCAAGTTGTACATAAAGAAATAATGGAATATGCAGAGTTATGCAGAGGCAGCAGTCCTGATCCTTATTGAGACCAGGCTTTCTTTTTGCATACCTTCCCATATACAAAAGGTCTCAGGTGGTTTACATTATCTTCTGGCCAAGAGGCTTGTTAACATTTTTATTGCTTTCTTCCTAGATAAATGTCTATCAACCAGAAAATTCTTTTTCCCTTGAAGTGTTTTTTTCTTTAATCTTCACCACCCTCAAAATACTAAATAAAGTTACATTCCTGTAGAACAAAGGTGCAGTGGGTTATAACAAAGAAAATACTTAACTCAAAGATCTAATGTTGCTAATACCAGGGCTACTACCTGTTTTTTCTATATACCAACTATATCAACAAATAAAAGATATGAAAATTTGGCAGCAAGTATTGGCTCAACAAATGAAACCCTTGATCAGTCCTATTCTAATGATTTTGACTCCTTGGAAGCCCCTACATTCCTAGGATGTTTTAAGCTTCCTGTGCCTCTCGGTCAGCAGGCTGTAAACAATCACATGTGCAGCTGTTAAGAGTGCAGCAGGCAGGCTAGAAAGCCATCAGAGGGGTTTTGGATTGAAACACTCTTATTATGCCCAGGAGACTTATTATCTAAAAGCTCTAAATTAACTTTTTCCAGAAAAAGGTGGTGGGGGGACAGCCCCCTGTTAATGTCAGAAGAGTAGATGGAAAGCACAACACGGTAAAGCAGGCAGACTCTGGTTTGGGGGCAGATGCACAAGCAGATCCAGCGAGGCTCCCTTAAGGCCCGACTCGCCTTTGCCTGTCGGGCCCCTTAACCTCATGACCTTTGCCATGGGCGGGACTGCTCGTGCTGGCTCCAGGCAGGTAAAGAATCTGCCTGCAATGCAGGAGAACTGGGTTTGATCTCTGGATTGGGAAGATCTCCTGGAGTAATAAATGGCAAACCACTCCAGTATTCTTACCTGGAGAATTCCATGGACAGAGGAACCTGGAGGGCTACAGTCCATGGGGTTGCAAACAGTCAGACACAACTAAACGACTTAACACAGCACAGCGTAGCACACTTTCCATCTTTTGAGAGTTCAGGCCTTCTTTCCTCAAAGTACGTTCCACTGGCCCTTTTTTTTTTCTTGCAGTTGGATTAAGTAGAATCCATACTTCTTTCTTCAGTTACTATGTGCAAATATTTTTATCCTCACATGGCGCTTCATTGAAATACATTAATCTTCTTATTCCTACTAAACTATAAACTACTAGGTGTTCTCTTTCCTGATGCTTCTTGTCACCAAGAAGATGAGAACCAGGAACACCAATGGTGGAAGCCCCAGTCAGAAGACTGTTCTTTGTTCTATTCAGCACCTCAATGGACTAGATAATGACCACTTACATTGTGGAGGGCAGTTTGCTCTATTGATTCCAATGGAAACAGCCTCACAGACACACCTGGAAATGATGTTTAACCAGATAACAGCATACTATAACCCAATCAAGTTGACACATACAATTAAGCATCATAACTACAAGTTTAAAGTAAGGTTAGACTCATTTATAGGTGACATTAGTTTATTATATACTTTATGTGTAGAGAGAAATTGCATAAATAGGAAATTATATTTCAGAACAATGAATTTGATGTTAATTTGTAAAATGAAATACAGACGAGACCAGATAAGACTACACCTGTGAGTACTGACATTAACAGTAAAGAGCCAAATTCGAGAGTTTTGAATGTGGGGAAGAAAAATAAGAGATGGCTGTAAAAATAATCTCCATTAAAACGTTAAATGCTTTCAATGTAGTAAGAATTGTATTCAGTTCAGTTCAGTTCAGTTCAGTCTCTCAGTCATGTCTGACTCTTTGCGACCTCATGGACTGCAGCACACCAGACCTCCCTGTCCATCACCAACTCCCGGAGTTCACTCAGACTCACGTCCATCAAGTCAGTGATGCCATCCAGTCATCTCATCTTCTGTCATCCCCTTCTCCTCCTGCCCCCAGCCCCTCCCAGCATTAGAGTCTTTTCCAGTGAGTCAGCTTTTCTAAGCAGGTGGCCAAAGTATTGGAGTTTCAGCATCAACATCAGTCCTTCCAGTGAACACCCAGGACTGATCTCCTTGCAGTCCAAGGGACTCTCAAGAATCTTCTCCAACACCACAGGTCAAAAGCATCAATTCTTTGGCCCTCAGCTTTTTTCACAGTCCAACTCTCACATCCATACATGACCACTGGAAAAACCATAGCCTTGACTAGACAGATCTTTGTTGGCAAAGTAATGTCTCTGCTTTTTAATATACTATCTAGGTTGGTCATAACTTTCCTTCCAAGGAGTAAATGCCTTTTAATTTCATGGCTGCAGTCACCATCTGCAGTGATTTTGGAGCCCAAAAACATAAAGTCTGACACTGTTTCCACTGTTTCCCCATCTATTTCCCATGAAGTGATGGGATCAGATGCCATGATCTTCATTTTCTGAATGTTGAGCTCTAAGCCAACTTTTTCACTCTCCTCTTTCACTTTCATCAAGAGGCTTTTTAGTTCCTCTTCACTTTCTGCCTAAGGGTGGTGTCATCTGCATATCTGAGGTGATTGATATTTCTCCCAGCAATCTTGATTCCAGCTTGTGCTTCTTCCAGCCCAGCATTTTTCATGATGTACTCTGCATGTAAGTTAAATAAGCAGAATGACAATATACAGCCTTGACATACTCCTTTTCCTATTTGGAACCAGTCTGTTGTTCCATGTCCAGTTCTAACTGTTGCTTCCTGATCTGCATATAGGTTTCTCAAGAGGCAGGTCCATTTAAATCTCTCAAAAATCCTGTATGGATAAACACTGAAGCCTGAGATAACCCAGGTTTAGATTAAGTAACTTGCTTGAAGTCATACTTCAGAGATTTAAAACCAGCTCTGTGATAAACCCATACTCTTTCCACTGCATTGCTTCTGCCTCTTGGTCAAATGGGTAAATATATTCAACAGACACACATGGCATGAACTCTATGGGTATAGTATAGCTCTCAGGATCTTTTTCACATCTTACATATATCTAATGAATTTGGTAAAGTCGGGAGAGGGAAAATAGCTAAATGCATACAAAGGACTGAGTTCTTCCTTATCTTCATTTGTAAGTGAACTCAAATTAGGCAAGGTTATCACAAATAACCTAATGATTGAACCTCATAACCTCTGGGGCTTTATTTCATGAAACGACCTAAGATCTCCATTGTGAGCTCTCTGAAGAGCAGACTACTGTGTTTTATCTGTTATATTTTATTTTGTTTGGCTGCACTGGGTCTTCATTGCAGTGCATGGGCTTCTCTAGTTGCGGAACTCGGGCCCTTGGGCAAGGGTATCCAGTAACTGTAGCATGCAGGCTTAGCTGCACCATGGCATGTGGGATCCTAGTCCCTGACCAGAGACCAAACCTGTATCTCCTGCACTGGAAGGCAGATTCCTAACCACTGGACTACCAGGCAAGTCCTAAACTACTGTGATTTTTTAATTCCTCAAATGATGCCGATATATGTGGTAGACTGAAAAGTGGCTCTCCCAAAAGATGCCCATGTCCCAGTCTCTGAATCTGCCCTTGCTGCCTTATATAAACAAACAAACAAACAAAAATTGCATATGCAATTAAATGAAGGATTTTTCTTTCAGCTCAGTTCAGTTCAGTCGCTCAGTCATGTCTGACTCTTTGCGACCCCATGAATTGCAGCACGCCAGGCCTCCCTGTCCATCACCAACTCTCGGAGTTCACTCAGACTCACGTCCATCAAGTCCGTGATGCCATCCAGCCATCTCATCCTCTGTCGTCCCCTTCTCCTCCTGCCCCAAATCCCTCCCAGCATCAGGGTCTTTTCCAATGAGTCAACTCTTCGCATGATTTTTCTTTAAGTAGCATTTATTTCTCACAGTTCCGGAGGCTGGAAGTCTAAGATCAGGGAGGCAGAAGGGTTGGGTTCTAGATGACAGCTCTCTTTCTGGCTTGCAGATGGCTGCCTTCTTCTTGTGCACCTCTCCCATGTACCTTTCCCTCCCAGTTTTCTGAGAAATAACTAGCATACTTCAGTGTACAGATCTGGGCTTTCCAGGTGGACTAGTGGTAAACATTCCACCTGCCAACACAGGAGACTCGGGCTCTATCCCAGGTCAGAAAGATCCCCTGGAGAAGAAAATGGCAACCCACTCCAGTATTCTTGCCTTGGAAATCTCATGGACAGAGAAGCCTGGCGGGCTGCAGTCCAAGAGATCACAAAAGACTCAGACACAACTAAACAATCACTGTATAAGTCTAAGATGAAGAGCATAATGGTTTGATTTACATATATAATGAACTGATTACCACATAGATTCAGCTAGCATCCATCTTTTTTGTGTTTTTATGTTATTTATTATTCTTTTTTCTCCACCTGAAGAACTCCTTTAAGTGTATCTTGTAAGGCAGGCTAGTGGTAACCAACTTCCTCAGCTTTTGTTTGCTCAAAAAAAAAAAAAAAAAACAAAACAAAACCCTTGGTCAATGAATTATATCCTTTTCTCGAAGAACAAAAAGGGGCATTACTTCACCTGGGCAGTCCCTTGAAATGGAGTTGGATTCACTTGGAAAGCCAAATATTGTGACTTCCCAGACTTTGTTTAGTCCATGGGAAGACCATTTTACAGTCAATCTTTCTATGCTCTCCCATCTAAGGTGCCACTATTACAGATTTGACTGATGTGAAGATGTTAGAACTGAAGAAATAAATGAGTGCTAATAAAATAGTGTTCTGTTATCAAGTTATTGAACTAACACAATGGTTTATAACACCATGATGAAACTGAACAATTGGATACTGTGATTAATTTGAGGTATTATAACTTTGACAGTGTTAAGGATTATAAGTGTTAAACGGTAATGCCATGTTCCTTTTGTCCACAGGCTCAGTGGGATGGCTTGACTGGGCGTATCACCTTCAATAAAACCGATGGCTTGAGGAAGGATTTTGACCTGGACATTATTAGTCTCAAAGAAGAAGGAACTGAAAAGGTAATCTCCTTGATGATAAGTTTGGAAATTACAAAGGAACACCTCTCATGCATTTTACTTGCACAACAAGTATGGGAATGATGAAGCTATTTTCCCAGCCTATTCATTTTTGTCCAGTTTTCTAGCTCACTCTCTCTGATCTGCAAATTGATGTTGATGTACCAGATTCTTAAATTGTGTGTGTTATCCACAGCAATGCTAATGGCTACATAGTGCTTGGCATATTTACAAGCAGGATTCTGTTATTCCATACATACAGCCCTAGGGGTGGGGATCATTAGCCCCTTATTTCACAGGTTCTAAGAAATTGAGTTCAGACTGGGAAAATCAGACGCTGTCAATGATTTATCTTTGGAATGACACCCAAGTGTCAAAAGTGAATTTTATTTGTATTCCATTTTGAGATGGGTAACAAGACAGAATGAAGCAGAATGTAAAAAGCTTACTGAAGCAAACTAACTTTACATCCTTAATTTTATGAGGAAATAGGCTTTAACAATGTATTTTAATGTTGGGTTTGATTTTAGGATTATTATAGTTGTAATTCTCAACCTCTCAATGTTTTAAGTTACTATTTAGGGCAATGCAGATGTAACTATTTAATTGATTAATAATAATAAGGACTTCACTGGTGGTCCAGTGGTTGACTCTGCACTCACAGGCAGGGACAAGGGTTCAATCCCTGGTCAGGGAACTAAGATCCCACATGCCACACAGCATAGCTAAAAGATAAAATAGTAATAATACAAATATTTAAAAAATAATAATAAAAGAATTTGCCTTCTCTTTATTACACCAATTTAGTATTCACAATATATATTGTGAATTCACTATATATTGGGATAATTAACACTTATAGTGAAGATGTTAACCTTTAGAACCTTAAGGATCAAAGATCTTGAACTCCCGCCCCCTCCAAACAATTGTCTGAACACCGAACTCTATAATCCAGTGTTGTTTTTCTTTTCTTTTTCTTTTTTTTTTCACTTTTAGTGGACAAAAAGTTATGCTTAATGTAAAAGAACATCTTTGGGAACAATGTTTTACTTTGGGGTGATTTTTTAAATGAGATAAGGTTTCCATTTCTGTTTTGTTGCTTTTGTTAACCAAAACACATTTGAAAAAAAAGGAAGTCCCTCAGTCATGTCTGACTCTTTGTGATCCCATGGACTGTAGCCCATCAGGCTCCTCCTTGCATGGAATTCTTCAGGCAAGAATACTGGAGTGGGTTGCTGTTTCCTCCTCCAGGGGATCTTCCCAACCCAGGGATTGAACCCAGGTCTCCTGCATTGTAGGGAGACTCTACCATCTGAGTCACCAGGGAAGCCACTGAGACACATTTGCCCCACTGCCAAATAGCTTACTTAAAACAAAGAAAGATGAATTAGCCTGAATGTGAAAGGTAGTCTCTAATGTTGAAGAGCTTGAAGGAAATAATGAGTCCACAACTTTGAGAATCCATATTAGTCACACAAGTTTCCCCTTGCAAAAATGCCCTTTCTTCATCTCTTCTCTTCTTCTCTTTCTCTCCACATGTGTCTCTGCCTCTTCCTCTCTCTGTCTCTCTTTGCCCCTCTCACTGTTCCTCTCTGCCTCTCTCTCTCATTTCTTCACTCTATTCCCTCTTCTGTTAGTTTAACACACTCTGACGGAGCACAAGGCACCCACCTAACTTCTATAATGGAATGTGGACGTTGGGCTGCAGGAAACAAAAGGAAAGAAAATCATACTTGTTGCAGACTAAAAGGCAATAAGTGTTCTTTTTTAAAAGAAAATGTCTGCTTCTCTGTACACGCTTTTCTGCCTCCCTCTCCACTGCACTGACAGACGGAACTGCAGGAGGAAGAAAGTCTGTTAAGGAAACATCTTTTTGGCTCAGGCTTGTGATGAAATAGATGGAGCTATTGCTATGCTCTCCCAGCTATGTATACCCGGCAATATTGTGCACATTCTAGTGGTGTTTTTCTAACAAAGGCAAAATCGAATTAGATGAAAGTGTTTTCTCAATTTGTTTCTCAACTCTTCATTGTTTGCAATAACTTTTCTTTCTTCAGGTGGCTTGGGCTCAGTTCCTGAGAAGGCTGACTGGGCCTTAAGGCAGTGAGGGAAGCCAGCCTATCGCTCTCAGCTGGCAAGGGAGGAAATGCCCAATCTTTTCATGTCAGCCTCTTGCGGGGTCCATAAGGAAAACTGTTTTTAAAAAATAGCCTATTTTCTCACTTTCACTCAAGTTTCTAATGCCAAGAAGCACCTAGTCAAAGAATAATAAGCACACTTTCTTCTCACTAAGGAATAATTGTGTGTGTGTGTTTATGTGTGTGTTTATGTATGCATGTGTGTGTTGCTTGATTGAATAATCTGGTTATAAATGACTTTAACAGGAATGATGAAGACCTTAAGCTCTGTAGCATAGGTGTGCATATTCAAAAGAATTTTGCCTTTCTTTTTTTTTTGACATGCAAAAGCAAAAGTGAAAATCAGGTTCCACCACCAAGAAGTAACTTCTGTAGGATTCAAGTACTTGGTCCATGTCTTTACTGTACCTATTCTCAGGCGTTCTGTTGAATGAACATTCAAGATTCCAAACAATGGGAGGGGGATGTATCTGTTAGCACTCACGTGCCATGATGCCTTTTGGCTCCATGCTCCATTTTAATTAAGTGCTATTTTTATTTTTCCCCTCTGAAAACCAAGGCTGCTGGCGAAGTGTCTAAACACTTATATAAAGTGTGGAAGAAGGTTTGTACATGGAGAAAACCTGCAGGAAATCTGGGAGTGGGGTGGGAAATATCAAAGGAAAAGCCTGCATCCTTCCAGTTTTGTCAGACCAGTAGCTCTCTAATTGCAGTTTAGAGGCGAAATTCCACGTGAAGGGAGAACACGGGTTATTGAATATGTTGCCTCTCAACAACATTGCCTGGGAATTGAAACAGACTTGAGATGGATTAAATAATGATGGATTAAATATTTCCCTCTAGATTATTTTTGTTTCTCCTGGGTAGGACCACTCCCTGTTAGGACTAAAAGCAGGTAGCTACAACAGAAGCAGACGCTGGTCCATTTATATTCTTTCTTGACTCTAAATATTTTTTTCCCTAAGGGGGAAAAAATACAATAGATTTGATCCATCAGACTAGTCAGACAGGCTAAGCCTCCAAGGGGCCGGGATATCTCCTTCAATGTCACCACCACAAAATATATGAACCATTTTCAGAAATTCCCTTTTATTACACACCATCTTCATTTTATGCAGAAAAACAAAACCTTGTCAGTGCATATTGTTTCATAATTTGCTTTAGAACCACAGTTTCCAGAGGACAAAAACATTAGAGATTTTGAAAAGGAAATGAGATTGTCTTATAAATCATAACACCTACTATTTCACAGCTTATTGTACAGTATTATGTTGTCAATGAATGTGCACAGATTTGTTATAGAAGCAAAAGTTAGTCATTACAAACATTCTGATCAAGAAAATGTCCCAGCAATATGCAAACATTGTCTTTCAATCTGTCTCCCTCAAACCACTTGCT
The DNA here is from genome assembly GCA_006408695.1 of Aepyceros melampus. Classification (NCBI taxonomy): domain Eukaryota; kingdom Metazoa; phylum Chordata; class Mammalia; order Artiodactyla; family Bovidae; genus Aepyceros; species Aepyceros melampus. The sequence goes on from SJXQ01004451.1 coordinate 162,159, forward strand.
ACACTACCTGCTGATTGACATATGGACCTTAAATTACTCCAGGTTGTTCAACTTGAACGGTTTTGTCAGGTTCACTTTCACCTTTGAATTATGAGTTAAGTCACAGAAAGTGTAAACAGTTTCTCCCTTAGTCAGAAGCCTTGTCTCCCTTTTGGAGCGTACTCAGATGAGCTCCAAAATGTCCTGCTTTTAAGTTTAAACAAGCACAGGTTTAATAACCTTGTTTTAAATGTTGATGAATCAGGCTATCAAAGGCACAAGGAAGACAATCCCATCTCCTCTATGCTAATACATAGATGAACCTAACCGGTACCCAGAAAAAAGCTTATTACACTAATCCAGCTTGAGACTCCAGGCATTTTCTGCAATGTTGAATTAATTCAAACCAAATATCCTCGGGAATGAAATTTAAGTCCTGAAATTATTCTCAGGGGAGGGGAATGTCTTTTATTTGTCACTAAACTGCAATAATCGCCCCCACTTCCCAAGGATGCTCTTCTTGGCTTTCCTCCATGCCTTTCTGCCCCTTCCTTCTGCTGACCCATTGTTGCCACATTGCAAGCTGTATATACTGTGGTGTGCTGTTTTGTGTTATGACTGCTCATCAACAAGTTGCAGTAATTTGAGCTCTAGCACAAGAGACCTGTTGAGACCCAACCAGCACACTGTCCTCTCCCTACAAGAGTCCACCTTATAGCAGAAGGATTCACCCTCATTGCATTGTAGTTCCAAAAGCTCTTCTCTACACACTGACGTTTTTCCGTCGAGAACAGTCTGCCTGAATTTCTTTCCAAGAAAAGGATATGGCGGTCTTTACAAAGCTCATCACTAAAATAAATGTTTATAAAACTCATCATATAGGAAATAGTGTCACCTGTTTTCCCTAGATACTTGATTATGTCACTCAGCAATTTTGGATTTTGAGTTTATGTGAATCACACACGAGGTTTGAGAGATGGATCTTAGTCACTTTCTGAGCATCCCTTTGTCACACTACCTTTTTTAAAAAGGGCTTGCTTAATTGCATTTAAGTCCTCATTTTCAAATGCTTTCCTCTGTTGTCCTAGATGATAAATGACTGCTCCCGCATGCCAGTTTACAAAGTGAGAGAAGACAGGACCAGACTATTTAGTTTTTGAGTGTTCCTCCCACAAGTAATTGATCCACCTTCCACTGCTTCTCACTGGTAAATTACTGCTGACCACTTTTGCTGTACAGTTTGAAAACTAAGGTTCTGCTTCCTAGAGGCAATCCTCCAAGGTCAGACGACAAGACTGAAATGCTAAATATCCAGGCACCTGGTTAACTGTAGCCCGCCCGCCAGTGCTGAGTGACTGAACAACAGCCTCCCACCACGAATGAACCATGGGAGCTTGCTTTTTCAGAAAGAGACATTTGTTAATGTGTTATTTTACTTCAGTTAAATAAAAGGTAAAGCCGGTTGACAACTTTGGTTTAAAAGACACACATACCCCTGTATGCAAACATAGACACTCTACTTACTTTGCTGATTAAAATGTTTGAAAATACAAGGCTGAGGTCATTCACACCTCATAAGTAAACTCTCCACTTCCCATGAATCAGTTGATCTTTCCTGTTTCTTGATATTCTTTTAGTCTAGATTTGAGGACACTTCTGTTACACCAACCGTAGGAAAAAATTATTCTTCTTTTTCTTATTTTATGGAGGAAAGTCTACCCTGATTGGTACTTTGGGACTCATTAGGTTACAAATGCAGCAGCAATGATATCATACCTTCCACACTTTTCAGTGAGGCTGGTAAAAGAAACAAAGCCAGATGTTAAGCTGTGGGATGTATTTGTCTACAATGTTGCAAGGCCAATCAGCCCTGCCCTTTCAAATACTGGTATAAGTCTTTTAAACACTTGACTTTAATAGAAATAAGAATTACTGAGAACACATTTCACTACTTAACAAATTGGCTAAAATGCAGTTATTTTCTCCAGCTTTCAATATTTAATTAAAAATTAGGTGCCCCTCTCCCCAGTGCCTAAGTCAAGGTTTAATTAAAAACATAGCAAGGGCTCAGTAGAAACACAATCTTCATAGAGTTAGAATTCAACTGTTTACAACCTAAAACATAGTTTTGGCTAAAAATTCATAGACTCTCTACTGTAGTTAGTCTGAGATATATTTCCTGGAAACAAGGGTCCTGCCCCCAAAAAGTGAGAAGAGGGGTGGAGTTTAGCAGAGAGGGAAGAAAAAAAATTTCCCCTTTATCTTGAGTTCAAAACCAGACAAAAAAAGGTAAAGGTTCTTTGACCAGCTGGCATGTGTTTTATGCGTTCTAAGTGATGGATATTACACTTGATCCTGGAAAGACTGAATGGTCATTAAAGGTGTTATCCTACAGCTTAATCCTACCTCTAGTACTCTCTCTGCAGACAGGATCAAAATACTTTCAAATGCAAAAACTACCCCCAAACCCCATTTACCTAGACCTGTCTCCTTTTCACTATCCAACTACCCCTTATTAAGTATAAAAAGAAGACAGTGAAATTGAAATAGTTCGCACCGATGAACAAATCTGTAATAATCCTTGAAACTACCTCAAAGAATTTATATTTCTAAAAAGAAAATTTGTTGAGCTAAATGAATTTTCAGCTGGTGCATTTGGGCAGTAAATCAAACTAAACAAATAGAAAAAGAAAGAAGCCTGACATTCTTACAGGTGAAATTTTATTTAATCATCAGAAGAGTTCTATTGTCTCCATTTTACTGGTAGGGAAATTAACTTCCCCAGGATCACACTGCTGGTAAATTGCAAAGTTAGAATCTGGACAAGAGTCCATCTGAAAAGCTCATACACTGCCCAGCCAGCCAAATGTCCTCCCAGTGGAAGAGTATATTTAGAGATCAAGCTTGGGTCTACCCTGTCTATTGCAGACTGCATCTAGGTATTAGTGTTCCTAAACTGTCCCTGTTTTTCATAGCTCCTTTATCAGCTTATAAATTTCAAAGAAAAGGGACTTCACTAATGATTCCAAGTTCTTTCATAACAGGGCAAGCTTAAAGAAATTACTGGAGCAACCATTTTTATGTCCTTTACTGTGAACATTCCTTTATTGTCAACATTCATGCAGCTCTCAACATATACTAGTACTTTCACATGCATTTACTCATTTGATGGTCTCCTCATCCCTATAAATTATTTTACAGGTAGAGATCCAGAGTCAGAAAGGTTAGCATCTTGTCCAAGGCCACCCAGCAACCAGGTTTGCATTCCACCTCACTAGGCTGTCAGTAAATGCTTCCAGAAGACTTCAGACAAACAGCCAGTTCCCTAAGGCCCTGCTCCTAGATTGCCCCTAGAGGCAGAACAAATCAATCTACTTCTACAGACTCTAATAAGCCAAGAATGAGCTGGCCGTGGGAGGAAATTGAGGTTGCCATTTCTTAAAAGAACAGGAGGCTTCACTGACTGCCAATCACAATGGTTGGTTCTGTGACAGAAAGATCAATAAGCAGTAGAAGTAATACCTTCACTAAAGGCATTCATGGTCAAGTGGAAAAACAAGACAAACAGATGGTAAGAACAGAAGAAGGCCCGTAACAGAGGTACAATGCAGGTACAAACAGAGTTCTAGTAGAGCTTACAAGAGACACCCTCACCCAGCACTAGTTCCTCAGTGATAGACCTATAGAGCTTGGTCTCCTGCCCATTCACACTTATTGAGCCATTTATCTTTCCCTTTTCGATGCCCAGCTCCTTCAGTCTCCATCCTACCTCTTCCGTCCCATTTGTCATGTTTTAAAGGCATTGATGGTAATGCTTTGGCCTCATAAGATCTGTATCAGTCTAATGTAAGCTCCACCAGAGCAGATGTCTTTGTCTCTTTGTTCATTGCTGTGTCCTCCAATGCCCAGAAGAATCCCTGGTTTATAAGTCGGTGTTCAGCAAATACGTATTGGAAGAAAATCTGATACTCATTTACTAATTCTTAACTTAGAAAAGAACATTGAGCTTAATAAATTAAAAAGACCTCCCCTACCTCCACCCCACACAGCACAGATTTTCTGTTCCACATACGCAGTTGTTCCGTTGTTTTGTTTTCCCACATGTAGTAGCTTCCCCTGTAATGGTGCCCTGGTGTCCTCTTCCCAGACTATGAGCTTTTGTGCCCATTCCTGGTGTAGAAGGGGCTTCTCTTTAGCTTAAACGCCATCACTGACAGTCAGCAGCCTCTGATGTGATTGTTCTGTGTAGATTGGGATTTGGAACTCCAACAGTGGGCTTAACATGACGGATGGCAACAAAGACAGGTCCAATAATATCACCGATTCTCTTGCCAACCGAACACTCATCGTCACCACCATTCTGGTAAGTTGAGTCTGTGGAATCCAGGGCGTCTGATCGGAACTCCTACTCTAGACCTTGAAGGATTCCCCAGCTATATTTTTCATGCCAACACCTCTGTCTGTAAATGTCTATTTTTAATTGGGGCACTAAAAGCATATATTTACATATATCTGTAGTGGACTGAGTTATCCACTTTCAGTGTTGTTCTGAAGCTCTCCAGTCTCCAGTCCATGTTCCGCGATGTTCTGCTCCACTCTCTAGTCCTACCCAGCTGGTTACCCTTGCTCTCTGGCTGCTGGTTGGTTTCAACCAGGAGGAGATTCTGGTAAAAGACCAGGGAGGTGGATGGAGTAAGACATGCAAGGAAATGTCTTCCCCTGCTTCCCAATGGTACTGTCAGAACCTCTATCCTTCACAGCCACAGCCTCTCTCCTGTCACTGATCCTGCTTCCATACTCTATCTGCTTTGCACACATGGACCACTCTTTCTTCCCTTCCTGCCTTAGCCCTAGCCTCTAATTATGATGGTCATGGGTCTTCCCAGTTGGCCCTTGCGGTAAAGAATCCACCTGCCAGTGCAGGAGACATAAGAGATTTGAGTTCAAGCCCTGAGTCAGGAAGATCCCCTAGAGGAGGAAATGGCAATCCACTCCAGTATTCTTGCCTGGAGAAGCCCATGGACAGAGGAGCCTGGCAAGCTACAGTCCATAGGGTCGCAAAGAGTCAGATGCGACTGAAGCAATTTAGCACAGAGGGTCGACATCCCACTATTACTCTTACCACCATCCCTGTTGGTTGCTTTTGAGGCAGGAGACAGAAGGGCTCCAGGTTAGACATTTATAACCAGCCTCCTGTTTACGGGACTTCCCAGGTGGCATTTGTGGTAAAGAACCTGCCTTCCAGTGTAGGAGATGTAAAGACTTGGGTTCAGGAAGATCCCCTGGAGGAGAGCATATCAACCCACTCTAGTATTCTTGCCTGGAGAATCCTATGGACAGAGGAATCTGGAGGGTTACAGTCCACAGGGTCCCACAGAGTTGGACACAACTGAAGCAAATTAGCATCCATGCATGCACCCCTGCTTACATTTCATGGGGCAGGAAAAATGGGCTTCAGACCTGACCCTTAAAACTGGCCTCCTGTTTGCATTGTCTGAGACAGGAAATCAGTGGGCTACAGGTTAGGAATTTACATTCAGCCTCCTGTTTGCTCTCTGAAATGGAAGTAACAACAGAAGCAAGGATAAATACCCAGGCTTTGTCTCTTGTGGACACATTAAGAGAGCAATCATGCAGGAACAGAGAGGGACTAAACCTTGCCTGAGTAAAGGATCAAGAGATCACACAGCCTCTCTCCTTGGGGCAAGGGAGACAAGTACACCTGTGCATAGAGGCTCCTTGGGGATCAAAATTCAGGGCATGCCAGGCCATAATAAGTCTTGCTTCTCTCCTCTCAGATGCCTTTGCATGGAAATCCATCTTTTCCAGGTGCACCTGGGGGAAGGTCCTGAGACAAATTAGCTGGTGGTGGTTGGTGGTGGAGAACACAACTGACCTGTGGGAAGACAAAGACTCAGAAAAACTATCCTTTTATAAAGGATTAAAACTTTCCAAAGGCACACCTCTGTTGCAGAGCTCACCCGTGTGTCTTTCCGCTTGCACACTGCTTTCCGAACAAACATTTTATTTTTCTCTTTGCCTGCCACCTCCTCATCAGAATTCTTTCTTGTAAACATAAGTGAGCACTGGGGATTTAGGCCCTAGTTGCTGGACTCTGTGGTCTAGCAATTAGGACTCCTGGTCAGGGAACTGAGGTCTCTCTTCCAGCTGGTGCTCACTGCTGTGTGTGTCCAAAATCACCTTGTCCTGCTCATTCTTCTGTGCTGCTCCTTTATTAACTGTACTCCTTTCTTGAAAGAAAAGTGAAAGTGAGTCATTCATCATTTCCGACTTTTGCAACCCCATGGACTGTAGCCTACCACATTCGTCCATCCATGGGATTTTCCAGGCAAGAGTACTGGAGTGGGTTACCATTTCCTTCTTCAGAGGATCTTCCAAACCCAGGGATCAAACGCAGGTCTGCTGCATTGTAGGAAGACGCTTTTCCATCTGAGCCACCAGGGAAGTCCTTTCTTAACTGCTCTTTAAAAGCCTGCTCTCTGTTGCAACCCTATCATGCCCCATCCAGCCACTGTTCACTCACAGACTGTTCTTCCTCCCTCTTTGCTCCTCCCTAATCCATGAGTTGTGCTTCCCAGGCGGCACTACTGGTAAGGAACCCACCTGCCAATGCAAGAACATAGAGTTGTGGGTTCAGTCCCCGGGTCAGGAAGATCCCCTGGAGGAGGACATAGCAACCCACTCCAGTATTCTTGTCTGGAGCATCACATGGACAGAGGAGCCTGGTGGGCGACAGTCTATGGGGTCTCAAAGAGTCAGATACAACTAAAGCAACTGAGCAACTTAGCACATCCGAGAAATAAATAGGAGTGGCCGCCTCTAAAATCATCCCTTTTGGACATTCCTGTTTTGATTCACTCCATCATGTGAAATTTATTTCTGAAACAGTTTCTGAGCATCATTGATCCAAAATGAAAACCTTTTTTCTGGTGACTAGTTTCTCTGCAACTTTCTCATGGTAATATAGAATTTTCTACTTCTATCAGTTTGTTTGAGGATAAGCCTAAACATACAGGACGGATCCGCAATGTAGTAACTATTTTGATTTTATAAAATAAAGTAAAATTTTACTTAGTCAAATGAGAATTAATAAGGCTAGAGATATGTAGTTGTAAGGAAATGTCCTCATAGGATAGGGAATTTATCATATAAGCAAAGAATTTACCAAATGGGATCTCTGAGGTGAGTTCAAATAAGAAAACGTAACTGATGATAAAAGGGGACATCAAAGCGGTCTTTGAATAAGATACCCTGAAGGAAGCCAGGAAAAATATGTAAATAAAAGGGGAGAGGGAAATTGAGATGCAATTTAGCTGAAAAATGAGAAAATTGAAATATCTAACATACTTAGTAGACAGGAAATTTGAAAAACAAGAGAATATATTTGCTGATTTAGATTTCTTTTTGTAAGTAAGTGAAGCTCATAGATAAAAGCCAGGGGAGTATATGGGTCTAGCCCTGGAAGCTTAGGTGTAGGCACGGCTAGAAACCAGACAGCCAGACATCACATCCTCCACTGCCTTCTCGGCTAGATCCAAAGTTTAAACGTGATCCTGTCTCAATCACACCGTTTACTCACAGTTCTGCCCTCAGCAGTGGAGGGGAAAAGACTCTCAAAGAGAGAAGAGGGAGAGACAGTAACATATGAAGTGTTCTATATTTATAGAGGATGCACAAAAGATGAGCTGAGTAAAGGCAGAAAGGGGAGTGACTTTCTTTAGTATTCTCAAATCTTAAAAACCGTTTTCAAATATTTTACATCTTCTGGCTGTTGTTGGAGCTCATGTAAGTAAATTCTGCCTTTCATTATGGCAGGGTTTCACGTGTGATTTGTTTCATATAGGAAGAACCCTATGTGATGTACAGGAAATCTGATAAGCCCCTGTATGGAAATGACAGATTTGAAGGATATTGCCTGGATCTATTGAAGGAATTGTCAAACATCCTGGGTTTCATTTATGATGTTAAACTCGTCGCTGATGGCAAATATGGAGCTCAGAATGACAAAGGAGAGTGGAATGGAATGGTCAAGGAACTTATAGATCATGTAAGCAAAAATATATCTCCTATGCTGTGGTCTTAAATGTCTAAAAAACGCATAATGAGAAGTAAGTGAAAACAGAAAGATTTTGAGTCAGAGTCAGAAGGCACATTTTATTTTTTTTTAATCATAAAAATGACCTAAAAAGTGGGAGAAAAAAACCTATAAATGTAGTTTCCTTACTTAGGAGGGCAACAGGGATAAAAATTGAGGATAAAAATTTATGGGCTCTTCCTTCATACTGAAGAATAAACATGAGTGATCTTAGATTAGATAAGGAGTTCTGAAGTTTGCAGCTTGAAGCAAAATCTCATCAACTAATTTTATGACCAAGTTGCTCATTTCTTATTTTTCTCACATGTCCTTTTTTTAAAGACAGTTTTCGGCAATTTTTTCCCCTCCATTTAGTTCCAGAATGTGTGTGTGTGGAACACATATATATTTGAGTTTAACACATATAATTTTGAATTTGAGCAAAGGCTGAGAGATGGTAAAGGACAGGGAAGCCTGGCGAGCTACAGTCCATGGGGCCACAAAGAGCTGGACATGACTTAGCAACTGAACAACAACACATATATATTGGAGAAGGAAATGACAACCCACTCCAGTGTTCTTGCCTGGGGAGTCCCGTGGACAGAAGAGCTTGGTGGGCTACAGTCTATGGGGTTGGAAGAATCAGACATGACCTAGTAACTAAATATCACCTGCCATACATATATACGTGTGTGTGTGTGTGTGTGTGTGTGTGTGTATGTTTCACACCTTCTGGTTTTTCTTTGGTAACAAATACTATTTCATAAACATAACTGTGTAAGTCAACTGCATTTATGTCAGAGTCAATCATCATAGAAGCCTCTTGTGTGAGAAGTTTTTGGAGTTGAGAACAGGAATCATGAGAACCAGGAAAAGTCTAGACATTCTCTCGGAAGCTAAAGGGACAATTTCAAACTTGCTTTTGCAGAAGGCTGACCTGGCGGTGGCTCCTCTTACCATCACCTACGTGCGGGAAAAAGTCATCGACTTCTCCAAACCCTTCATGACGCTGGGCATTAGCATTCTCTACCGGAAGCCCAATGGCACTAATCCAGGGGTCTTCTCCTTCCTCAACCCCCTGTCTCCTGACATTTGGATGTATGTCCTCTTAGCCTGCTTAGGAGTCAGTTGTGTACTTTTTGTGATCGCAAGGTAAGTTAGAGAATCACTGAACTTCCAACAGATCTAGCTCTGTCTCAGGTTGACCTGTGTGCTCTAGAGGTAGACAGAGATCATGAACGTCAAAGTATCATTAGTTTTGCCTGATGTTCTATTCTGTCACGTTCTCCCTCATAAAAGCCACTCTGTAAATGAATATCTTCTAATTATTTATAAAGGTACTTAAAAAAACAGTAAGATCACTAAGTTTTATACTAATTTTATTTTATCAGTATTTAAAGAAACATACAATGGTTATTTACCCATTTTCCATGAATTATATTGCTGCAAAAGCCATAGCTAAAGCAATTTAACAGGAAGAGGAAAATGGTGTATGGATACTTGACTCCTGAAATATTTGCAAATAATAAGCAAAATAGAAAAAAAGTCAGCTAGGAACTGGTATAGCAAATAAAAAACATTGGATTAAATAAGATCATGGAATCTTCCAGAATAAGACAAATATTTTGAAAATTGTATAAAATTTATTTTTAAAAAATTAGTTAACAAGAGAATTCTAGAAATAACTATGAAAAGGAAAGATTAGCTACATATACAATCTGGAGGTATGAAATCTTTGTGCTACCCTGGTGATTCTGTTTAGATTTTATTTTCTGAAATAACCGTACAGTTAACCATTCTGCTGCACACAATTTTTTAAAGGATTTTATACCATTCAGTAGATCTTATTTTCTAAATACCTTTGATACTGAATTTGAAGCACAGCTGTTTTATCTTTCTGTTGCCTTAAACAGTTGATATCCTTGGACAAACCATGTTAAAAAAATAATTGCTTTTTTATGTCCTCTACTCATTTTCAATCTTTTTCATCTTTCAACAAAACTCAGTGAATTTTTCCTAATCAATTTTTGTTTTCCCTCCAGGAATCTCTAAGAGAAATATTTCTTCATCCTAATCCTTTGTCATTGTTTACTGTATGATTTTGATTAATGCCGGGTAACTCTCTCTCTGGCATAATTATAAAGAAAACTTAGAAAAATAACCTAGTTTAGAAAGGTCTTACAGATCCTTTGCAGACACAGTCAAAGCAAATTAATGTGTGCTTTTGCATATGAGTGAGACACATTCAGTATGAAATGAATGTTTGGAAGTTCTTATATCTCATAAACTATACCATTACCAAACCCTAGATTGTTTTCCAAATTTTGTCCAGATATTAATTTTAAATAATTACCAAAGCTTTCTTTCCATGTGTCTTACCTCAGAAAATAATATAGTGGCAGTATGTAGTGTAATATTATCCTTTGATAATACTTAATCAGTGGTTCTCAACTAGAAGAAATTTTACCCCCTAGGGAACATTTGACAAGGTCTGGAAATAACTTTTGATTGTTACAACTGAGGGTGGCAGATGCTACTGGTATCTGGTAGGTAAGAGTCCAGGGATGTAGCCAAACATCCTGCAGTGTGCAGAGAAGTCCTGCCTCCTATGACAAAAACATGTTTTCAAAATGTCAATAGCATCAAGTTGGAAAAACTGTGCTCTAAATAATTAAAGATGATATTGCTTTGAATGTCTAATTTTCAAAGACGAATCATTCACCTTTGGAGGTGCCATGTCTCATTACTTGCTCCTAAGTGAAATATATACTGCCTTAGAATGGTCATTTAATAAATGATTGCTTTAAGGTGATGTGCCGTCTGATGATAGTTAAGAAATCTTGTGCTGGCTTGATGTTCCATTCCTCTATTCGGGGCCCCACCTGCTGGGTGATTTTAGGACTAGTGGGGCAATCCAAGCAGCAGAGGGTAACAGAGAAGTGAGTTTCCATATTCCCCAGTTCATTGTTTTATCTAGGCAGTGATGCTGATGAATAGAATAGTCAAGACAATGTTGATGAGCAAGCAATTATCTCATTTATCACACTGATTTGACCAAATCGGCGAAAGAGAAAACCATGTCAACAGCATTCAGCAGTTTTACATTTGACCCCAACTGTGTCTTTAAGTTCCCTTATTTTCACCACCAAACGAATGTAGCGTTAAGTAGCTTTCCCTTCCTTATGTTATCTGTTCCTCTGTAAGCTCCTGGTGATCCAGAGCCCTACATTTTCTAACTTGACTCTCTTTCAATGCAGAAAACAGCCCCCAGGACTTCCCTGATGCTCCAGTAGTTAGATTCCACACTTCCAATGCTGGGACACAGGTCTAGGAAATTAAGGTCCCATATGCTGTGAAGTGTGGCCAAAAAATTAAAAGAAGCAGCCTTGTTTCTCCCCCAATCAATACTATTTACTCAGGATTCCTACTCACCAACAGTACACTTTGTGGACCAGTTTTTTATTTATTTAGCTTATTATCCTTATTACTCTCTTCTCACTGTCTTTCTTCTCACTCTGGGTCTTGGGGAAGTGGGAGTATCAGACCTCAAATGCAATCTTTCACACAGCATGGTGGTAAAACATAAAGAAAACTTAAAAAATACCTCCCTGCAGTGCACAGGTGCACTGTCATGGGGATTCCACTCTCAACTATATTCATCTTCCCCATACCTTTGAATCGATTTCTGCTTCCAGTTCATAAAGCCACTAAATATATCTTGGATGTGATTCCCCAAGACAAATCCTGGTTAAATAAGTGTGCCTATTCGCTTTGACTTCCCATCATCATAGCCTGAGACCATGAACTTGGTCAGTCTGCATCAGTAAGCTAAGATGGAAAATTACTTTCTGATACCACCTTAGTGGTTTGCACTCAAAGTTAGGGAAATAGAAATGAAAAATAGTTAATCTCCTAATCACTGTTGCTCTAGACAGGCTTTTGAATTTGTGTTTTGAAGTATACACTTTCTTGCCCTTTTAGAGGGAAAAATCAAGCTCATCACTGCTTTTGAGCTTATGTTCTCACTAGACAGAGGCTTACAAACCATTTGCTGAACTGAATTGATTTATAAAGTTAGACAAACTAAGGAAAACCATACAAAAATTTTTAGTTACTATGACTTGTTACAAATGTGCAGGTCAGTGTTTTTGCTTTGTGGTTGACATTTTCTAAATTACTTTTTGTAAAGTATTTAATCCCAAGGAATTATGTCCTTCATGAACATACAATTTAGATAGACTGAATATCCAGAAATAATGTCTGCTTACATCTTACAATTTATGTTTATCTTCTTAAAATGGACATTTTTTTTAATTTGCTTCTGGCAAAGAAAAATCAAGAAAACCTTTGACTGTAGCTCTACAGTTATACTATAAACCCAACTAGTTACAGTATAAGATTGAGAGCTTTCTCCATTAAAAGATCTCCCTCTTGTTGATGTAGCCTGATATCCATTCTCAGTCATAAAAAGAATCCCTTAATTAGAAGTCTTCAGTATGAGCATCATTTTATATCTTCCATTCAAGTAAAACCCTGGCATATATGAACATAAAACCAAAATGAGCCTCTGCATTTCAGTATAACTCTTCAAGATGCAAGTTTTGATGTAAATTCTAAGCACATTTGTCCCTTTCTCTGTCATTTTACTAAAATTGGAATCAGGTGAGGAGAGCAGCTTCAGAATATCATTGGGACAGGCCATGAATTAATCTTTCTACCAGGCTTCCTGGTGATGACATTGCTGTCACGCTGGCTATCTTTAAGCAGACGTTAGGAATTTCAGGCTGAAATATCTGCATCCAGGCAACAGGCAGACCTACTGCGTTATGAAACGTCAGTGTGCTACAGTACAGCACCAAGTCCCATTTAATATTCCTCAGTCCACACACTCTCCAAGTCACTCAGAATCCCAGAGAGAAAGAATCTAAAGTATCTCTGCAGAGCAGGCAGAGTCGCAATGCTGTTTGGAAAGTTTTCTCTTTTGCCATAGAAAGCTAGATTAATCGTTCACTTAGAGCTGCAAAGTCTGAAATACTGAAACAGGACCCAGTGAGATGCAGCATTCCAAAGGAAAGAAGTGATGGGTTCATTCATCAGAGCACACACAGGGGAGACATGCCAGAATATTACGGAGCTGGTGGTGGCCAGGTTTTATGAGCTGTTTAGAGAAACTTCTGCTTCTGAAGGCGCAGCCCTCCTAATGTACTGCAATTAATTTTCTTAAATTATTGTACAAGCACCAATGATACTGTTTAAGTAGTGGCATTTTTACCCTGTGTATTGCTTCAATTAGTAGGCTCGTTAATATTGGTATCGGGTTCTGCGGCTCAGCAAACTTCTTGGTTATAAGAAAGTATAAATTCAAAACTTAATTACACTGTTGAAACAGTAATTAAAATGTATTGGCATGGCATTGTCAATTAAAGCTTTATTCATAAGCTTCACAGGAACCTGCACTGTGTGCCCTGCAGCTGTGGAGAAGGTGCAGTAATGAGTTGGATGCCATTATTATGGGATAAACTACGAGGCTGTTATCCTAGCCTCCTTAAGACTTGATGAGGAGACACTGTATACTTTTCAGAAGGTGTCTGCAGGTTTAGGGAATGGTGTTTCATTAAGAACTATCTGCCCACTTCCTTGTGCCTGATTCAAAGCGTGCCCCGCTTCTCACTGTAGATAATGTATTCACCTTAACACCAACTCTCCACCATGTGTCAGCAACCTGCTATTGTTTACTGCTGAAACCTATGGCTGGAGAGCATTCCATATGTTCGAATCGACTTTACTCTAACACTCCTGCTTGGATTAAAAGGATCCAGTGGCAAACGGCATAGCTTTCGGTGCTAAGGACTACTGCATTTTAAATCATTTCCAGATCGCTTCGCAGCACATCTGCTAATGTCTTTTTGGGAAAAATAAGTGCCCCTTGGAAAGACAGTCTTAAAAAAGAACCACAGAGCAGGAAGCACCTTGGGCTTGTAGAGATCAGGCAGATTTTAGAAAATAGAAGAAGAACCAAAAATCCTTTCAGCCCCTCAAATTTTTATTTTAACACAACTTAGAGATATCTGGATTTTTTTCTTCTTTAAAAGTAAGGAAACTGAAGCCAGAGAATTTAAATTACTTATTCAAGGTCGACTTCCTAACCAGCTAGGGCTCGCGATCAAGTGGCCACAGTTCACAGTTGTAGAAACAATTCAGAATGAATCTTAGAGGAAAGTCTGAACCTAAAACTATCCATCCAGACATGCTCTGGCCTTAACATTAATGAACTCTGATGCCTGGGCCACGGTACTTCTAAATCTGAACTTTATCTCTTCATTTAAAGGTTTGGATTTTTATCTCCACATACTACCATAAAACATCAAATGCACCCCAATCCAGACCTTCTTTTTGTTCACTAATCATTTGAAACTTGCGACTCCTTTGATGCATTATGGAATCACCAGACTACATAGACCCCTTTGATCTATCAGTCAATAACCCTGGAAGTCCAGTCACCCATCTACTTCGTGTCTTCCTCAGCACCTAGTGACACAGAATCTTGATATCACAGTTGGCATGCAACTGTGTGTGTGTCATTGTCGTTGCTACTCTGTGGGGTAAATACTTGGGATGCGTGAACCTCCCTTTGCAGTCCATCTAGTTGTTCAATAAAATGGAAATGAGTGAAAACTCAGAAAAATTCAGTAGACATGATCTGAGGAATATGGTTCCAGCCAACCAATGGGCTTTGCCTAGAAATTGGAAGACTGGTAAATGTAATGTCTAGAGTCTCCTTTGCACTTTGCCCACCAAAGCTGTAAGTTTATGAACATGGCCTCTACTGTTTGGTTTGACGCGTCCCTCATTCACTTTGAGTGTTGTGCCTGGTTCAGTGGATTTTTGCTGGTGCTGCATGTATCTGCCTCATGTTTACAGACTGTTTCTGTTAACTACTGCAGGTTTACACCCTACGAATGGTATAACCCCCACCCATGCAACCCTGACTCAGACGTGGTGGAAAACAATTTTACTTTACTAAATAGTTTCTGGTTTGGAGTTGGAGCTCTCATGCAACAAGGTACAAGGTTGCCCATCTTTGTCACACGCATCCCACGGTCTGCTGACAGGCTTTTATGCTGGTAAACTCCACCAAGAAGATAGGAGGTAGGCTAAAAATCAGCTCAGAAGTGAAAAAGATAGAACCTGGCTTCCTAGACAGTTCTAAAAATTAAAAAGACAAAAATGTGACAGCAACAGAACTCCTTTGCTACAGATCTAAAATAAACTTCTATCAAGCAACAAATATAAATTTTCCTAGAGGGAAGGAAAGGATAAATTACCTTAGAAATTGTGTACAAACTGGCATAGATGGATATATCTATCTTTTCCTTTTTAGTCAAACTTCAACAGTTACAATTTGAAAAGGGCTAAAATTTGAATCCTTTGAAAATTAGGTTGACTTACATCCTTCCAATAGATGACAGTCCCTAAAACTGTCACCTAATTACCACTCTGACAAACCCTACTGGGATTCATCTTAGCTTCCCAGTAACTTTTTACCATCTCCCTCAGTTGGTAACCATAGCAACAGTAAACTGGAGATGTTGGAGGGAATGAAATTCAAACTACAGAAATGTAATCTATTTTGTACATTTTCTATGATTTGAAGGATTTTGACTTTGTGAGGAAGGGAGGAGTGAGTTGTTTTAACCTTTGGAAGAAATCCAACACTTCTGTGGATTTTCCTCAGCTTTGATTCCAGGCGTACGGTCTAGAAAATACTTCTCAAGATTAAGTGCATTAATTTAAGAAAATCATCAGTCACAGATGCTGTTGTGTTTGGAATATCTCCTTATTTGACAACAAGCTGCAAAATAAATTGGCAAAGGAAATTTCAACAAGGATATATATTAAAGATGTTTGTTACTTAGGGGTAAGCCCTAAGGCTTCCCAGGAGGGACTTGTTACCATGCTACTCAAAGTGTTTATATTGTGTTTAAAAATTCCAAGGAGAGAGAACAGGGTTTCTAGAGTGGAAACACCAAATAACTGAGCAAAGTGAGTAAATCATCTCAACCCGCAGTTAAGTACAGTTTATTCAGGCAGTGCAAAGTAGCCGTAGACCCAGCACCTGATTTACTGGAAATATCTTGTGTGAGTTTAGAGCGTAAGACAGAACTATAAATCCCACAGGAAAACTCATTGGATGACATATACTGTTTTACCAGTGCATTTAGTTTTTAAGGCATTTATCTTGTGAGCAATCACTTTCAAAGAATGAAAGAGGCTTCCTTCCCTCCCAGTAGCTTGCCTTCCTATGCCATTAGAATAGAAAAATAGAGACTTGGGTTTCCTAGAATATGCAGCACGCCTGTGCAGGTATATGTGACTGTGACTGCCTTTTGTCATATCAGTGTTATTCTGTTTTTTAGAAGCTATGTCATGTCCAGCTCTGTGACCCCTAGGACTGTAGCCTGCCAGCTCCTCTGTCATGGGATTTCCCAGGCAAGAAAACGGAGCGGGGGTGGGGGGGGGGGACGCCATTTCCTTCTCCAGGGGATCTTCCTGATCCAGTGATCAAACTTATGTCTCCTGCATTGGAAGGCAGATTCTTTACTGCTGAGCCACAAGGGAAGCCCGTCCTATGCGTGGACCCTCCCCCTAAATTTCTCTTTTATACTCTACCTGTTTGGAGTTTCCCATCATCCACAGCAAACCGTGGGATACAGTGTCCGCTAGTTACCACGACCTTGGGTACATGACAGTCAGCCCCAACCAGACTCTGCTTGTTTTTCAAGAAGTTTAAAGTATCCATCAGGTGAAAAAAATGCTATGATGTACAAATTTGCGGTTCTGGTGACTGTTCGTGCATTTGTCCTTAGCGTGTGGCATTGGACCGGGTAGCTAACTTCTATATTGACTGTTGTGCTCTTGCTAGCAGAAGTTTGTCACTGTACTCAATTGGAAACCACTTTGTTTAATTTCTTTTTTAATGTGATGATCAGGCTTTCTCTTTTCTACAGAGCGTGAGCAAAGTCTGGATCAGGATTGGCTGTCATGTCTGCCGTAAAAGGCACTAAAGAGACTTCAGCAAGTATTGTCTCTCATCCCAAATATTTTCTGATGACGTTTTATTCTACTTTTATGACTGTCATGATTTCATCCTCTAGAGTTCTGACCTTTAACAAATCATCTCTACTTGAGTGAAGTCATTTCTAGGTATATCAGTTAACACTGAGTCATGAAAGTCAGAAAGCTGTGTGAATTTTTTTCAAAAGATGAGGTGTTGAGAAATTCATACCATCTACCAAGGGTTTAAAATGTAGTATGAGTAGGTTCCTATTATTTTTAATTTCCAAGACAACTTCATTCAAATGTATAAATATGATTTATTTTAAAGCGTGATAGATATGAATTTATTATTGCCTGTAGACAGTTGGTTACCATCTGTCTGCCTAGTTTTCCTGCCGTATAATACACAATTATATGAATAATAAATTAAAACCTGATCTTTTCACAAGTGCAACCAAATAAAATAAGGATAAATTCACAGCAGAAAATCTATACCTATAAGTTAAGAAAATATATCTACTAACTGTATTACATATTTCCTATGGATATTTTATGAAATAAATGGTATTTTAATGATAGCCAGCTAAAGATCTAAAATAATATCACACTGCCACGAGGCTGCTAGATCAATTCAATACAAAGATATGAAACAAACTTGGGCATTAAACATACACACCCACAGCATATAAATCCCATTAAACTGCAAGATTACAGCAACAGCAACGCACTATCATAAATCTGTGTAACGTTACACACTCAAATTCAAACAAACAAGCAAAAAAAAGAAATAAAAAACACAGTGAAGCCATTAACCTCATTAAAAGAGGATAAAGTACAAAGAATAGCTTTAGAATAATATAGCTAATTCAAAGCTAAGAAACTCTGCTAACATTTATCTGCATATCATGAGCCTAGAGCTGACTCTGATTTCATGAGCAATATTTGTATTTGTTTACAGATTAACCTTGAGCATAAATTCATGTATTTGTAGATTGGTAAACTCCAATTTCCCTTTCTATCTTCAGCCATTAATGACAAAACTTCAAGACAATCAGAACAGTGAAAGACTCTTTTAAACCAGATAATTCACCTGCTGAATGTCACACTTTAGATTTAACTTAGGGTGTTTTCCTTTCACTTCTTAAGTGGTCCCATAAACTCTATCATTTCTCTGAGTTTATGGAGAAAATGCTAAGAGAAAAGCAATGGTGAATTTCAGGCAAGCAGATTAACCAAAATCTATCCAGGGATCAATACAATTAGGGTAAGGCCTGCATATTCTGCCCCTTTTGGTTCTGCTGCTGGATTTATAACCTTCCATAGCTCAGCTTGATCAAAAGTTTTGAGCTAGAGAGCTTTCACAGATGCTTGTCCTTTGTGTAGGTAAACTTTGCTGTATACCCTTTCTTCAAGAGAGAAAGATGTTTTTTTTTTTCTTTTTCTTGGTAAATACATTAAATGCCTCTGTATTACCTTTTTACAAATAATCAAGAACCATCTGATAACACCTAAAATGAGTGTTTTTACTAGGAAGGGCCACTTTCCACCTGCAAAACAGCCAGTCTTTGAAGTATAATTAAATTGTACTTTATTTGAGGACAAAATTGTGCCTTTTCAGTGAATATATTATTTTCAGTTAAACAAGAATCAACATTAAAAAAATAATTTTGATTTCAAAAATAACATAAAAGAATGATTCATCAGTTGTCGAGTACAGTTGCATCCAATATCATTTGATTTGTAAAACAGTGTTTTATTAAATGCATGTGACAAATAATATGATATGTAAATCTTTTGAAAGTTTCTCCCATTCTTTAATATTAGATAAAATGTTAATGTTAACATTTTAAAGCTTTCATTGTTGTACAACCTAGAACATTTTATTTCACACAATAAGATGTATATTAGACAGTACAAAAAAGCCAGAAGTCTGAGGATTTTTCAGCAAAAACAAGCAAACAAACTCAAATCTAAGCAACTAAGCTGTTTATAAATTTTAGACATACAATATCTCAGGGTTAAAACCATTAAACCATCAAATGGAAATAAATCACCTTTAAGCAGCAGCAGTGATAAATGATGAAAATCATTTAAATGTTGCTTCATTTCCTAAAAAGATACGTCTGTTCACCTACACACAAGAGAATAAATGCTTGATAGATTTATGATTTTGAGTCACAAAAATGCATTCTCTCTCTAGACTACTGTTGAATCATGAGTCTTCTCCCTTCTCTTACCTCTGTTTAACACTCTTACTCTGGTGATACCATCACAGGATCAGAGTTGATGCCCAAAGCTCTCTCGACCAGAATAGTTGGAGGGATATGGTGGTTTTTCACCCTAATCATCATTTCATCCTACACTGCCAATCTGGCCGCCTTCTTGACAGTAGAGAGAATGGAATCCCCTATTGATCAGCAGATGATTTGGCAAAACAAACCAAGATAGAATATGGAGCCGTCAGAGATGGATCAACAATGACCTTCTTCAAGGTAAGGAACTAACAGAATATTCTCAATGGTCATCTCATACTGATGGAAAAAGGGTGTGGAATAAGAGTCTGTCCAAAAAAAAAAAAAATTTAGGCAACTTTTTTATAAAATAAAATGTCTAATGATGTAATCTGATTACAAAGAACCCAGGTGCCCACAGCAGTCAGTGTAAAGCAATTTCTTCAGTTCATCTAGCTATCAGTCCTTCTATCCCCAGTACAGTACACTCAAATCCACAGCTCTCCCTCTCCCTTCAACATATCTCTCTTGCCTTTACACCATTTAGATATCAATTCTTCTATCCTCAATTTAATACACTTAGTTCCACACATCAGTACTGTCAGTATCTTTTCTTACCTTTACATCCATTAATTAATGACTCATGTATGGAACTCACAAAATAAAGTTCACTTAATCTGAAATTCCAATCAAAATATGTAAATATCATTGTTTGATTCATTGTGTTCTATACTGGATGAGACAGGAGCAGATGACAAGTAAATTTGTTGATAGTGGAATTTATTTATAGAATTCAATCCAAAAATATCCCAGGAGACTCCAGTCTAATATTGCATCTGAACCAACAGGGATAGTGCTCCCAGTACCGCCTGAAGCCTTCCCCATAGCCTAGAGAGCTTCCTGAGGCACCAAAGGAGATTTAAGCTAGAATCAGTATAGTTTTAGTGTCAAGTACATTTTGTTGTTCATGTCTTTTAATGACTTAGAGTAATGAAGCTGATTTCAGCCTTGCATACAGAGTAAGCTGTAGTAGTTTTATTATCAAATCTCAGATACTGTATCTCCCATGGGGGAAAATATGGATTTTAATAGATCCAGAGACCTTTAGAGATGACAGAAAACCTTAGAGATCAGAAAGATTCAGACCTTCACATTACTCATGAAAAGAACAAAACCCTCAGAAGCTAAATTATCTGCTCAAAATCAATACTTGGTTTAAGACAGAGATAGGCAAGGACCTTCTTATAGGAGATAATTGTTCCTGTGTGGGTGGGGCGGGGTGGGGCGTGGGAGCAGGGAAGGAAAACAACAATTGTAACCAAAATAAACTCTAAAAACACTTTTGTTGACATTTCACACCGGATTACCAAAATGAAGTTGCAACCCCAGGACCAAGTGGACTACTCTGACTTGTGGAGAATATTAGAGACAAAATATTAAGAGTAAAAAGTAGTGAACACGTCTTGGTATAATAGTTCACAAAAGTTGGTATTGTGTATCTGTTTGTGTCAATCACTCAGTTGTGTCCGACTCTCCACGACCCCATGGACTGTAGCTCACCAGGCTCCCATCTATTATGCAGTAAATGTGGTTTAGCAACTACCAGCAGTAATAGATAAACAAATAAAAACTTATTTTAAGAGTAAACTAGGGGGCATCCCTGGCAATCCAGTGCAATTCCTTCCAAAGCAGGGAATGTGGATTTGACTCCTGGTCAAGGAGCTAAGATACCATATGCCTCAGAACAACAATAACAACAACAACAACAAAAATATATATATGTGTGTGTATATATATATAAACAGAAGTGATATTTTAATAAATTCAATAAAGTTTTTAAAAAATGGTCCACATAAAAAAAATCTTAATAAAAAGAGTACACTATACCCAGAGGTTTATAAAAAACAGAGTAATCTTAAAATGTTAGGATTTTCTTTTCCTCTATTAAAAAAAAAAAAGATTTTTAAACACTTTTTTTTAAAGAAATACGTCATTGATTTAATGAAGGTATAAAGTGTGGTGATTGTTTCTTTTTTGGACAAGTGTTATTTTCAGGACAAATGACTTTAAATATTGGCTTTCCAACTTTCTGAAAGCTTAAATTTTCCTAAAATCAATAGTGTGAAGAAACACAAGCTACCCCCAGCTAGTAATTCATCACAATACTTGTCAGAAACCAGGAAAGTGACCTGCAAGCCATATAAGACCGAGGGACACTGCTAAAGCAGATTGAGTATGTCTGAAAAAATGTCTGAAATGACTTACCTCTTTCACCAATATCAAAAAGTTTTAGAGTATTGGGAAAGGGGCAAGTAGAAGCAGAGAAGATTCTATGACTACTATAGTATAGTATCGTATCGTATCGTATCATATCGTATAGTATACATAGACCGTGTGCTCAGTCGTGCCCGACTCTTTGCAACCCCATGGACTGTAGCCCGCCAGCCTCCTCTGTCCATGGGGTTTTCCTGGCAAGAACACTGCTTATTAAGATGCACATCATAAATATGAAAAGAGAGAGAGGCTATGCTTTGAAAAAGCCCTAGATCTGACTCTGCCACCATCCAATCAATCACTGGATTCACAAAGTATCCTTTAACCTTATTTTGATTTGTTTCTGCTCACGTGTTTCTAAATATAAAAAGTGTTGGTCCCCACATCACCCGGCAGGACCCTAGGGTCAACACATTAAGGTATTCTTGGATAGTGCTTTTCATTGAAATAATTCAGCGCTAGTCTCACAACTGCTGCTCCCTGAGCATTTTCAGCACAGGCTCCTGCTTGCTCCCTGGTCCTGAAAATGAGGCCAGGGTAAGTTTCTGGGGTGACTGGGCAAATGAGACAATAAGCATCTCAGGGAGAAACACTGTGAGGAGAGTACAAACAAGGACAGGGAGACAAGAAGCATGCATTACACACTAGCTCATAGCCACACACTCTGCTCCTAAACACTTTAAATATTTTATCTCATTTTATACTTATAAAGGGCAACTGAGGAAAAAGCTAATATTATCCCCATTGTATGATGAGGAAAATGAGGCATATATACACGCGTGCTAAGACACTTAAGTCATATCCACTCTATGCAACGCTATGGACGATAGCCTGACAGGCTCCTCTACCATGGGATTCTCCAGGCAAGAATATGGCAGTGGGTTGCTGTGCCCTTCTCCAAGGGATCTTCCCAACCCAGAAATCAAACCTAGGTCTCCTGCATTGCAGGCAGATTCTTTACCTTCTGAGCCTCTAGAGGAAAGTAAGTGAGGCAACAGTTCAGTTCACTTCAGTCGCTCAGTTCAGTTCAGTCGTTCAGTTATGTCCAACTCTTTGCATGGACTGTAGCGCACCAGGCCTCCTTGTCTATCACCAACTCCAGGAGCTTGCTCAAACTCAAGTCCATTAAGTAGGTGATGTCAGCCAACCATCTCATCCTCTGTCATCCCCTTCTCCCACCTTCAGTCTTTCCTAGCATCAGGGTCTTTTCCAATGAGTCAGTTCTTCACATCAGGTGGCCAAAGGTAATGGAGTTTCAGCTTCAGCATCAGTCCTTCCAATGAACACCCAAGACTGATCTCCTTTAGAATGGACTGGTTGGATCTCCTTGCAGTCCTAGGGACTCTCAAGAGTCTTCTCCAACACCACAGTTCAAAAGCATCAATTCTTCAGCGCTCAGCTTTCTTTATAGTCCAACTCTCACATCCATACATGACTACTGGAAAAACCATAGTTTGACTATATGGGCCTTTGTTGGCAAAGTAATGTCTCTTCTTTTAAATATGCTATCTAGGTTGGTCACAGCTTTTCTTCCAAGGAGCAAGAGTCTTAATTTCATGACTGCAGTCATCATCTGCAGTGATTTTGGAGTCCCCCAAAATAAAGTCTCTCACTGTTTCCATTGTTTCCCCATCCATTTGCCATGAAGTAATGATGGAATCGGATGCCATGATCTTCGTTTTCTGAATGTTGAGTTTTAAGCCAACTTTTTCACTCTCCTCTTTCACTTTCATCAAGAGTTTCTTTAGTTCCTCTTTACTTTCTGCCATAAGAGTGGTGTCATCTTCTCACCTGAGGTTATTGATATTTCTCCTGGCAATCTTGATTCCACCTTGTGCTTCATCCAGCCCAGCATTTTGCATGATATATTCTACATATAAGTTAAATAAAAGGGTGACAATGTACAGCCTTGATGTACACCTTCCCTTTTTTGGAACCAGTCTGTTGTTCCATATCCATTTCTAACTATTGCTTCTTGACCTGCATACAGATTTCTTAGAGACAGATCAAGTCGTCTGGTATTCCCATCTCTTTAAGAATTTTCAACAGTTTGTTGTGATCCACACACTCAAAGGCTTTGACATAATCAATAATGTAGAAGTAGATGTTTCTCTGGAGAAGGCAGTGGTACCCCACTCCAGTATTCTTGCCTGGAAAACCCCATGGACGGAGGAGCCTGGTAGGCTGCAGTCCATTGGGTCGCTAAGACTTGGGCACGACTTGAGCAACTTAATTTTCACTTTTCACTTTCATGCATTGGAGAAGGAAATGGCAACCCACTCCAATATTCTTGCCTGGAGAATCCCAGGGATGGAGGAGCCTAGTGGGCTGCCGTCTATGTGGTCGCACAGAGTCGGACACGACTGAAGCGACTTAGCAGCAGTAGGAGTAGATGTTTCTTTGGAACTCTCCTGCTTTTTTGATAATACAACAGATGTTGGCAATTTGATCGCTGGTTCCTCTGCCTTTTCTAAATCTAGTTTGAACATCTGGAAGTTCACCGTTCACATACTGTTGAAGCCTAGCTCGGAGAATTTTGAGCATTACTTTGCTAGCATGTGAGATGAATGCAATTGTGTGGTAGTTTGAACATTCTTTGGCATTGCCTTTCTTTGGGATTGGGATGAAATGGGGCATAGCTCCATTAAATAACTTGCCACAAATTTATAAAGCTATTGATGGGAGAGCCAGAGTTCAGTCAAACTTCAGAGAGTTCTAGAAGATAAGCATCTTGAGGATAGACAATTGGTCTCTTTTCTTTGTCATTTATATCCTCAGAAACTAAAACAGTACCTGGAACATAATAGATACCTAGTAAAGGATAGTAGACACTCAGAAAATATGTTTTTAATAAATGGCAAATGCACAGATGAAATCTAAGACAGATGAATTATATCAGAGAAAGAAAAAAGAAAAAGAAGGGAGGGACGTGAAGAAGTGTATTTGTGCAGGCTGCTATAACAGAACATCAGACTGGGAAGTTTATAAACAACAGACATTTATTTCTCACAATTCTGGAGCTGAAAGTCAAAATTGGGGTCCAGAATGGTTGAATGAGGGCTCTTTTCCAGGTTGCAGACTTCATACTGTGTCCTCCTGGGGTAAAAGGCGCAAAGGTCTTTTAGATCCTCTTTTATAAGGGCACTAATTACATTCATGGCTCCATCCTCATGGCTTAAGCACTTCTCCAACACCTCACCTCCTTATGCCATCACCTTGGAGGTACAGGATTTCAACATATGGATTTGGGGGGGAAACATTCAGACCATAGCAGGAAGGATACAGAGAGACCCACAGAGGAAGAGAAGCCGTTCTATGTTCCTCGATTTACAAGTTATCTCGTAGCCCAGCAACTCTATTTATCAAGAAGGAATTTATTTGCAAAAAGAGAACAAGGACTAAATCCGATTTAGTTTTCCCCATGAGGGAGGCAAGCTGTCAGAAAGCTTCAGAGGAATCCACACTTGGGGATTTTAAGCTGGATTATTCTGCAAGGGAAAGAAACATGCCAGCTTTTTAGCTCTCAGGGTAGTTCCACCCTGCCACTGAGTGACAGCAGTTAAAGTCACAAGGACTCAGTTCTGACCTGGCTCTACATTAATGCATCACCTCTGCTGCGCCATTATGGTGTCCCTCCTTCCCTTTCTCTCTTAATCAAAGACGGTATCCTCTCTTAGGCTGTGGAATCAATAAGGAAAGCTTCCTTTACCTGGTCTAGATTAGCACATTCTGATCTACTGTTGGGGATGTAATGACCCTTCCTCACATGGATTCCATTCGTACTCGGTCACAAGGAAATTTCTAAGAAGCATTTTTCATCACACGGTGTGCTTTTGTCCCCTCAATATCCCCCAAATATCCCTTTGGCACATCCAAATGGTGAAGCTGACTCTTTGCTTTCAAGATGATTCTGAGTTGTTTCACAGCTGAAGAATAGGCAGTTGAAAGCTGAAAAGGATGATGTAACTTACTAAAATCCATAAGCAAAGTGCACTATTCACATTTGGTCTCTGGGACACAAGCAGGAGATGCTTTTAGTACAATTCTGCTGGAAAAGGGCTTCCCAGGCGGCACCAGTAGTGAAGAATCTGCCTGCTAGTTCAGGAGATGCAGGTGTGATCCCTGGGCCAGGAAGACCCCCTGGAGAAGGAAGTGGCAACCACTCCAGTATTCTAGCCTGGGAGATACCATGGACAGAGAAGCCTGAGAGACTATAGTTCATGGAGTTGCAATGAGTAGGACACGACTGAGCACACACACATACCACACACACACACACACACACACCACACACACACACTCACACTGCTTGAAAAGTGACCAGAAGTTGCTCACTAAAATTTCCATCCAAAGTCGTTGACTTTTTTTTTTTTAATCTAGACTGCTATTCTTGCAGATAACCTGCGCTTATATTTCAGATTTGGGATATTTGATTTTCAATGTGAAAAAAAAAAGCTATTTTAAAAATAGCTCAGAGGAGGTTTCACTGTTCATCATCTGAATTCAGACAAGGCTGAGAGAATAAATTGACATTTATTAATCAAGTGCTGGGTCACGGTACGACTTATCTAAGACCAGGGAGGCCAAAATAGTTTTCCTTCATAGAACAATCACAGTGATCACCAGGGACTGTATTTACACAAAGAACTGGGGTTCTATCATAAATTCAAACACATGTATATTCACAAAGTTTTATGGATGGACACCTCAAGATACCTATATGCTAATGCCCATCAAAATAAAGAACAATTTTAAGTTTTGTGACCAAGAGCATTTAGTTAATGATGCTGATTAAGCATTATACTTCCTCAGGGTCATCTGCACCTGAGTCTTAAAGACCTTAGCACTGTGGATGATATAATGCCTATTTGATGACAGGGTGTCGGTCACCAGGAGACCAATTACCAGGTCAAAGTTAAAGGAAGGCAGAGTGTTTTATCAACTGTCCAGGGACTGTCAAAGATGTTTTAGGAGATTCTC
This sequence comes from Aepyceros melampus, assembly GCA_006408695.1. Classification (NCBI taxonomy): domain Eukaryota; kingdom Metazoa; phylum Chordata; class Mammalia; order Artiodactyla; family Bovidae; genus Aepyceros; species Aepyceros melampus. The sequence continues at coordinate 188,775 of SJXQ01004451.1, forward strand.
CAAGTATAAGGGGACCTTTTATTTGTCCTTGTTGGAAAAATCTATCAATTTTTAAATGGAATCTTTTTATAAATCAGTACATTATAATTCAGAACTTCAAGAGACTTCATATAAGAAAACTTTTTAAACAAATTCTCTTGTTATTTTCTACTCAGGAGAATACTAATTGATAATATGATATTCATTATATTGGTTTCTCAGGTCTCTGCTGTTGAATTGGTTGGTCCTTTCAATTGTTCAAACTCCTGAATGATAGACTTTCCTGCCCTCCCCACTGTCTGAGACCAACCCAGCATCTTAGGAGGTACAAAGAGTGGTTAGTTCAAGATCTGTGGACATAACTTGAGAGCAGATTTCCCAAGGCCATTTCCTCTCTCATACACAACAATGTTGAGAGCAGTGGCACCCAAATACACTAAGGTACTAATCTTCTCCACATCTCATAAAAAGTAGGACATGTGAAAAATTGCTTTTTCTCCTTGTAATTATTAATTCCATTAATTACCTTTGAACAAATGGAATAGCCCAAACTTTGGTCTCACAGTGACAGTTTAACAACTCATATCTTTTTCCTAGGTGAAGAAATGATTCTCATGTTAAAAGTTGAAGAATCATTTAAGGGCTAAAACAAGGGTTTTTCTCAATGCCTCTTGCAAACTATCATCCAAGAATACTGATTTGGGTTCATTGTTCAGAGATTAGGGATCTCAGCCAGTCTTCTCAGGAGATATAACTAGTATAAAATTAAAACTTAGAGGAGAGCTTTGTTCTGAAGCCAGATAGCCTGGGTTCAAATTCTGATATTACTGCTTATTAGCTGTAGGTGTGCATATGTGCCCAGTTGCTTCAGTCATGTCCAACCCTTTGCAACCCTATGGATTGTAGCCCGCCAGGCTCCTCTGTCCATGGGATTCTCCAGACAAGAGTACTAGAATGGGTTGCCAAGCCCTCCTCTAGAGAATCTTCCTGACCCAGGGATAGAACCTGCGTCTCCTTCATTGCAGGCAGATTCTTTACTGCTGAATCACTGGGGAAGCCCCATTAGCTATGTAGACCTTGGTAAGTTATTAAATCTTCTGTACCTTGAAATATTATTTTAAGAAATAATAACTTAATAGAGGTAGTGTGCCTGTAATACTAACTGGCAAATTATAAACAAGAAAACTGTTAAATAAAAAAAGAGAAAAATGCTAAAGATTATTATAATTATCACCTACAACATCACCACCATTAGCATCCAGTCCTTATTCCTACCTATTAGTCCTACTTTTTCAACTTTCTGAATTAAAAAAAAAAAAAAAAAAAACCTCTCTAGTTGGTCTTTGTTCAGATTCCCCACCATCAGTGATCCCTAGGCAGTGTGGCTTCTGGTACTGGACAGAAAAATTCCAGAGAGTGCCAGTGCCCAAATCTCAAAGACTTTCAGAGGCCAAGTCAGATGAAAAACTTAGTCCTTGGAAGCTTGCTGAGCACATACAGGCATTTGCAGAAGAACCACTTCCAGATGGTAGATAAGCAGCAGATGGTGAGGCTGCCCTTAGAATTCAGCTGAGAAGAAGAATGAGGCAGTTCAGCTCGATTTAGTTCAATTTAGACATTTTTCCAGGATCTCCACTTTGACCAGTACTTGAAATTGGCACTGTAAGAGATAGGAAAGGGAGGATATAAAATTTTGCTCAAGGCTTAAAGACCTGAACAGCAATAAAGAGACAAGATGTGCACAGACCTGTTAAATTCAGCATGTGATTAAGTAGCATGCCTTATGCAGACAGGAAGTGGTATGAACATAGGAAAAGTACTTGTGAACCAGAATAGAAAATACTCATGTAAAAAATGACTCTCAGTAAAAGCTAGCCTTGTAAAAATCGTCTCAGACCCAAGTCAGACGATTACGCAGATTAGATCATGGTTCAGTCTAAAATGACTTGAATAAAATAGATTTTTTTAAAAATCGTAACAGGTTTGTCATTGCTAGCTTTCATGGTCTGGGGACTTTGGACCTGCTGTGGGAATAAGGGAGTCTCTAACCTTTATCATCTCCTTCCAGAGAGTGGCTAGGTACTTTCATTAACTCAAAAGATATTTCAAGAAAGTTACTGCACCAGTGCTTTTCCAGTGCATCTGAGGCATGAGCCATTATGGGCAGCCAGGTTTCAGACAGAAATAGTCATGTAACGAAGCACAAATGAAAGACATTTCACAAACTTCTCTGCAGAGGAGGGAACTCTTCACATAGGAGCTATTAGCTCTTGTTTGAAAGATCCAGCCAATCCTGCCATCAGTGTTCAAACTGCCAAATACCTATAGTTTAAAAATGTATTGCTTAGGGAGAAATCCATGAGGTCAATTAAAGTTAACCTGTTTCAGTGCCTGATACATTGCCTGTAAGGGACCAATCTTTAATTCTGGACAGGAGAAAAACATGAAAAATGTTTTAGCAAAGGTGTTTAAATCCCACTGAGGGAAATTGTTAAAGGGAACACATGAATTTTTAAAAACCTAGGAGATTCTGCAAATGTCGTAACTTTCTGTCAATTCAAGGTAAGAGCGTAATCAACTGGAATGACCGTATTATATATTAATACATTTGAGAGATAGAGGCCCCTCACTATAGTATAAATGCTTTCATTTGAGAATGCTTTCTTCAAAGTGACTTTTGTAAATTAAATCATATTTTTTAAAAATCCAGGATAACTTATTATTTAATGAAATAATATATCTAATCATGTGTTAAACTTCCCTAGTGGCTCAGATGGTAAAGAATCTGCCTGCAATGCGAGAGACCAAAGTTCAATCCCTGGGTCTGGAAGGTCCCCTGGAGAAGGGAAAGGTTGCCCACTCCAGTATTCTTGCCTGGAGAATTCCGTGGAAAAAGGAGCCTCGTGGACTACAGTCCATGGGGTCACAAAGAGGTGGAGATGACTGAGAAACTTCCACTTCGCTTCAATCGTGTGTTAAGGGAAATGATTGCTCTTAAGGCAATGGTTCACCTCTGATATATCTGCTTTACAAGTTTGGATGACTGCATGGCTAATTTCTGTGTCTGATTTTTAAGGTTTTTTAACTTTTTAAAATTTATTTTATTATATATTTGCGGTTGCACTGGGTCTTTGTTGCTGCGTGGGTTTTCTCTAGTTGCAGTGAGCGGAGCTGCTCCCTCCCTGTGGTGCACGGGCTTCTCCTGTTGCAGGGCACTGGCTCTAGAGCACAGGCGCAGCAGCTGTGCCGCGCAGGCTCAGGTGCTCTACAGCATGGGGAGTTCTTCTGGACCAGAGGTCCAACCTGTGTCTCCCGCACTGGCGAGTGGATTCTTATCCATTTTACCACCAGGGAAGTCCCATTTTTTTTTTTTTTAATCAATGTCTATCTAAAATAAAAGTAAGTCAGAGATGACATTTTGAAATGTAATTGTCCTTGGTATTTTATTTGTTCTATAAGTATGTATTTACCATATTTATAAGACCATTTGTTTACAAGATAACAAAAATCAAATATCAATAATCTATCCTTAGGGTATTTGTGTGGGGTTATGGATATATGTAAAAAGATTTTATATATATATATAAAATCTTTATATATGTTGGCCTGAAGTAGAATTGAAGTTATTCATTCTACTGGATTACACATCTTTACTGTAGAAGCTCTATAACCTGGTTGAAGAAGTAATGTGACGTACTTCAGTAAAAATAAAATATTAGAGGGCTAGGTCTATAAAATGCACATACTGTCAGTCGTAGGATTGTATTGCACTCCACAATTCATACATATTTTACCTGTAAAATAGTAAAAATAGTAAAATAAAAATAGTAGGAAAAAATAGTAAAAACCCTGCAACTGAAACCTGCCGGGGTCCAGCCCCAGTGGATCCAGGGATGCTCAAAGGTGGGATGGAGCAGACGGATAGAAAAGGATAGGACAGGATAGCTCAGGACAGGATAGAACAGTAGGAAATTAATGAAAATAGGAGGCTAAATAACTTGGTTTACAGGGAAATAAAAAGAATTGCCCATTGGTTAGAAGAAGAATAAGTGCTGGGGATGTGATGGACAGCGTGGTGACTATAGTTAACAATACTGGATAGTGTGTTTTAAAGTTGTTATGATGGTAGATCGTAAGAGTTCTCATCTCACACACATACACAAATTAACTTTGTGTGTTGATGGCTATTAACTGAACTTATTGTGGGGATTATTTCATAATGTACACTTCTAGCAAATTGTTTTGCTATACACCTAAAACTAATACAGTGGTATATGTCAGTTATATGTATGCGTGTGCTCAATCATGTCCGACTCTTTGCAACTTTTTCGGCTGCAGCCTGCCAGGCTCTTCTGTCCATGGGACTTTCAGGCAGTGAAACTGAAGTGAATTGCCTTTTCCTCCTCCAGGGGATCTTCCCTACTCAGGGATCAAACCTTTGTCTCCTGCATTGCAGGCTGGTTTTTTACCTGCTGAGCCATCTGGGAAAACCATGTCAATTATATTTCAATTAAAAAAATTAAAACAAAAGTTGTCAAGGAGCTTTGAAGGTCCAATACTCTTCCTGAGTTAGAAAGGTAAGGGTACACTGTTCAGTAGTAGAATGCTTTCAGCAAGTTACCTCTTTCTGATTAGCCACATGACCTTGTCACAACCTTTGCGATATCTCTGGTCATCGGCTTTTTGAACAGTCTGCTCCTAGAATAAGTAACCAATCATTGTAGTTTTTTCCCTTTCAGATGACCTCTGTCTTTCTCTTTCTCTCTCTTCTTGTACATGGCACAGAAGATGAGGAAGAGAATAGTGGTTAGAACAATGACAAGAAGAGTGCACTTTATGTCATTTTATTCTTTTGACATGTAGATTTCTTGGTGACTTTGAAAAAGAACAATAAAACATTTCTGAATTCCTTTTCAGGTTAAGAATTGATGAGAATATTTTGGCCCTTATTTTTAACAGTTAAATAGCTTTCACATTCCTTAGCAACCAAAAAGTTTTATAGTCATCTCAGTTAGGAAGCTTTTTGGAAGATATTTCCTTTTATGTGTGACACAGAGCAAAATTTTGAGCTGAATTTAAGTAAGAATGTTTTAAAATTGAGATTCAAACTAGCATCATGACATGTGGTTTGCATATAAACAAGTGATAAAATATTTTTAAAGCATTCCACTCTATTTTGTTAAAGCAGGTGGTCTGAAAGCATCTGTTTTCGTTTGAATTTTTAAAATCATAAATTAAAAAAAACCTCAATAAACCAAACTTGGAAGTACAAAAGCACATAAAGGGTCAGAAATTAAAGAACTTAAAATCCTTCCTCAGAGAGGTAATCAAAATTAACATTTCCTTCCAATCTTTTTTCTATTCACAATTATGTTGTATCAGTCACAATAAGATTGGTTGGTTGCTCATGCATGCTAAGTCACTCAGTTATGTCTGACTCTTTGCGACATCCTAGACTGTAACCCACCAGGCTCCTCTGTCTATGGGATTTCCCAGGCAAGAATACTGCAGTGGCTTGCCATTTTCTCCTCCAGGGGATCTTCCCAACCCAGGTCTTGAACCCAAGTCTCCTGTGCCTCCTGCATCACAGGCAGATTCTTTGTCAAGGAGCCACCAGGGAAGCTCCTAGGATTTGTTATGATGTGGTGATAAGCATCTCCAAATTTTGATGGAATATTGGTGCAGATACATTTGTTTCCAGCACACGGCATGTGTCCATTGCAGCTTGTCCTCCCTCAGAGCAATCAGGATCTGGAACATCTCTGATAACCATGGCAGTGGAGACAAGAGTGCCGTGAGTGTCTGCACCTGGGAGGTTGCATGCTTGGCCAGAAACTAGTGCACATGAGTCCTGCCCACAAATTATGACAGGACTGGATCACGTGGCCTTACCCACCACAGGCCACCACCATATCATGAAAGCTTTGCTCAATGATACGATGATGATGAGTTTTAAAATATTTGCTTGTTTATTGTTGGTGTTCTGGGTCTTTGTTGCTACACACAGACTTTCTCTAGTCTTGGCGAGTGGGGGCTGCTCTCTAGTTGCAGTTCATGGGCTTCTCATTGTGGTGGTTTCTCTTGTTGTATGGTACGATGGCTCTAGGGACACAGGCTTAGTTGTTCCACAGCATGTAGGATCTTCCTGGACCAGGGATCGAAGGTAGGTGTCCCCAGGGTGGATTTTTAACCACTGGACCACCAGGGAAGTCCCAATATGATTATTATTAAAGAATAGTTTTAAAGCTTAGTTCAAGTTGGGTGAAATTCACAAAATTATATTTCTTTTCAAATTAGTCTATAGTTCAGACTTTCAACCCAATCTCGTTGGGTTGCTGAGAGTTCATTTGTTGGTCAAATCTATTACATTTTGTTGGAAAGTAATGTTTTCTTTCCCTCACGCCAGATGTTTCTTTCCATGAGCTGAGAGACCCACCAGTTTAACACTTTGGCCCTCCAGTGAATTAATTTGATTGGTACGTTTAGAAGAAATTGTGCTGCAGAGCCCAGGCCTTCTGTTCTCCTTCCTTGAAGTGGGAGCTGGCCACGCGAGGTGTGGTCTGCCCTGCCCTCAGGCTGCTGGGGGCAGTCTGCCCTGGCCCAGCTGGGATGAATCTGTTAGGGTGAGGATTTCCTGGAATCTGAGACTTTTGGTGCTAAAACCAGGAGTCTGTCTATGACTGGTTGGTCAAATCCAGACAATTTTGGGATCCAGGACTAGGAAGTCCATTTGTTCTATATGTAAGTCACATACTCTTTTTATCATATTTATCAGTAATCAAGGTGATAATTTAGTGTCTCATCAAAGACACTTTATAATTAAAAGTTTAGCTGACTGTGGCTCAGATCATGAACTCCTGATTGCCAAATTCAGACTTAAATTGAAGAAACTGGGCAACACCACTAGACCATTCAGGTATGACCTAAATCAAATCCCTTATGATTATACAGTGGAAGTGAGAAATAGATTTAAGGGTCTAGATCTGATAGATAGAGTGCCTATGAATTATGGAATGAGGTTCGTGACATTGTACAGGAGACAGGGACCAAGACCATCCCCATGGCAAAGAAATGCAAAAAAGCAAAATGGCTGTCTGGGGAGGCCTTACAAATAGCTGTGAAAAGAAGAAAGGTGAAAAGCAAAGGAGAAAAGGAAAGATATAAGCATCTGAATGCAGAGTTCCAAAGAATAGCAAGAAAAGATAAGAAAGCCTTCTTCAGNAATGGCTGTCTGGGGAGGCCTTACAAATAGCTGTGAAAAGAAGAGAGGTGAAAAGCAAAGGAGAAAAGGAAAGATATAAGCATCTGAATGCAGAGTTTCAAAGAACAGCAAGAAAAGATAAGAAAGCCTTCTTCAGTGATCAATGCAAAGAAATAGAGGAAAAGAACAGAGTGGGAAAGACTAGAGATCTCTTCAAGAAAATTAGAGATACCAAGGGAACATTTCATGCAAAGATGGGCTCAATAAAGGACAGAAATTGCATATACTAGCAATGTTCAATTAGGAATTTAAAACAATATCATTTATAATGCATCAAATATGTGAAATACTTGAGTATAAATATGATAAAAAATGTCACAATGGTCAGATTTGAAAAAACACAAAACATTGACAACACCAAAATAGTAAATGGAGAGATATACTGCATTCATGGTTTAGAAGACATGCTATTGTTAAAATGTCATTTTTATTCAAATTGATCTGTTAAGTCTCCTCAAATACAATCCCAATCTCAATCTCAGCAGCTACTTTAAAAATAGAAATTGACAAATTGATCTTAATATCTACATGGAATTGCAAAGGACTAGGTTAGGCAAAACAAGAACAATATTGAAAGACGACCTGGTTTCAAGATTTGCTGTAAAGGTGCAATAATCAGATAGTGTGTGGCATGGGCAGAATTATAAACAAAACAGCAAATTAGTCAAATGTACCTAATAAATTCCAGAAATAGATCCACACACCATATGGAAAGGTGTTTTTTGACAAAGGTATTCAATAGTAAACAGAATCATTTTAACAAATGGTGCTAACACAATTGGATATCTATTTGCAAATAACAAAACAATCATTGAATGCAAAATTAACCCCCAAAAAAGATCATATAACTCAAAAAAAAAATCTAAAACTAAAAATTTTTAGAAAAAATATTGGAGAAACCTTGGATTTGAAATTTTGGATTATTCAAATATGTGTTAGATAACAACAAAAAAGCATGCGCCACAAAAGGACAAATTGAGAAATAAGAATTAATTAAAATTTAATGGTTTTCAAAAGACTATTTACAAGACTGAAAAGACAAATCACACATTTGGGGAAAATATAAGTGTACCATATAAACAACGCTGAAGATACATAGAAACAAAGATAAGCACATGAAAACATGCTCAATATCATTAGTAATTAAGTACCCATATGTTAGAACACAATGTGATAACATTACACACACTGCTTCTTCCATTCTGCAGTAAACCTCTCAGAAATAATTTTGACTTATATGGTTTAGAGTTTTAGAATAGACAAAGAAAAAACTGTGAATTTTTTTTTCCAATATTATTCTGAGGATATATATTCCAAATTATGCTAATGTATTTCTTTAGATATAAAATTTTATAAAATAAATTTATTTTATGAGTATTTTTATGCTGTAATTAGAAATATTGTCAGAAAAATTAAAAAAATTCTGATCGTGAATTTACTGTCTGACACAAAAATAATCTTAAGGATAGGAATCTGAGTGGTATCCATATTTGCGTCTAGTGCTCAGCAACATTTGTAAAGCACATAGATGTGGAAACAAGCCTTGAATATGGTTCCCACTGAAGCCCACACCTCCTGATATTGACACCCCACCCTGTACTAAGGCTGACTTATGTAACCAACAGAATACAGCTGATGTGATTAACATCACTTCCAAGATCAGCTATAAAAGACACTGTAGCTTTTGTTTGGAGTATGTTGTCTTCCTTTTCCATCTTTAGATCTAGAAAAAGGCAACTCTTACATCATGAACAGCCCCACATGAGACATTCATGTTTTCTACCAATAGCCACTGAATGAGCCTAGAAACAGATTTTCCAATTCAGCCAAGCCTTCAGGTGACTGCAGCTCTAGCTGATATTTGACTGCAACATTACAAGAGATCATAAACCAGAACATCTAACTAAACTTCTTTCAGATTCTTAACTCTCAGAAAGTGTAAAATAAATGTTTGTTCAGAACAGAGTTAGAAAATGAACTTATGGTTGCCAGGGGGAAGGGACAGTTAGAGAGTTTGGGATGGAAATTGTACACGCCACTATATTTAAAATGAATAAATAACAAGGAAGTGCTGTACTGGATTAAAGATTTACTGAGCATGGCCTGCCCACCAGAGCAAGACCCAGTTTTCCCCACAGTCAGTCCCTCCCACCAGGAAGCTTCCACAAGCCTCTTATCTTCATCCATCGAAGGCAGACAGAATGAAAACCACAATCACAGGAAACTAACCAAACTAACCAAACTGATCACATGGATCACAGCCTTGTCTAACTCAATGAAACTATGAGCCATGTAGGGCCACCCAAGATAGACAAGTCATGGTGGAGAGTTCTGACTAAACATGGTCCACTGAAGAAAGGAATGGCAAACCACTTCAGCATTCTTGCCTTGAAAACCCTATGAACAATATGGAAAGGCCAAAAGATAGGACACTGAAAGATGAACTCCCCAGGTTGGTAGGTGCCCAATATGCTACCGGAGAAGAGCAGGAAATAGCTCCAGAAGGAATGAAGAGGCTGAGCCAAAGCAGAAACAATGTCCAGTTGTGGATGTATCTGGTGGTAAAAGTAAAGTTCAATGCTGTAAAGAACAATATTGCATAGGAACCTGGAATGTTAGGTCCATGCATCAAGATAAACTGGAAGTGGTCAAACAGGAGATGGCAAGAGTGAACATCATCATTTTAGGAATCAGTGAACTAAAATGGACCTGAATGGACAAATTTAATTCAGATGACCATTATATCTACCACTGTGGGCAAGAAGGCCTTAGAAGAAATGGAGTAGCCCTCATAGTCAACAAAAGAGTGTGAAACACAGTACTTGGGTACAATGACAAAAACAACAGAATGATCTCTGTTCATTTCCAAGGCAAGCCATTCAATATCACAGTAATTCAAGTCTATGCCCCAACCACTAATGCCAAAAAGCTGAATGGTTCTATGAAGACCTACAATAACTTCTAGAACTAACACCAAAAAAAAAAAAAAAAGACTTCCTGTTCATCTTAGGGGACTGGAATGCAAAAGTAGGAAGTCAAGAGAAACCTATAGTAGCAGGTAAGTTTGGCCCCAGAGTATAAAATGAAGCAGGGCAAAGGCTAACAGAGTTTTGCCAAGAGAACACACTGGCCATAGCAAACAGCCTCTTCCAACAACAAAAGAGATGACTGTACACATGGACATCACCAGATCATCAATACTGAAATCAATTGATTATATTCTTTGCAGATAAAGAAGGAGAAGCTCTATAAGTCAGTAAAAACAAGACTGGGAGCTGACTGTGGCTCAGACCATGAACTCCTTATTAGAAAATTTAGACAAATTGAAGAAAGTAGGGGAAAGCACTAACCCATTTAGGTATGACCTAAATCAAATCCCTTACCATTATATAGTGGAAGTGACAAATAGATTCAAGGGATTAGATCTAATAGACAGAGTGCCTAAAGAAGCATGGATGGAGGTTCATAACACTATACATGAGATAATGATCAAAACCATCCTCAAGGAAAAAAAGGCAAAAATGAAAAATGGTTGTCTGCTGCTGCTGCTGCTGCTAAGTTGCTTCAGTTGTGTCCAACTCTGTGCGACCCCATAGATGGCAGCCCACCAGGCTCTCCCATCCCTGGGATTCTCCAGGCAAGAGTGGGTTGCCATTTCCTCCTCCAAAGCATGAAAGTGAAAGTGAATGGTTGTCTAAAGAGGCCTTAAAAATAGCCAAAAAAAGAAGAGAAGCTAAAGGCAAATGCAAAAAGGAAAGATATACCCATTTCAAAGCAGAGTTCCCAAGAATGGCATGGAGAGATAAGAAAGCCCTCCTTAGTAAACATGCAAAGAAATAGAGGAAAACAACAGAATAGGAAAGACTAGAGATTTCTTCAAGAAAATTAGAAAAACCAAGGGAATATTTCATGAAAAGATGGGCACAATAAAGAACAGAAATTGTATGGACCCAGAACAAGCAGAAGATAATAAGAAGAGGTGGCAAGAATACACAGAAGAACTATACAAAAAAGATCTTAATGACCCAGATAACCGTGATGATGTGATTACTCTCCTAGAGCCAGACATTTTGGAATGGGAGGTCAAGTGGACCTCAGGAAGCACCACTATGAGCAAAGCTTGTGGAGGTGATGGAATTCCAGTTGAGCTATTTCAAATCCTAAAAGATGATGCTTTTAAAGTGCTTCCCTCAATATGCCAGAAGATTTGGAAGACTCAGCAGTGGCCACAGATTGGGAAACGTTAGTTTTCATTCCCATTCGAAGTAAGGGCAGTACCAAAGAATGTTCAAACTACCACACAATTGCATTCATTTCACATGCTAGCAAAGTAATGCTCAAAATTCTCCAAGCTAGGTTTCAACAATGAATTAAACAGGAATTCCCAGAATTTCAAGTTGGATTTGTAAAAGGCAGAGATCTGTTTGCCAATATCTACTGGATCACAGAGAAAGGAAGAGATTTTCAGAAAACCATCTACTTATGCTTCATTGCCTATGCTAAAGCCTTTGACTATGTGGATCACAACAAACTGTGGAAAATTCTTCAAGAGATGGGAATACCAGACCACCTTACCTGCCTCCTGAGAAATCTGTATGCAGGTCAAGAAACAACAGTTAGAACTGGACATACAACAACAGACTGGTTCCAAATCAGGAAAGGAGTACGTCAAGGTTGTATATTTTCACCCTGCTTATTTAACTTATATGCAGAGTACTGGAATCACGATTGCTGGGAGAAATATAAACAACCTCAGATATGCAGATAACACCACCCTTATGGCAGAAAGCAAAGAGGAACAAAAGGGCCTCTTGATTAAAGTGAGAGAGGAGAGTGGAAAAGCTGGCTTCAGTTCAGTTCAGTTCATTTCAGTCGCTCAGTCATGTCTGATTCTTTGTGACTCCATGAATCACAGCCCACCAGGCCTCTCTGTCTATCACCATCCCACGGAGTTCACTCAGACTCACGTTCATTGAGTCTGTGGTGCCATCCAGCTATCCCACCCTTCGTCGTCCCCTTCTCCTCCTGCCCCCAATCCCTCCCAGCATCAGTCTTTTCCAATGAGTCAACTCTTCGCATGAGGTGGCCAAAGTACTTGAGTTTCAGATTCAGCATCATTCCTTCCAAAGAAATCCCAGGGCTGATCTCCTTCAGAATGGACTGGTTGGATCTCCTTGCAGTCCAAGGGACTCTCAAGAGGCTTCTCCAACACCACAGTTCAAAAGCATCAATTCTTCGGCGCTCAGCCTTCTTCCAGTCCAACTCTCACATCCATACATGACCTCAGGAAAAACCATAGCCTTGACTAGACGGACCTTAGTCGGCAAAGTAATGTCTCTGCTTTTGAATATACTATCTAGGTTGGTCATAACTTTTCTTCCAAAGAGTAAGAGCCTTTTAATTTCATGGCTGCAGTCACCATCTGCAGTGATTTTGGAGCCCCAAAATATAAAGTCTGACACTGTTTCTACTGTTCCCCCATCTATTTTCCATGAAGTGATGGGACCAGATGCCATGATCTTTGTTTTCTGAATGTTGAGCTTTAAGCCAACTTTTTCACTCTCCTCTTTCACTTTCAATATTCAAAAACCTAAGATCAAAGCCTGTCATTCCATAACTTTATGTCAAACAGATGGGGAAATCAATGGAAACAATGACAGACTTTATTTTCTTGGGCTCCAAAATCACTGCAGATGACTACACAGCCACGAAATTAAAAGATGCTTGCTCCTTCGAAGAAAAGCTATGACAAACCAAGATAGTATATTAAAAAGCAAACATTACTTTGCTGACAAAGATCCGAATAGTCAAAGCTATGTTTTTTCCAGTCTTCATGTATGGATGTGAGAGTTGGACCATAAACAAGGATCAGTGGCAAAGAATTGATGCTTTTGAACTGTGGTGCTGGAGAAGACTCTTGAGAGTCCCTTAGACTGTGAGGAGAACCAACCAGTCCATCCTAAAGGAAATCCACCTTGAGTTTTCATTGGAAGGACTCATGCTGAAGCTGAAACTCCAATACTTTGGCCACCTGATGCGAAGAACTGACTCATTTGAAAAGACCCTGATGTTGGGAAAGATTGAAGATACGAAGAGAAGGGGACGACAGGGAACTAGATGGTTGGATGACATCACCAATCAACGGACATGAGTTTGAGCAAACTCAGGGAAATGGTGAAGGACAAGGAAGCCTGGCATGCTGCAGTCCATGGGGTCACAAAGAGTCAGATATGACTGAGTGACTGAGGAACAACCTACTCTATCAGATCAGTTCAGTCAATCGCTCAGTCGTGTCTGACTCTTTGCAACCCTATATTTGGGGATAATATGTTGTAAACGAATGGGTAACTGAAGCAGTTGATGAGTGATTTTTCCTGATTAAACAAATAAATGAACAAAAAAACATTTTCAAGTAAACTATAACTTTTAGTGCTTGATTAATCTAAAAAAACTGAATAATTCCTGAGCCACTAAAATGCCTAATTCATATATATATATGTTTTGAAACAGGATAGACAAACTAAGTTATGGCAGTATTTCTATTTTAATTCAAATAAGTAGTTGTTTAAGTCTTAATTTTATTTTCTTGTATCTGAAAAGGACTTTTATTTTTTTATAGGATCTTACTATTTGAATATAATAAGTGCAAGTTTCATTTCAACCCTTGTCTGTATTTCCTGTTGTATAAACAAAAAGAAAAAAATGTGAGCAAAAAGAACATATTATGGTCAGTATGTTCCAACTTAAAATAAGATATATCTTTACAGTTAGCTATCTAATTATTTGCTTAGAAAACTAAAATTTATTTATTGAAACATATATCATTCTACATCTACCAAAATTAGCTCTTTATCAGGGACTTCCCTGGTGGCTCAGATGGTAAAGAATCTGCCTGCAATGCATTTCTTTTTCAGGTGCATAAACTCTTATTTTAAAAGAAAGAAAAACTTAGACCTCAAAAACTTTCATATTAATATGATATAGAATCCTTCATGCAAGTCAGACAAATGTGTTTTAAAAGAGTTCTTCATTATACCAGAACCATGAAACACAATCAATTTCCAAACTGTGATTCACATCCAATTTAAAATATTTTTCTATTATATGCATACTTGGTGACACTCTCTTTTTCAACTTTGAGAATAAAAATTACAGAGAGAAAAGATAGAAAGCAAGCAAAGATTAATAGGATCCAACTTCACTAGTTTGATATTTTCTCAGTTGCTAAAATAAATCAACAAATAGGTCAGGAAAGCCACCATCTCATCTTAAAAGCATCAACCATAGAGTATAATGGGTTTATGCATATCAAAGCAGCAGGCTGAAAATGCCAACAGATAGCACATTGTCATTTAAGAGGAACAAAAAAGAACACCACTATCCACTACACAAAACAAATTAAATGGAAGATCACAGCTATTTAAAGGGCTTGCATAAAAGTACAATCAATTTAACTTTAGTGGAATTGTAGTCTTTGATTTTTCACTAGACTTAATATATTCATTCAAATCCATTACTGTAACAATATATTTAGTAGAATTCACTTACTAGCAGTGACAAATGTGTTTATTTATAGCCTAGTTATTTATCGATATTTCATTTTATATTCTCCTTATAAAATGCATCCATTATAGATAGTGCTTCTAGACATGTGTGAATACAATTAAATATAAATCTATATCTTCCCAAAAGACAAAAACTAAAATAAGGGATATTAGATCCCAAGCCAGATGAATTTAATTGTAACGTGTATCTGACCTCTTCAATTTGCTTCAGAACATTTAAAATGGCCACAGTTTCACAAGGTGGTTAGGACATAGGGTTCCTAGACTGTAAACAGCATTGAAATTGCTGAAGGGAAAAAAAAATGAAGTTTTCAGTTCAGCACTTTAGATGAAAACTTATAATTGGGAAAACAAACTTTAACACTTTTTTACATATATTTGAGCATTCTCCTTTCTCACCAGAAACAAGCATAGTGCCTTTGCCTCCATAAATCCCATTTTGGCTTTTTCAGATTCTTCTGATTCCATACAAATTCTCTAAATGATCTTTGCTTTCTTCCCTTAAGCTGACTTTCAAAAATCCTCATTTCTTTAGTTTTATAAGGTATAAATGAACACAGTGTGATTAATTTACTAACACAAATATGTGAAGGACTGCCATCATTTCAACCTTTGAGAGGATTTAGCAAAGAAATATTCTCTTTAGAAAAAAATGTGACTAATCAGTTTCTTAAAAATATGTGATATTCTTCAAAGACATACAGATGATTAAAAAGCACATGAAAAGATGCTTTTAACATCAGTAATTAGAGAAAGCAAATCAAAACCATATTGAAGTATCACCTCACAATGATCAGAAAGGCCATCATCAAAGATCCCCTTCTCAAGGGATTGAACCTAGGTCTCCCACATTGGAGGCAGACACTTTAACCTCTGAGCCACCAGGGAAGTGCACATCAAAGAGTCTACAAACAATAAATGCTAGAGAGAGTGGGGAAAAGGAAACCCTTCCTACACTGGTATAGCCACTGGGGAGAACAATATGGAGGTTCCTTAAAAAACTGAAAATAGAACTACCATGTAATCCAACAACTGGAGGTGGGCACAGCATGCCTGGAGAATCCCATGAACAGAGGAGCCTGGCAGGCTCTAGCCCATAGGGTCTCATAGAATCAGACACAACTCAAGAGACAGCACACACGCACACATGATCCAGCAATCCCTCTCCAGGACACAAATGTGGAGAAAACCATAAGTTGAAAAGACACATGCACCCCAATGTTTGTTGCAGTATTATTCACAATAGCAGTACATGGAAGCAACCTTAATGTCCATCAACAGAGGAATGAATAAAGAAGATATGGTACATATACACAATGGAATATTACTCAGTGTCAGACAGAAAAAGGCAAATATGATATCATATGATATCACTTTTATGTAGAATCTAAGAAAAGCTACAAATGAACTTATCTCCAAAACTGAAATAGAGTTACAGACGTAGAAAAGAAACTTACGGTTACTGGGGTGTTGGGATAAATTGGAAGACTGGGACTGACACATACATACTGCTATATCTAACACAAATAACTGATAAGGTTCTACTGTTCAGCACAGAGAACCCTCTGTAATGGCCTATATGGGAAAAGAGTCTAAAAAAGAATAGATGTATCTATTTGTATAGCAGATTCCCTCTGCTGTACACTTGAAGCTAACACAATATAGTAAATCAGTTATATGCCAATAAAATTTAAAAAAGAAATATGGTATTTAGTGGCCCCTAGGTTCACCTTCAATCACCAAGTTTACATTGCCCACTAAATATAGTTAAAAGCCTCTTAAAATATTCCATTTAAATCTAGGTCAAGATATGTAGTCTTTTAAAATAAAACTAATTAAAATAACCCTTGAAGACGAGAGTTGAGAGAAAACTATGGTTCACTGAAGACCACAGAAGCACTCTCAAGTGTGTGCCTGAAGGTTTAGCATCATGGAAATTTGATTTCATTCTCTCTTGGTATTGATTCTTGACTTGTCAAGATAAAATACGTAAAAGAACCTTGTAATAGGTACCTACGCATGATACCACATTTATTATAACAAATCTATCAGGTATGCATTATTATACCAATTTTTTATAAAATGGAACTGAAGCTCAGAAAGATTAAGTAATCTATCTAAAATAGCATAATTAATAACAAAGAGATTCATAATCATGGAAATCACTTCAAAGCTGAAATAATCTCTCCATCCCAGTATGCATCTTCCTTCTTACCTTAAAACAACATATATTAAAATGACTTTTAAATTACCAGTTTAAGTAAATCACCATAAGCCTACAATTGCATAATTCTGGTACACTGGAACTTCACGATTCCCTTTTATGCACTAGTAACATTTTCTTCTGTATTTCAGTGTGACAGACCAGTTCTGTCTTCAAATGTTCAAAATATGCTGTGAATTACCTATTTCCCAAAGAAATATGTGCTATTGTAAATAATAAATTTAAAATTCACTTTGGAATATCATTTAAAAGTTGCATGGCTACAGCTTTAAGAAAAGATCTAGCCATATATTTCTTCTCTCTTTTCATATATTACTAAAAAATATGAATTACCATAATATAATTTAAGTGCCCAGTGTAGAAATACTACTCTCTTAGCTAACTAGTTGTATCTGTTTCTTTTCATGTAATTTCTACCAAGTATTTAATGCCTCCACTAATAATGTCAAGGGCAATTTATGAAAGACAATAATGTATTTCATATCAATGGTGCAATGCAAACTTTGACTTTGCAAAATGATTCAACCAAAGCAAGAAAGAATATTAAGGGTGGATTAGAATAGAGAAAACAACAAATAAAAAACTGAGTTGTAATTGATAGTTCAGAAATAAATAGGTAATTTTATTTTTAAAATAAGATTAGATCAAAGGAAACTGAATCAAAGGCAATCAGTTGTGAAGGATGAGTAAATATATGGAATAAGAAATTATACTTTACCATACAAATATTTAAAAATAAAAGAAACATTTATTTATCCATTGCAACCAAGTGACATATATTATTGAGAAAAAAAATACAACTGTATATAAACATCTTGACTTCTCATCAGATTCCATGAAATATTAAATTTTAAAATAAAAAGTATTATTTTTATAATGATTAATTTATAACAATTAATCTTTTAATTTATAACTGTTTTAAATTTATTGTTCATTTAGTACAGTTCAGTTCAGTTCAGTCGCGCAGTCGTGTCCGACTCTTTGCGACCCCATGAATCGCAGTACGCCAGGCCTCCCTGTCCATCACCAACTCCCGGAGTTCACTCAGACTCATGTCCATTGAGTCTGTGATGCCATCCAGCCATCTCATCCTCGGTCGTCCCTTTCTCCTCCTGCCCCCAATCCCTCCCAGCGTCAGGGTCTTTTCCAATGAGTCAACAGTCTCTATTAAAACATGCACTTTACTCATTTTTATTAAACCTAAATACAAATAAGTTACATTTAACTTACTGATTTAAAAGTTACAGTAATTTCTACAAGTTTTTACTACACTCCCAAAATAATTTCAACTTTTGTCACTCATTGGATGGCTTCCATGAGTTCAAATTTGATACAACCAGTATTTTGAATTAATTTATGGATTCTCGCCATTTGTGAAGAGATGGTAGTAACAGCCATTCTAGTTTTAGTCATAACTCTCAGTTTCAGTTTAATTTTGAAATTGAATTTAGAACCAACTTTTCTCAATTATTCTTAGTAAGGAAGAGACTTCAGAGGATTTTGGCTTCTCAAAAGCATAACTTATTGCGTGAAATTATTTACAAACTGTGACTTTTAGCAACGACATTGTCACATTTACTGACTGTCTATAGGAGGCGTATCTTCTCATGATGCCTCTCTGGTCTGGATCTGAAGAAGAGAAGACAGGAAAACTCGAGAGTTTCTTTCACAAACTTTGAGACATGTCATCCTGAGTTTTATAATTATTCTGAAATAGATAATCTTCAAAATGAGACAAATCTTCAGGATATAAATGTAGTGCATTCAATCCACTATGTGACATAAAATTTGATTTTATCCTTTACTCAAATACATAGGTTACATTTCTCTTTTCTACAGAATGAAGCTTTTGACAACATGTCTAGCAATTACCTACTCAAGAATTTCAGATTATTCCTTAAAATAGCAGAATTATAGCTATCTCTGGGTCAAGCTTAGGATTCTTTTAATTAGTATCAAATTTTCCATAAGGAGTTTGTGATCATACGTTCTCTAGCCTTTTAATTTTTTCTCTTGAGAAAGATTATCTGGGCTAGGCCTCAGTTCAGTTCAGTTCAGTCGCTCGGTCATGTCCGACTCTTTATGACCCCATGAATCACAGCACGCCAGGCCTCCCTGTCCATCACCAACTCCCGGAGTTCACTCAAACTCATGTCCATCAAGTCAGTGATGCCATCCAGCCATCTCATCCTCTGTCGTCCCCTTCTCCTGCCCCCAATCCCTCCCAGCATCAGGGTCTTTTCCAATGAGTCAATTCTTCACATGAGGTGGCCAAAGTATTGGAGTTTCAGCTTCAGCATCAGCCCTTCCAAAGAACACCCAGGACTGATCTCCTTTAGAATGGACTGGTTGGATCTCCTTGCAGTCTAAGGGACTCTCAAGAGTCTTCCCCAACACCACAGTTCAAAAGCATCAATTCTTCGGTGCTCAGCTTTCTTCACAGTCCAACTCTCACATCCATACATGACCACTGGAAACAGCATAGCCTTGACTAGACGGACCTTTGTTGGCAAAGTAATATCTCTGCTTTTTAGCATGTTATCTAGGTTGGTCATAACTTTCCTTCCAAGGAGTCAGCGTCTTTTAATAACATGGCTGCAGTCACCATCTGCAGTGATTTGGAGCCCAAAAAAATAAAGTCTGACACTGCTTCCACTGTTTGCCCATCTATTTCCCATGAAGTGATGGGGCCAGATACCATGATCTTAGTTTTATGAATGTTGAGCTTTAAGCCTACCTTTTCACTCTCCTCTTTCACTTTCATCAAGAGGCTCTTTAGCTCCTCTTTACTTTCTGCCATAAGGGTGGTGTCATCTGCATATCTGAAGTTATTGATATTTCTCCTGGCAATCTTGATTCCAGCTTATGTTTCTTCCAATCCAGCATTTCTCATGATGTACTCTGCATAGAAGTTAAATAAGCAGGGTGACAATATACAGCCTTGACATACTCCTTTTCCTATTTGGAACCAGTCTGTTGTTCCATGTCCAGTTCTAACTGTTGCTTCCTGACCTGCATATAGGTTTCTCAAGAGGCAGGTCAGGTGGTCTAGTATTCCCATCTCTTTCAGAATTAGTTTTCTTCAAAAACAGAACCAGAAAAGAATACTGAAAATATGGCTATGCACTTTTTAAAAGCAGTTTTTTATCAAATTTAGTGTACACAAAGCACCTAAAATGCAATCCTATATTTTTTATAACTCAAGATCAAATTCAGGGGCTACATTTTGAGTCTTAAGTCACTTTCTGAGACAAGGTGAGTTGTACTAACTGTACCATAGTGCCTGCCCTTCAGGTGCTCAGTATCTAATTTTATGAAGACCATTATACAATGCCTACATGTCCTTTGAAGAAAGACATTGGTTGAATGAGGGAGTGGAGTCCCTAGCCCACCTCTATGATTTCTGATCTGTAAGGCATGGCTGGAGAAATGTTTCGGGTGGGGTGGGGGCACGTGCTAACTGCTTAGAAAACAAAGCATGCACTGAGACTGAGTACTCTGCCCATAACTCATACACATCTTCCTTTTAGTCTCTTATCTAGGATAGGCAGCACTTACCAAAAGCAATGGAGGAAAGAATTAAAGACAGCTTCTCCTATGTTATTTCATACTAGAACTCTAAATTACATCATACTAGAGCCATGCATGGATACAGATTCTCAGAAATCTTTCCCAAAAGCACTCTTGTACTTCTTTACATTAGTAACCATTACCATCAAATGAATGTTTTGAGAGCTACATCCTTGAAATGTACTTATGATTTACCTTAGTGCTATGAAAATCTGGATGATAATGTTGTCCCCTAGATTCTCATTCTGTACAGTTGCCTAATTTCTAGTCTATATGCACGGCAGTTTTCTCCATCATGTAATGAAAAGGCATTACAATAAAGTCCCTCTGGAAGTTAAATAGAAAAGCCATGCTTCCACAAACTTGGCATATTTCATGGAATTGATGCCTACTAACACACTGCATTTTAAGCCAATTACTCTAATGGTTCTCAAAGAATGTGTTTGAATATCATCATTCTGCATTATTCTCAAGAGCCAGTCTTTATGTACAGTGACTACATACATTCTTAAACAACAGATGCCTTAGGTGGAAGTTGAGCCTGTCATAAAGTATCTGCCACCTGCTTTTGCCCATCATTATTCCCTTAATAGCTTACTACCTGTGGGCACTGTGAGCCACCAAAGAGAAGTCTCATTCCCAAAAGTATCACCACACTAACAATACATATAAGGTTGGCATCAGAAAGCCAGATGAATAGCATTTCCCAGTACACTGCTGCAATATGTCATTTTTTAAAATGCCATGTTAGTGGATATGACTTTGGGAATTGGCTTAATAACAATAATAACAATAAAATGGTTAGCATTTAGCAAGGAAAGTGTTTTTCATCTCAAAGGGCCCACAAGTGCTTCAGACTCAAAAATGCAGTCATCTCTAAGAAGGGTGATGGCACTCAGCACAGTAACAAAAGCTCAGAAAATGATCAAGGAGAGCAACACAAACCCTCATCTAAAAGAGATACCATAAGCTTTTTTATTTTCCACATGGAGTGATATAACCTTGGATTTTCATCTCCGTAGAAGGGTGCCAATACATCAAAAAATAGGCTTTTATATTCCACTCTAGGTACAAACTATTCAGTGGTAAGGAAATTGACCTCGCAGCTATGGAGTTCAGGTTTAGAAAGTATCAAAATGGATCCAAATCACCTTGGCATACTTTTTTACTACCCAGGATCTCAGCATAGCCATCCTATTATAGGGATGTACTGTTAAAATATGAGCCAAGTGGGTTTCTACTTTAAAGACAGAGAGGTAATGAAGATTGAATTGCTGGATAATTCTGAGCCTTGCAGACTATGGTCACAGAAAAGGTTTCATCATGCTGGCAAATGGCTTTTTTGATCCTGCTGAATGAAACTGCCATAGTTGAGGCTGGCTGAACTCAGGCTCACTTATTATAGTCAGGCATAGTAGTGGCTCTGAGTATGTTTTCTCTGATACAAACCATGAAAAGCTTGTACATAAGTGATTCTCAAGAAAATGCTTTTCTTAAGCCATGAATACTTATTTTCTCTTATTTAACATAAAAGTGTCTTAAGTACTTATTTTTGAGGTAGCTATTGGCACATTTGATCTGAAATTACTTTGATTTAGTACATACCAAGCAGCAACAGTTAGAATTAGACATGGAAAAACAGACTGGTTCAAAATTGGGAAAAGAGTACATAAAGCTGTATATTGTCACCTTGCTTATTTAAATTACATGCAGAGTACATCATTCAAAATGCCAGGCTGGATGAAACACAAACTGAAATCAAGATTGCTGGGAGCAATAACCTCGGATATGCAGATGACACCACTCGTATGGCAGAAAATGAAGAAGAACTAAAGAGCCTCTTAATGAAAGTGAAAGAGTAGAGTGAAAAAGCTGGCTTAAAACTCAACATTCAAAAGCTAAGATCATGGCATCCAGCCCCATCACTTCAAAGCAAGTAGATGGAGAAACAATGGAAACAGTGACAGACTTTATTTTCTTGGGCTCCAAAATCACTACAGATGGCAACTGCAGCTATAAAATTAAAACACACTTGCTCCTTGGAAGAAAAGCTATGACAAATCTAGATAATGTATTAAAAAGCAGAAATATCACTTTGCTGACAAAGGTCCATATATCAATGTTATGGTTTTTCAGTAGTCAGGTGTGGATGTTGAATATTGGACCATAAAGAAGGCTGAGTGCCAAAGAATTGAATCTTTTGAACTGAGGTGCTGGAGAAGACTCTTGAGAGTCCATTGGACTGCAAGGAGATCAAACCAGTCAGTCCTAAAGAAAACCAACCCTGAATATTCATTGGAAGGACTGATGCTGAAGCTAAAGTTCAATATTTGGCCACCTGATGGGAAGAGCTGACCCACTGGAAAAGACCTTGATGCTGGAAAAGACTGAGGGTAGGAGGAGAAGGGGTCAACAGAAGATTAGATGGTTGGATGTTATCATTGATTCAATGGACATGACTTTGAGCAAACTCTGGGAGATAGTGAAGGACAGGGAAGCCTGGCATACTGCAGTCCATAGGGTTTCAAAGAGTCAGACACAACTGAGCAACTGAACAACAAGTACATATCATACTATTAAAATGACTTAGCCAGTTGGCCCTCTGACTTTGTTTATAACCACAAATTAACCATATAAAATTAATTTCTTCAAAAAGCTTTGACATTTCCCAATAGGTTTCCAATTTTCAGGAATATTCCACTATTTTGACAATATGATATCTTATTTTTCTTTTCTGCCCAACCCCATTCTTGTAAAACTGACAGTCCATCTAATATTTTTCCTCCAGATATAAATTTTATTCTTGAAAATGTATCTATTGACCCATTGATGGCAGAACAAGCATATACATGAAGTTTCACACACTAGTTTCTTTCACTGTCTCTCTGACACTTGGCAGGAATTTGTCTCTGGAACTGACAAAGGTAATTTGTATCCTAGGAATAAATTTCATGATCCACAGACCTAGAGCATTATAATCTAGCAGAGTTGATCCAACCTTAGTTGGCCTGGGGCTTTGCCCAGTGAATGAAAATCTCTGAAGCTGGGGGCCTGTATCTTCAAAACTCTCCATAAGAATGGATCTATCAGTTAAAATTTATATAAGCACACACGCGTGCAAAGTCATGTCTGACTCTTCTGACCCTATGGGCCATAGCCCACCAGGCTCCTCTGTCCATGGGATTTTCCAGGCAAGAATACAGAAGTGTATTTCCATTTCCTGCTCCAGGGGATCTTTCCAACCCAGGGATTGAACTCGCATCTCCTGCATGGGAGGTGGGTTCTTTACCACTTCCCAAGCACCATTTTGAAAGCCTATATAATTGTTAGTAATAAAAACTTGAACTAAGTGTGCTTAAACAAAGTGAAAAGTTACTTTTTTTCTGTTCTTCTTTTAGAAGTTAGGAGAAAGGGAAGGCCCAGCTGGTACAGAAGCTCGACCAAAACAGTGGAGCCTCAGGCTCCTTTCTCACACTCCACCATTTTTAATCATGGATTACGTCCTCAAGGTCACTTGGAAAATCAAAGTAGCGACTCAAATGCTTCCCCATTACAGACAAGAAACAGGAGAAGAAGAGACAAGAAAAAAATGAAGCACTTTCAAGTTTAAGAATTTCCCTTTAAACATCCTTCCTAGTATTCCAGACAATATTTATACATACATTTAATAACAGAGTTTATACAAGAGACTTTATATTTTATACATTTGTCACATCTGGCCACTCTTATATCCCAATTAAAATTGGGTCCACTTTCTAGGGAAGACAAAGAGAATGAATACTGGGTAGGCAATTACTAATCCCTCCTCTAAATTATTATCAAATTTGAAAAGTAGAGGAGGTTCCAGTTCAATATGATGATATGGGATTCTCCTGAACTCATCTCCTCACACAGATACCTTGAATCTACCATTCTACATGATACAATTCCCTCTTAAAGAAATCCAGAAACAAGTTCAGTGGCCCCTTCACAGCAAGTGAAAAAGAAAATACATACCTCACCCACATCAAAACCAGTAGGAAACACTGAGACCATTCTCACCAGAAATACTATTGCCAGAATACTGCCATACGGTTTGGAGGGAGCTGCCACATCCCAGCTTCTCCATGAGGAGTAAAGGGGGTTTGAACCTCACATCTGGTACTACAACTTTAAAGACCCACCTAAGGGATGGGCCCCCAAAACAACTATCTCTGAAAGCCAATGGAGCTTGGAGTCCACAAGACTATATTAAAAATGCAATACTTCCAGAGCTTGTTCAAACTCATGTTTATCAAGTCAAATGATACCATCCAACCATCTCATCTTCTATCTTCTCACACACTGCCAATATCATCCTGAAATAACCTTGTAAAGATATCTGGGAACAAAGCTTTCTTGACTGCTGCAAAAGTGACAGCACCTGGATTACCTGGCTCTAATAACAAAGAGACTTACATTCATGAGCACCACAGGAATATAACAAAGTTATGAACTGACACAGGAGCACCCCTCCATGTGCTCCTGGACCCAGCATAAAGTAACAAAAAGCCCATCTCACAATTTCTCCTAGGAAGGGCAATAATTATGTATTTTCCCTACAGCTTCCATCAGCCTCAATCAAAATGCTGACCAAAATCCTTCACTTTGGGACACTGACAGGTCTTACTACATCCTCAGCTACTGGATGCCACTAAGAACAAAGAAGGCATCTTTGACAGACAATCATAGATATTTGAGAGATAACCAAGAGTTTGGGCTAAACAAATTGATAAATTTCATCCTCTACACAAGATTACTCAATCAAGATTGAGAGACAAAGCTATGTCATCTAATGCACAGAAACCAACATAAAGAGTAAAGGAAAAGGAAGAAACAGAGATATGTGCCTTCCAAAAAAGAACAGGATAATATTCCAGTGAAATGGAAAAAAATAATACTTACCTAATAAGAGTTCAAAATAACAGGTATGAAGATACTCACTGAGGCCAGGAGAACAATGCATGGCACAGAGGTGAAGAATAGAATAACTGAACTGAAAAATTCAATCCCTGAATTCAGGGCAGACTAGATCTAGCAGAAGAAAAGAGCAGCAAGCTCAAAGGGAATTAGAATTCAACCAGAGAAGGGAAGAGAAAAACCAAACAATAAGTGTTGGCAAGGACCCTTTGTACAATGTTGGTGGGAATGTAAATTGGAGAGCACGAAAAACATTATAGAAGCTCCTCAATAAACAAAAAGTGGAACCATCACGTGATTCAGTAATTCCTTTCCTAGGTATATAGATAGAAAAAAGTGAAAACACTAATTTGAAAAGATACATGCACCTCAATGTTCATAGCAGCATTATTTACAACAGCCAAGCCATGGAAAATACCTTGATGCTGGGAAAGATTAATGCAAAGAGGAGAAGGGGACAACAGAGGATGAGATGGTTGGATGGCATCACTGACTCCGGGAACATGAGTTTGAGTAAACTCTGGAGATAATAAAAGACAGGGAAGGCTGGTATGCTGCAATCCACAGGGTCACAAAGAGTTGAACACAACTGAGCAATTGAACAACAAACGACATGGAAATCACCCAAGTGCCCTATAGGTGTATGAATGGATAAAGACATGTGGTGTACACAAACACACAGGAATATTACACAGCCATAAAAATGAAATTTTACCATTTGTAGCAATGTGGATGGACCTAAATAATAATATGCTTAGTGAAGTAAGTCAGATAAAAAAGAATACTGTGTGATATCAATTATATGTAGGATCTAAAAATAATATAAATAATGTATATGCAAAACAGACACAGATTCACTGATAAAGAAAACAAACTAGTGATTACCAGTGGGGATAGGAAAGGAAGAAGGGGCAAATTTGGGGTATGGAATTAAAAGATACAAGCTAGCAATACTGTGTATAAAACAGATAAGCAACAGGAGATGCTGTATAGCACTGGGAATTACAGCCAATATCTTGTAATAACTTTGAATATAACTGGTAAAATTACTGAATCAATGTTTACCTGAAATATAATGCTGTAAGTCAACTATACTTAAGTTTTAAAAGTCAATGGAACAGAACAGAGAGACAAAAAATAAACTATACATATATCATCAATTATTTTTGACAAAGGAGCTAAGAACAAACAATGGAGAAAGGAGAGTCTCTTCAATAAATGGTGCTGGAAAAACAGGATAGCTGCATGCAACAGAATGAAAAGGACCCCTATCTTATACCATACACAAAAATCAGCCAAAAATGAATTAAAGACTTGAATGTGAGACATGAAATCATAAAACTCTTAGAAGAAACTATAGTCAGTAAGCTCCTTGACATCAGTCTAGGTGATGATTTTTGGATCTGATACCAAAAGCAAAGTCAAAAAAAGAGAAAATAAATACATGGGATCATATCCAATTAAAATTCTCTAAAGAGCAAACAAAACCATCAACAACAAAATAAAAAGGCAACCTACCAAATGGGAGAAAGCATTTCCAAATCATAGACATGATGTGGGTTAATATCCAAAAAATATAACAAAGTCATACAACTCAATAGCAAAAACATAATCCAATTTAAAAATGGGCAAGGACAGAGAAGACAATGGCACCCCACTCCAGTACTCTTGCCTGGAAAATCCCACGGACGGAGGAGCCTGGTGAGCTGCAGTCCATGGGGTCGCACAGAGTCGGACATGAGCAACTTCCCTTTCACTTTTTACTTTCACGCATGGGGGAAGGAAATGGCAACTCACTCCAGTGTTCTTGCCTGGAGAATCCCAGGGACAGCGGAGCCTGGTGGGCTGCCGTCTATGGGGTCGCACAGAGTCAGACACGACTGAAGTGACTTAGCAAGGACTGAACAGACATTTTTACCAATCCATCAGATACATGAAGAGGTGTTCACAATAAGTAATCATCAGGGACATGCACATCAAAGCCATAATGAGATACCACCTCATACCTGTTAGAATGGTTATTATCAGACAGACAAGAAAAAAAGAAGTGTTGGGGAGGACGCGAAGGAAAGGAAACATTTGTGCACTACTAGTAGATTTAAACCAGTGCAGCCACTGCAGAAAACACTATGGAGGGCCCGTAATAAAAAACAGAACTATCATATGAACCAGTAAGTCTCATTCCTAGGTAAATATCCATAAGAAATGGAAACAGGAAGTCAAAGAGGTATCTGCACTCCCATGTTCACTAGAGTGTTATTCCCAGCAGACAAGATGTGGAAACAACTAAATGTCAACAGTAGAAGAATGCATGAAGAAATGTGCTATATGTATGCAATGGACTATTAGTCACCCATGAGAAAAAAAGATAATCCTGCTGTTGACTACAACACAGACGGAACTTGAGGGCACTATGCGAAGTGAAATAAGCCAAAGATAAAGACTGCATGGTATGAATCACATGTGGAGTCTGGAAAAGAAAACAAAAGTCAAAATCATGGAAACAGAGAGTAGATTGTTGGTTACCAGGGGATAGAAGGTAGGGAAATTACAGAAAGGTTGGTCAAAGGGTACTAACTTTGAGCTATAAGATATATAAAGTCTAAGGATCTAATTACAAAAAATAAAGGCTGAATGAAGAACAAGCTGGAATCAAGATTGCTGGGAGAAATATCAATAACCTCAGATATGCAGATGACACCACCCATATGGCAAAAAGCCAAGAACTAAAGAGCCTCCTGATGAAAATGAAAGAGAAGAGTGGAAAAGTTGGCTTAAAACTCAACACTCAAAAAACTAAGATAATGGCATCTGGTCCCATCACTTCATGGCAAACAGATGGGGAAAAAATGGAAACAGTGACAGACTTTACTTTTTTAGGCTCCAAAATCATTGCAGATGGTGACTGTAGCCATGAAATTAAAAGATACTTGCTCCTTGGAAGAAAATCTATGATAATCCTAGACAGATCATGAAAAATCAGAGACATTACTTTGCTGACAAAGGCCCAACTAGTCAAAGCTATGGTTTTTCCAGTAATCATGTATGGATGTGAGAGCTGGACTATAAAGAAAGCTGAGCACTGAAGAATTGAAGCTTTTGAACTGTGGACTCTTGAGAGTCCCTTGTATGCAAGGAGCTCAAACCATTCAATGCTTAAGGAAATCAGTCCTGAATATTCAGTGGAAGGACTGATGCTGAAGTTGAAACTCCAAACTTTGGCCACCTGATGTGAAGAATTGACTCATTGAAAAGCCCCCAGTGCTGGGAAGGATTAAAGGCCAGAGGAGAAGGGGACAACAGAGGATGGATGGTTGTATGGCATCACTGATTGGATGGACATGAGTTTGAGCAAGCTCTGGGAGTTGCTAAGGGACAGGTAATCTGGCATGCTGCAGTACATGGGGTCACAAAGAATTGGACACGACTGAGCGACTGAAGTGAACTGAAGGATCTAATGTATACATGGTGACTATTTACTTTATTGTAAATTTGAAGTCTTCTGAGGCAGTAGGACTTATATGTTCTTAGGGAAAAAAAAGATTAATATGTGAGGTTATGCACACATTCAGAAACTAAATGGGACAGATCCTTTCTCAGTGTGCACATATGTCAAATCATCACAATGTACATTTTAAACAACTTATTGTGTTTGTCAATTATACTCAATAAAACTGGAGGGAAGAAAGAAAATCAGTCCTCTAGTTCACTTAACTAATAGTTATTAGCTAATGGATTTTTCTATCATAAATTGTTATATAGTTGAATCAAATAATACTAGCATTAATGAGTACTGAACACTTACTAACTAGTACTGAATAGCTTATCAAGTACTCACCTAAGAACTTTACATGATGTCATTTAATCCTCACTCAAACCCTATGAAATACCTTCCATTATTAAACTCATTTATGTGCTGAGGAAACAGGCACAGACAGTTTTAGTAATTTGTCCCAAATCACACAGCTTGCAATTTGTAGAGATTTGGGCTTTAGATATCCATCAAACAAGAGAGTTTAACTTATTTTATTTCCAAATTACACATTTTTTTTATGACAGGCATTGCAAAAGTTCTGAGTATCTTTCATATAATTATAACTAAGGCAGAGACAGTTTACTCCTTTTCTAGCCACCAGCTATTTGCTGCCTTAAAACCCTCATTCTGAAATCTCAAAAAGGCAAAACTGTAATTTATCTTGATAGAGAAAATTCCGCTAAGAAAAACTGACAACTTTACAGAGTTATTAAGATATTTTCATGTCAAAATACTTTTTATCCCACAGAAACTGCCTTTTCTAGTAAAATCCCTGAGGTAAATCTGCCAAAGTTATTAGATTTATAATGCATGCTTTCTTACCATCCCCCCATCTGTAAAACTGTTTTTTCACAGCACTTAAAGATGACCCTTTAAATTAGCAGAATTGGATGTTACTGAAAAATTCAATGGATTCAGTCTACTGTAGCTAGAAAAATGACTTTTTATAAATATAGCACAATTCTATTATCACTAACATGTCAGTCTTTCACTATTGCAGTGGATGGAATCCAGCAAATTTTTTTCTTGTATCAAGTCTGTCCATATAACCCATCACATATAACATGAGAACATTCTATCATCTTGGGCATGTTTCTCTGTCATTAAAAACATTGTGAAATTAAACTAATTCTCAAGAGATTAGGCAATCATTTATGAAAACAGGTTAGGATAAATGAGCCTTAGCTTCATTGGTTCAGACACAGGTTCAATCCCAGAGTCAGGAAGATCCTCTGGAGAAGGAAATGGCAACCTACCAGTATTCTTGCCTGGGAAATCCCACAGACAGAGGAGCCTGGCAGACTACAGATGATGGGGTTACAAAAGAGTCAGACTCAACTTTGTAGCTATAAAACAACAACAAAAATGAGCCTCAAGCTTTCTTTGAGCTCCACAATTCTGTGATTTTGTGGCCTTGCCTTAAACACAATATTCTCCAGTGATATGCACACCACTTGTGAGGGCTCAGTATATATGGCATCATTGGACAAATAGATGTTTGAATGCTAAATTAAATGAATAGAGATGATTAGAGAGAAGGAAAACATATTTATTTACAAAGTAGTTTTCTTACCCAAAAGAAATGTATATTAACTAAACTTTTATATTTTTTAATCCCTTAACACATAACTTCCTCAAACATAGCTTTATATATTTTTTAACTTTTTATTATGGAATTCAAACACAGACGAAAAATAAAAATACAATGAATGTCCTCATGCCAATCACCCAAGTGAAAGACATTATGTTGCTATCATTCTTTACAATAAAACATTCTTTTTATAACAAAACAAAGCAAATCTTAGATATAGCATATTATCATAAATAAAAGTTAAAATTAACTATATTAAAGATAAATTCTGCTTTCCAGCTTACCATAGAAATTGGAATATTCTACCCTAGTTGACTTGCTGGTGATTTACCTATTATTCTCTGCTTATTTTAAATGCAGTCAGAATCATAATGAAAAAATTCCTTAAAAATCTAAACTTTTACATAGCATTTGTACTTTCAGAAGGATTTGAGAGGGATAAGAATGTTTAGCCTGTGATTTTCATTAATCCTACAGACAAACAATTCAGTTGGTGTAAACCAAAGAAGAGAGTGATAAAAATTCAGGAAAGTGGAATAAATTTCTGAATCAGATCTTTATAAAATTTATTTTTTACCTTATTTAAATTCCAGACCCCAAACACAACTATATTACATTAAGCTCCACATTCAGCTTATAGCTCCAAACACACTTTCAAAGCTAACTATAAATATTTAAAAGTTATCCACCTTTCATAATTGACTGTATTTCTGTTCCTACTTATCATCAAAGAAAATAGTAAAATTAACTAAACTCTGTGGGTACACTTCTTACTTTGCTCACTCCTTCATATCTTTATCTATCTATTCTTTCTTGGGATTATTTTATTGGATTGGCCAAAACCCAAAATATTATAGAAAAACCCGAAATTTTTGGCAAACCCAATATTTGTAGTTTAAAATTCTGGTTAAATATCTTTAATCATTAAATATGCCTCCCTGGTAGCTCAGCTGGTAAAGAATCTGCCTACAATGCAGGAGACCCAGGTTCAATTCCCAGGTTGGAAAGATCTGCTGGAGAAGGGATAGGTTACCAACTCCAGTATTCTCGAGCTTCCCTAGTGGCTCAGCTGGTAAAGAACCTGCTTGCATTGTGGGAGACCTGGGATTGATTCCTGGGTTGGGAAGATCCCCTGGAGAAGGGAATGGCTACCCACTCCAGAATTCTGGCCTGGAAGAATTTAAGAGTTGGACATGACTGAGTGACTTTCACTCACTTTCATTTCACAAATACCTAGTAAACTCAGAAAGTCCTTTCTTATTGATTGCTAAATTGTCTTTAATTAACTCAGTTATTTCTTCCTGAACTGTGTAGATCAGCACAATGTCAAATGAAATGGATTTTATACTATGCAAATTGTTCATTATAAGTGAAAAGCACTAAGATACACAACAGATATGTTAATACACTGTATAAATTTGCTGAGCAGCATTCTTCATGTAGCCAAAAATGGAAACAACCCATGTCCATTAACAGGCAAATGGATAGATACCATATAGCAACAAAAATGAGGTGACATAGTGCAGCATCATAAATACACACACAAACACTGAGCTAAAGCAGCAACAAAAGAATATATGTATGCATACATGCAGGCATATAGACAAAATACAATTTCACTAACAAAAAGTTCAAAAATAGGAAAACCTAAGTTCATTTTCCCTGTCTCAGTGGTAAAGAACCCACTACCATTGTAGGAGGTGTGGGTTTGATCCCTGGGTTGGGAAGATCCCCTGGAGATGGAAATAGCAAACCACTCCAGTATTCTTGCCTGGGAAATCCCATGGAGAGAGGAGCCTGGCCAGCTACAGTCCGTGGGATTGCTAGGAGTCAGACAGGACTTAGCAATGAAACAGCAACAAGCTCATTTTAATTCTAGCTGCTGTAATGTTCTATTTCTTTATCTGAATGATGATTTTCTGGGCATTTTCCTAATAACTAAGTAAAGTACATACATATGTACTTTATGTTCTCCTCAGAATATTTTATTTCACTGTAAAATTTTTAAATTATGTTGACCTCAGATGCTCCAATATATATCTTCCCTTGTTATTACTTAAGTAATAATACCCATGTGGTTATGAGTTTTAACATTTTTAATATAAGAATTTTTAAATGTAGCTTTAAAATATATTTTAACATACAGAATAGTAGAAAGGGTACAAGATTAAAATTTTAATTTTTATCATATTTACTTCAGATTACTATTTTTAAAAATAAAATTATAAATGTAGCTAAAGCTACTGTCTTATCCATTTCTCTTCCTTCCCTCTGAGATAATCATTTTTCATTTTTGTGAAACTAGAGAGTATCATTATAACATGTAATTTAAAAAATTCACATATATAACTTTAACTATAAATAATATAGAAAATAGGTTTTAAATTTATATAAGTTATCACATTCAGCTACGTTTTTGTACCTAATTTTAGTTTGCTTCCAAATTATGCTTTTGATATTTATGTTAATGAATGTTCTAGTTTCTTTTCCATTTGATTTGATAAAGAATATTCTATTGCACCAATAAAACAGTCTATTAATCTATTCCTTTATTGAAGGATAATTAGTTTATTCTACTTGTTTGCTATGACAATGCAGTAACAAAATTTTACATATGTCTCTTGTATACATGTTAAAACACTTGGATTAAAAAAATAATTAAACATCAATAAAATAAAATTTAAATCACTCATAATCTCATCACCACAGATACTTGCTTTAAATACATCTATACAGCCTATTTTTTCAACATAATGAAATTGGGAAATTGTATAACATATATCCATACATATATGGTGGTTCTATATTCCGCTTTTTACTTATAATGACAATTTTACATAGTATAAAATAGCCTTTAGAAACACACTCACTAGTGGCTACATTGTGTTCTTTTATAAAAATAGACCATAATTTAATTTATAAAATTGTTTCTTGTCATTAGACATGTAGCTATTTCCAATTATTATGTTCTCTCTCCTGTTTCCTAGGCCAACCTAGCTTTCTTTCAGGTGCTCCCATATAACTGCTTCTTTCATGCATCATAGCCTCTATATACATGATTCATTCTTCTTTCCTAAACTTTTCACCTGGCTGGTTTCTTCTCATTTTTGAGATCTCAATATCAATATCTCCTGGCAAAAGAGATGTTCTCTAATAGCTCTTTCTAAATTATTATTCTATTTTGGGTGCCTTTTTTTCTTTTCCCAAATAATATTTAATCTGATTGCATAACTACTTTTTTATATATCTTTATTTTTGTGCCTCTCTATGAGGTCAAGGACAAAATTATTCTTATCACCTTCAGTACTGAACACCATGCATCTATACAAGTTGTGTGCTATACAATTATATTAATAGGAGGAACATTCATTTCATAGTTATTATATTGGGTTGGTTCAAAATTTCATTCAGGTTTTTCTATAAGATTTTATGGAAAAACCCAATTGAACACTTTGGCCAACCCAATAAATTCATATTTTTATTATAACAATGTTCAAGCAGAAGGCCATAAAGTATCTTGAGGAAGAAGTCCCTTTAAATTTCAATCAGTGTTAGCTTTGTGATACTCAATAGCTGTTAACTGAATAAATGAACTCATAGCTTACTGGCTATTTCCAGCACCAATATTCTTCATGTCTTCTTTCCCTCTACAGTTCCCCAGAACTCCCTATTGCCCTGATGTTCACCACACTAGATGAGCGCAGGAAACACAGTCACAAAATCTTTGTGGCATTTAGCTCAAGGTTGTAATCTGGTATACAAAAAGATTGTATGCAATGCTATGTATTTTTGATACTTAAAAATGTGAGGCATAAATCACACAAACATTCAATTAACTCAGTAAAAAGAACTTAAGTAGATGATCAACATGTAAAGAGGGTTTAAGAAGTTTAAGATTTTTGTTCAGCTTGCACAAGACTAAGAATATAGTGTGCTTGTAGTAAAGCTGGTTTGGTGGTGCTGAATTCTCTTAACTTTGTCTTGTCTGTAAAGCTTTTGATCTTAAATGCAAAACAATTAAGAAAATGGTAATAGGATCATACAAATCAATAACTGTCTTAACTGTAAATGGATTAAATGCACCAACCAAAAGACATAGACTGGCTGGGCAATGAGAACATGTTCATGTATGCACTTCCACTTACCACATCACTCTGCTTAACCCCCCAAATTGTATGCAGTTATTCTACAGTTAGGTTAATAATGTTTCCATTATGGCTTGAAATTGTAATTATCTTTTATTTTTTGTCTGGCTCTTTATTGTAAAACCTGATAAACATTTGTTACTGCTGTGGAAAAATAAAAGATTTTATGCAATGAAAAAAGGACTGTATATATTACTTGTGTAATTAAAAATATCTTGTTAGTTCAACAAAAAAAGAATACAATGTGCTTTGAGAGCATTGTTTTCATACTGATTATCTAAAAATTAAATTTCATTATCTATAAAGAAAAATTATCAAAACTGGTTAATATTGAAATTACAGATTTTGCCCAATTGTGAGAATACTATGCACTTACCCTTTTTTAAACCACAAGAATCTACTCCATTTTCATTAAAGCAAACACCATAATATGCTTGTAAAACCAAGAAAAGTGAAGTTATATCTGTCCCACTAAGATTCTTTCTACATCTGACAGTATGAAAAATAAAACTTTGGCAGCTATATTTCAGCTATGATAGGAACTTTCTGACAGCTTTCCTCTCCACTGCTTATAAGTAGAGGACTTAAATGAATTAATGTCAGGTGGATTAGTCAGAATCTGTTCAAACTGACATAAAATCATGTCTGTACAGCTACCTTAAACTCTCAATATTAGTCTAAAGAACAGGAGAATGTCCTATATTTAAAAATTGAGTGAATGTTTTAATATCCAATATATTTTTTTGAGAAAAGTAGGCATTACCCCTAATTTGGGGGGAAAATGATAGAGCTCAATTACAATACTAGGGCAAAATAAAATAAGGTCATAGTTTATATGTTTATGCAATTGAGTTTTCATCTTATAGACTCATAATTGATTAGGATCATATGCAACAAAATAGCAGTTTCATAAAAAGTAAAATGTCATTTTTAAGAGTGACAAAGATCCTTTAAGATAAAATAACGCAATTGCTGTATTTTATGGATAAGAGATGAGGTGAGGAACAGAGAAATGAAGAGTTATCTAAAGAAATATGATTAGTTAATTTCAGAGTTAGAAGAATAAAAAGTTTGATAGACTAGTGAAGAAGTTGTATTTATTAGAGTTTCTTAAATGGTCAATGGGCACCAAAGGACAAAGAATACCATATTTACAATTATGGAGCAATTTTATTATTTTATAAGTAATCGCTTTAACAATTTGTATGATGGTATTAAAACTTGACATTTAAAATTTTCTAACATTGGACTTTAAATATTTGGGGAGTCACATGACTTGATCCAAGCTTCATTAAATATTTTGGGGAGTCATGTGACATGATTCAAGCTCCATATGATTTATAGGGCTTCAGTGTATAAGGTGTACTGGGATGAGGACAGATAGGAAATAGGAAACCAACTAGGAGGATATTACGGTAGTCAAGCAAAACAAGTAACAAAGGAAAAATTATGGTGAATTAGGTTAGAAACTGACAAATCACTGGATCTGGCAAATAAGAAATAACATTCCAAAGAAAGGATTCCTCAGAGCACTAGGAGCAGAAGCCATATGGTACCACACTGGGGAGTATATCAGTTCAGTTCAGTTCAATCGCTCAGTCATGTCCAACTCTTTGCAACCCCGTGAGTATATGGGAAGGGTAAAAATGAAATCAATGACTCTGGAATACATTCAAGACTTCCTAAAAATTAAATGAAAGTGAGAATAAGAGAATATCTGGGAGGTAGAGAAATTTTGTGTGTTAAACATGGTCACATTGGCAGGCTAGTAGACACTTGGTGATAAAAAGACAGTGCATGTTATTTGGAAAGCAAAGAGGTGTTCCTTTCCATCTAAGCCAGAAAAATGATAGAGAAAACAAAGATGATTCAAGGCTGGTGATTTCTCTTTTCTGAGAAAGAAAGGCATGGAATTGGTAAAGTCAGGAAAAAATAAAAATAGGAAAGGAAATTGAAGAGAGTAAAAATAATTTAAAATACTTACACACATTGTACAGTGACAGCAAAGGACAGGGAAGCCAGGAGTGCTGAGTCCATGGGGTTGCAAAACACTGGACACAACTGAGTGACTGAACAACAAATACACATTGGGAACTTCCTTCTCAACTCGACCTTTCATACCCTAATATTAACTTTTTCCACAGAGAAAGCCCCTACATAGGAAAAGCAATGACTATGACTGAGAGACTCCAAGATGGCCCCAACAATCTTCACTTCTGATATTCATGCCCTTGTGTAATCCCTTCCCTTTAAGAGTGGACAGGGCATGTGATTGATTCTAGTGAATATAACTAAGGTGGACATGGTGTCATTTGTTATTATGTTACAAAAGGCTGTAGCTTTCATCATTCTAGTAGTCTGTCTCCCTTGCCGGCATTAACAAAAAAAGCTACCATTTTGTGAGCTGCCCTATGGTGAGGGTCACTTATTAAGGAACTGAGGATGGACTCTTTTGGCTTATTAATTATACTTCTTTTAAAATTATTTCAGTTGTTACCCTAGAGTTTATAGAACATATTTTTAACTAATGAAAACCCGCTTTCAAATAGTGCTATTCTTCTCCACATATAGTGATACTTATTACAGAGTGCTCCATTTCCTCCCTCCCATCCTTTGCACTAACTGCCCAATAAAACCGTTACTACTATTACTTTAAGTTATCTTTTAATCAAATGTTTTTTTAAAGATCTTATCTTATCTGATATATCTCTTCTGATGCTTATTTTGAGATTTAAATTTGTAATCTATCATTTTCCTTCTCCCTCAGGAATTTCTGTTAACAGCACTTGCAGGCCAGGTCTGCTAGATATGAAGTCTCCCAGTTTTTGTTTGAGAATGTCTTAAACCTCCTTCACTTTTGAAGGATTATTTCAGTGGATATGTTTTACATCTGTTGCTAATTTTGGAAGTTCTCAGATAATATTACTTAAAATATTTCTTCTGCTGTTTTTCCTCTTCTCCATATGGTACATTAATTATACATATGTTACACATTGAAATTTTCCCACAGTTCTGGTATGTGTATTTTCTTTCTTTTTTTTTTTTTAATTCTTTTTTCCTTCACATTTCAATCTGGACAGTTTCTTAGAGCCATCATTAAGCACCCTGACTCTTTCCTCATCTGTATCATGTCTTCTAATGAACTCATCATAGGCATAATTTGTTTGCTTTATATATGTGTTAAAATTCCATACCATTTTCTTTCAGATCCTTTCTGAGATTTTCCATTTATCCAATACATTATCTCTTCTTCCATTCTGCATTTCTTTTCCATTAGATCCCTACATGAAATTATATATATATTTTTTTTAATTTCCTGTCTATTACTTCCAACATCTGTATTATGTCTGAGTCTGATTTCTGATGATTGTTTTAGGTCTTCTAATTTATTCTCTCTGGCCTTTTAGGGTGCTCTGTGATTTTTTGTTGAATGCCAGGCATGGTATTGAGCAATAGGAAGTGAGATAAATAGGCCTCTAATGTAAAGATTTACACTAATCTGGCTAATAATTGGGCCTTGTTTAATTTTTCATATAGCTATAGGTGCCAGAAGTTTCAATTTCCCTTGCATTTTGTTTTTGTCTTCTATCTTTGGTATTCCTTAAGTATTCTTCCTCAGAAACAGTCTGTTTTGATTACTGCAACTTCAGACTATACTGCAAAGCTACAATAATCAAAATAGTACAATGCTGTCATAAAAACAGACATAGATAAATGGAACAGAAGAGACAGACCAGACACAAACCCTCACACTTATGGTCAATTAATCTATGACAAAGAGGCAAGAATATACAATGGAGAAAAGACAGTATCTTCAATAAATTGTGCTGATAAAAATAAACAGTTCCACATAAAAGAATGAAATTAGAGCTTTATCTAATATCATATACAAACATAAACTCAAAATGGATTAAAGATCTAAATGTAAGACCAGAAACCATGAAACTCCTAGAAGAAAATATAGGCAGAACACTCCTGATATAAATCATAGCACTATTTTTTAGATGTCTTCCAAGGCAAAAGAAATAAAAGCAAAAATAAACAAATGGGACCTAATTAAACTTAAAAGCTTTTGTACAGCAGAGTAAACCATTGACAAAACAAAAAGACAACTTATGGAATGGAAGAAAATAATTTCAATTGATGCAACAAATAAGGAATTAATATCCAAAATATATAAACAACTCGACATCAGAAAAAAACCACAAACAACAAACAACCCAATTTTAAAAATGGGCAGAAGTTCTCCATTGACATTTCCCAAAGAATACATAGAGGGCTAATCAGCACATGAAAAGATGCTAATCATCAGAGAAATGCAAAATAAAACCACAATGAGATATTATCTCACTCTTGTCAGAATGGCTATCATCAAAAAGTCTACAAATAATAAAAGGTGGAGAGGATGTGGAGAAAAGGGAATCCACCATACACTGCTGGTAGGAATGTAAATTGGTGAAACTACTGTAAAAAACAGTATGGAGTTTTTTCAAAACACTATAAATAAAACTACCATATAATCTATCAACTCTACTACTGGTTATTTATCTGTAAAAACAAAAACAATATTAATAATTTGAAAAGACACATACACTCCGTGTAAAAAAAAAAGATAACATAGCAGTATTATTTACAATTTCCAAAATATGAAGCAATCTAACTATCCATTAAAAGATGAATAAAGAAGATATAGTAATATATACACAATGGAATACTACTCAATCATTAAAAAGAATGAAATGTTGCCATTTTCAACAATATAGATGGACTTGAAATTCCTGTAATATTATCACTCCCAAAATTAGTATTTTCTTATATGTTTTAAATAAAATTCAGTAATATTTTAACTAGAATTTAATCATACTATATTTTTATACTTAAAGTCATATTGTGAGCATTTTTCCCATGCCTTTAAACATGCTTCACACCTTATTTTTAATAGCTTTATAATAGCATAGCAGCCTCTGATTTCATTGAAAAATTTCTAAAGGTAGGATTTCTATTTTGAAGAGCATGAATATTTGCAGTTATTTATACACAGTCAGCCTCCAAACACAGATACATACAAAGATTGTAACAATTTACATTCCCAACAGAAATTAAAGTACTCGTACTCTTCAAAATTGTTTTTTTTTAAATCACTGATAATTTAATTAAAAAGTCATTGTCTGTTTTTAATTAACATTTAATTATTATGTGGTAGGATTTTAATGATAGATAATCAAGTATTACTCTAAGGACAATCTTGAAAACTTTTAGAGTTTAACACTTGCCTGTTTATTCTGTGACCGATCATTTTAGACACATCTCTTGATAAAAATTCTGAAAACATAGAAACACAATTAAATGCATGAATGATTGAGCCTGGAAGAAAGTGTAAAACCCTTCTACTATACTCATAGCTGCCCTTCAAGGCATAGATATTGTTACTTTCTTGAAGACTCTGGGAGCCAACTGTGCCTCCACTTTAAATATATCTGAATTTTCTGTCTGTTCCTATCTTGTACCAGATTCACTTAAAAAATATATTTTAGAGGAAATGTTGACATGAATGACAAGAAATGCAGACACTTGATACACTCTGTCTTCCCCCTAAACTCTTCCTAACAAAGTGAAAGTGAAGTCGCTCAGCCATGTCCGACGTTTTGTGACTCCGTGGCCTGTAGCCCACCAGGCTCCTCTGTTCATGGAATTCTCCAGGCAAGAATGCTGGAGTAGGAAGCCATTTCTTTCTCCAGGGGATCTTCCCGACCCAGAGATCGAACCCAGGTCTCCCGCATTGCAGGCAGATGCTTCTGAGCCACCAGGGAAGCCCGTTCCTAACAAAGAGATGTAGTAAATTTTCATGGTAATTACTGGTCTAATGAGTAAGTCAGGGTTACATACCTAACAAAAGTAGAAAAGGGAATGGTTAACATAAATCTTAAGGTATGCAGAAATACAGACCCATCACCATTTCAAAAGTCCACAGATGCGTAAGAAAGGAAAACATATATTCAAGGATAGGATGATGTACTATTTAGCTGCTTCTTATATTGATTAACTTTTGCCTTGCTGTTGCCAGCTGAGTCAAAATAAGCAGAATACAAGATTTATATACTTTTCAAAGATAAGAAATTTTCCAATAGTAATTTTCTATTATTACATAATTCCCTTTTAAAAATAAGGTTTAGTATAGTACTAATGGCACCCCACTCCAGTACTCTTGCCTGGAAAATCCCATAGACGGAGGAGCCTGGTAGGCTTCAGTTCATGGGGTCGCTAAGAGTCGGACACGACTGAGTGACTTCCCTTTCACTTTTACTTTCATGCACTGGAGAAGGAAAAGGCAACTCACTCCAGTGTTCTTGCCTGGAGAATCCCAGGGACAGGGGAGCCTGGTGGGCTGCCATCTATGGGGTCTCACAGAGTCGGACACGACTGAAGCGACTTAGCAGCAGCATGATGCAGTTTTATTTCAATTATTTCACATGAATTTACTGAATGTCAGGAAGTACCTGAAACATTAAATACAAAGATAAGTGAGACATGGTTCCAGCTATTTAGCGAAATTTTCATCTATAAGTTTAGCATTTATATGAGAACCTATTCTGCTAAATTCAAGAGGGTCTCTTCTTGGTCTAAAGAAAACAAAAAGAAAATGAACGTCATTGTTTCATATTGCAGGAGTGCATATTGCACACCTGTGAAAGGAGTCAATACACTTACTCTTGGCTGCTTTATGCCATATTTCTTAAAATTGTAGCATATTATCCTATTTAGGCAATTTGTCATTGTAACTACACTAGTCATTGCTTGCTTAATAATTATTTGACAGTATTTTAAATTTGCTATTGGAAAATACGTTGAAGCAATATGTAAAAGAAAATTTCAGAGTATCATTACATTTTGTTTTATTAGTAACTTCTCTAAGTTCTACATCGTAGAAATAATTTTAGTATAACTAATTCCGTTTAGTTTGCTATTCTTTTCTTAGCAAAATTAAAATCAAAATTTTTTCCAATACAGCTCATTTTAGTAAATTTTAACTCCTCAGTACAGCCAGATTTAAAATATATGTACCATGTTTCAAACTATGCAATGTTAAGATACAAAGTCTTAAGAATATTTAGAATTTTCATGAACTTTGTACAGTTTAAATTTTTGCTTGGTAGCATTTCTTTACAAATTGTATTTGTATTTTATAAGTACATCTTGATGTTTTAAGTTTCCACCTTAACACCAAGGAAAGAATCTCAATAAGTACAATCCCATTTGCTAAAAGTTTAGGTAAACGAGACTAATCTTGACAGGTAAAGGTGTAAGGAATAGACTCATTGGTTCAAAATATTTTCCTCTTTTCACTTAAGCCTTTTATTAGCATCAAAAGGTATTTTCCTTACAAGAAAGAAATTTTCCAAACAAAATCAGTTATGACACAAAATAAGTATCAAGGTAAGAATCATGAATGATTGACAGCTAAGCATTCTCCCAAAGGGACATTCAATTATATATTTTAGCAATTCTGTTTATACATCTAATATCAATTCCAAACATGACTATCTGCTTGAACCGCTGCTTTTATCATTAATAAAATATTTTATGCAATTGAAATTTCTACATCTTACATTCTACAACAGAAAAGAACTGGTCATATTTTGAGCAGTCATAAGGTCACAAAGAGTCAGACATGACTGAGCAACTTTCACTTTCACAATCAAGATGCTAAGACTAATTTAAGCTAAGAACTGATTATTGTTTATAATGGAATAATGATCAGATATCACTAGTTGCTGAATATGGAAATAACATGACATTCCTTGGATACATGCTTAGAGTTAAGGAATTGCTGCTCTTTTTATAGTGTTCTTCAGTTCAGTTCAGTTCAGTCGCTCAGTCGTGTCCGACTCTTTGAGACCCCATGAATCACAGCATGCCAGGCCTCCCTGTCCATCACCAACTCCCGGAGTTCACTCAGACTCACATCCATCGAGTCAGTGATGCCATCCAGTCATCTCATCCTCTGTCGTCCCCTTCTCCTCCTACCCCCCAATCCCTCCCAGCATCAGAGTCTTTTCCAATGAGTCAACTCTTCACATGAGGTGGCCAAAGTACTGGAGTTTCAGCTTTAGCATCACTCCTTCCAAAGAAATCCCAGGGCTGATCTCCTTCAGAATGGACTGGTTGGATCTCCTTGCAGTTCAAGGGACTCTCAAGAGTCTTCTCCAACACCACAGTTCAAAAGCATCAATTCTTCGGCACTCAGCTTTCTTCACAGTCTAACTCTCACATCCATACTTGACCACAGGAAAAACCGTGTTCTTAGGTAACAGTAATAAGAGAATATTGAGCAAGGAAAATGCTATCTATTGGAAAGAATTTCATTGCAATGTACATTTAGATAAACTATGAAATATTTATTGTAAAAGATGAGTATGCTGCTGCTACTGCTAAGTCGCTTCAGTCCTGTCTGACTCCGTGCAACCCCACAGACTGCAACCCACCAGGCTCCCCTGTCCCTGGGACTCTCCAGGCAAGAACACTGGAGTGGGTTGCTATTTCCCTCTCCAATGCAGGAAAGTGCAAAGTGAAAGTGAAGTCGCTCAGTCGTGTCCGACTCCCAGCGACCCCATGGACTGCAGCCCACCAGGCTCCTCCGTCCATGGGATTCTCCAGGCAAGAGTACTGGAGTGGGGTGCCATTGCCTTCTCCAAAAAGATGAGTATACAACCTAAAAATAAAAATGGTTCCTTAACAAATGCAAACATAGCCAAAGTTTAAAAGGAATTATATAGGAAGCTTTATTTTTGAAATTTAAATAATTACTTTTACATTTTCCTTTCAATGACATAACTATCACCAAATATGACAGGTGGCAAAGATATTAAGATCTGGAATAGTTATCTGAGTTCAACTGGCTTGGTGAATTTGAGAAGCCAATTAATCCTCTATGCCTCAGTTTCCTTCTCATTACCATTGAATGATATAACAGCACCTATTCTATCTATTTGTGGTGAAGATGAAATATGGTACTACATGTAAAACATTTAGATTTCTGCCTCAGCACATAGAAAGTACTCAATAAAAATAGCT
Organism: Aepyceros melampus; assembly: GCA_006408695.1. Taxonomy (NCBI): domain Eukaryota; kingdom Metazoa; phylum Chordata; class Mammalia; order Artiodactyla; family Bovidae; genus Aepyceros; species Aepyceros melampus. Next base: position 232,655 of record SJXQ01004451.1, read on the forward strand.
ATCAAATATATGCATATACTGTTCTAGTTGTGGTGTAAACAACTATGAGTTTATTTCTCACAGTTTCAGAGGCTGGAAAGTCCAAAATCAAGGTGCTCCCAGGTTAGGGGTCTGGTAAGGGCCCTCTTCCTGATTTGCAGAGGCTTGTCTCCCCCTCACATCCTTGTGCATCCTTCCCTCGGTGCTTGGATGAGGGAAGAAAGAGAGCTCCCCTGTCTCTCTTTTTACAAGGATCCCACCTTCATGACCTAATCTAACCTTCACTATTTCTCAAAGGCTCCACCTCCAAAGACAATACATTGGTAATTAGGGGTTCAACATCTGAATTTCAGGGGGATACAGGCAGTTCATAGCATATGCAAATATCTGACATATATATATGATACACAAATAATAAGATATGTAAATAAGAATGAGGAAAATTTCTTTGAACTAGAAAGTAAAATTTCAGTAATATATATGCACTTAGTACACAACTATGCATTGAATAAATTATTATTGCTATTATTATTGAATATCATTATTATAACTTAATAATGTTATTATTGACAAAATATTAACTTATTCTTTATACATGTTTCTCATAACCTGACTCAGTTTTGTTCTTAAATTTTAGTTCAAAACTTTTAAGGCTTATAAAAGATGATACCCACATGGTTGACCAAGTATCTGACATTCTACTGGATATAATCTAAATTCATTAAAAAATTGAAAATATACACTTGTATTAGAAAAACTGTACTGGCACAAAATAAATATGATATCCTGTGGCATCTTCTATATAGGCCATTTCATTAATAATATAGTTACAAGTAAATTTCAAAATATTCAAAGAACAAAAAAGTTATAAATATTTCATGACAGGTTCAGGTTATTCAATCACATTTACATAGAATTCAGTAATCCACAGGCCAGACAGAAGTAATGACACTTGGCATCAAAGTGTCAAAAGATTCACCAGATAAGGAAAAAAATAACCCCATTTTATTTAAGCAGGGGGTCAATGTTCAGCACACTTTTTCTCTCTGGAAGGGTAATGATTTCAGTGCAATTACCCCTCAGCTGTCAGAATCCAAAGGTCAGATTTGACCATTTGCTATTTTTAAATGCACTTACTGGGCCTATCAGCTAGACTGAAATTTGCAGTAACTGTACAACTAATTTTGAGTCCTGGCAAGAAAGGAGGGAATCATGAAACAGAAACTGTCACTTAACCTGTGAAATGGAAGTCAATAACACATATAATGTGCTAGGTAGTTCTGAAATATTGAACTTTGGAAATTGAAATTGTACTTATCTCTAGTTAATGAGAAGGTAATAACTTTATTTTAACTAATCTACCAGAGAATCAGAAAAAAGTATTTGTTCCCCAAATTACTTTTAACTCAAAGAATTTTTGTTTGTTTTATTGTTTCTGTGTCTCTTTTTTTCTAAAAACCTCAAGCAGATTATTTAATCCTTCTTGGAGCTGTACTCCAAAAAGAATTCAGTCTCCTTCACAAATTACCTGAGGTATAAATTCCATAAGATACTTATGTTATTAGGTTGTATACAATTTTTTTTAACCAATAATTTGAAATATCCTTCCTCTTCAAGAGTTAAGGTGTAACTAGCCCTTCCACTGACAAACGTCTGTTCCAAACTTTTACTTTCCTAAAGTCAAAGGAGTTCTCTACCCTCTTTTTCTTATTTACAGCATTATTGAGGTACATCCATACCTCTCATGGAGTTTTTGTCAGTGACACTGAAGCATATGAAAAAGCAGAGATATTATTTTGACAACAAAGGTCCTTCTACTCAAAGCTATGGTTTTTCCAGTAGTCGTGTATGGATGTGAGAATTGGACCATAAAGAAAGCTGAGTGCCAAAGAATTGATGCTTTTGAACTGTGGTGTTGGATAAGACTCTTGAGAGTCTTTTGACTGCAAGGAGATCACCAGTCAATCCTAAAGGAAATCAGTCCTGAATATTCATTGGAAGGACTGATGCTGAAGCTGAAGCTCTAATACTTTGGCCACCCAATGGGAAGAACTGACTCATTGGGAAAGACCCTGATGTTGGAAAGATTGAAGGCAGGAGGAAAAGGAGACAAAAGAGGATGACATGGTTGGATGGCATCACCAGCTTGATGAACATGAGTTTGAGCAAGCTCTGGGAGTTGGTGATGGACAGGGAAGCCTGGCATGCTGCAGTCCATGGGGTTGCAAATAGTCAGGCATGACTGAGCAACTGAACTGACTGACATATAATTTACACTAGATAAAATCCACCTATTTTAAGTGTATAAGTTGATGGATTTAGGAAATTACACACAGTTGTATAAACATCACTACGAAAATAAGAAAAATTCCAGCACCATAAAACGTTTCCTCTGTCTCTGTCCCTTCGAGTCAATCACCTCCCTTGATATCACCTACCTGATCCCAGGTAAACAGGACACAGATTGGTAATAATATAACATTAGTATGATCTTAGCCGAAGGCTTCATGTTTTTTATATCTTGTTTTATATTAGAAAGTGTACATGTGTTTGTTAAATACTTTAGAGTTAAAATGAAGAGAAAGATTGGATTAATAATAGGGGTTTACTGGAAGGGTACACAGCTGCTGCTGCTAAGTCATTTCAGTTCGTGTCTGACTCTGTGCGACTCCACAGACGGCAGCCCACCAGGCTCCCCCATCCCTGGGATTCTCCAGGCAAGAATACTGGAGTGGGTTGCCATTTCCTTCTCCAATGCAGGAAAGTGAAAAGGGAAAGTGAAGTTGCTCAGTCGTGCCTGACCTTCAGCAACCCCATGGACTGCAGCCTTCTAGGCTCCTTCGTCCATGGGATTTTCCCAGGCAAGAGTACTGGAGTGGGGTGCCATTGCCTTCTCCAAAGGGTACACAGCAGTTTTCCTCTAATGCTTGGCCATCCTGATATATCCCTCTACATCCACACTTCTCATGGAGGTTTTGACAGTGACACTGCTAACAGTGTTCTCTCTCACTTCTCTTCATAAGTATTGATGTTGAGGTACTGAGTTTCGTTTGTCATTGCTGATTCAGATGCCATTGGGTCTTGGGTTTCTTTGGACTGAGCCAAATCTTTGGCTTTACCATTAACTGCTTCTGTTACATTCCTGGATATTTCTATCTACACTCTTAATCACCAACCAGACAGACTTCTCTGCACTTTCCAGTCTTAATTCCAAGGAAAATAGGCTGACTGATTTAACTAAATATGTTCTACACTTGAAATATTTGAAGGAATACAAAGTCTTCATAGGTTAGGTTCACTTCAGTTCAGTTCAGTTCTGTCACTCAGTCATGTCTGACTCTTTGTGACCCCATGGACTGCAGCACACCAGGCTTCCCTGTCCACACCAACTCCCAGAGTTTACTCAAACTCACGTCTGTTGAGTGAGTGATGCCATTCAACCATCTCATCCTCTGTCACGCCCTTCTCCTCCCACCTTCAATCTTTCCCAGCATCAGTCTTTTCTAGTGAGTCAGTTCTTCACATCAGGTGGCCAAAGTACTGGAGTTTCAGCTTTGGCATCAGTCCTTCCAAAGAACACCCAGGACTGATCTCCTTTAGGATGGACTGGTTGGATCTCCTTGCAGTCCAAGGGACTCTCAAGAGTCTTCTCCAACACCACAGTTCAAAAGCATCAATTCTTTGGCACTCAGCTTTATTTATAGTCCAACTCTCACATCCATACATGACTACTGGAAAAACTACAGCTTTGAGTAGAAGGACATTTGTTGGCAAAGTAATGTCTCTGCTTTTCAATATGCTATCTAGGTTGGTCATAACTTTTCTTCCAAAGAGTAAGCGTCTTAATTTCAGGGCTGCAGTCACCGTCTGCAGTGATTTTGGAGCCCCAAAAAATAAAGTCTGACACTGTTTCCCCATCTATTTCCCATGAAGTGATGGGAACAGATGCCATGATCTTCGTTTTATGAATGTTGAGCTTAAGCCAACTTTTTCACTCTCCTCTTTCACTTTCATCAAGAGGCTTTTAGTTCCTCTTCACTTTCTGCCATAAGGGTGGTGTCATCTGCATATCTGAGGTTATTGATATTTCTCCCAGCAACCTTGATTCCAGCTTGTGCTTCCTCCATTCCTGCGTTTCTCATGATGTACTCTGCATAGAAGTTAAATAAGCAGAGTGACAACATACAGCCTTGACGTACTCCTTTCCTATTTGGAACCAGTCTGTTGTTCCATGTCCAGTTCTAAATGCTGCTTCCTGACCTGCATATAGGTTTCTCAAGGGGCAGGTCATGTGGTCTGGTATTCCCATCTCTTTCAGAATTTTCCATAGTTTGTTGTAATCTACACAGTCAAAGGCTTTGGTATAGTCAATAAAGCAGAAGTAGATGTTTTTCTGGAACTCTGTGCTTTTTCCATGATCCATCGGATGTTGGCATTTTGATCTCTGGTTCCTCTGCCTTTTCTAAAACCAGCTTGAACATCTGGAAGTTCATGGTTCACATATTGCTGAAGCCTGGCTTGGAGAATTTTGAGCATTACTTTACTAGTGTGTGAGATGAGTGCAATAGTGCAGTAGTTAGAAAACTGTAAAACTGTTTATCTTAGAAATAGAATTCAAATTATTAAACAGAATATTTCCCTCCAGTATAAATCAACTCAATACTTATGAATTTGATTTTAATAAGTAAATTTGTTCAATATGCAGATCAAATTCCAATGTTAATTAACATCTTTGTAGAAAACCCTGAATAATAATATTCAGAGTTTAAATTATAATTTACATGAACCTTGATTTCTATGTTAATAAATTACTTTCTCATAATTATTTGCATTTTAATTGGTATGGTAATAATTTTATGTAATCAATAATTTGGTTGTGAAAAATTTGAGCCACTAAAACTTAAAATCTAAAAAAGAAGTACAAAGCTTAAGTTGAATTAGCTCAGGGAAGCAACAAGTGGCTCAAAATAGAAGAATTAAAGAGAGAATGAAAGAAAAAGAGGTTTTTGTTTTGTTTTGTTTTTTAATTTTTATTTTTACTTTATTTTACTTTACATTACTGTATTGGTTTTGCCATACATTGACATGAATCTGTCTCGGGTGTACATGAGTTCCCAATCCTGAACCCACCTCCCCCACCTCCCACACCATATCAACTCTCTGGATCATCCCCGTGCACCAGTCCCAAGCATCCTGTATCCTGTATGGAACATAGACTGGCGATTCTTCGATTCATGTAAGACTTCGTTTCTTACATGATAGTATACATGTTTCAGTGCCATTCTTCCAAATCCTCCCACCCTCTCCCATAATAAAAGGCAAAAAAAATCAGAGATGCAGGCAGGTTGCCCACTGTGGGACTGGGAGAGAGGAATAACTTTTTAGTCCTTATTCTTGAGAAGAATATATTTTGTGGATACAGCTAAGGCATCATTAAATTTCCTAAGACATTAGGCCCTCCTTCTTCTGTTCTAAAAAGCCTCTTGATGAAAGTGAAAGTTAGCTTAAAGCTCAACATTCAGAAAACTAAGATCATGGCATCTAGTCCCATCAATTCATGGGAAATAGATGGGGAAACAGTGGAAACAGTGGCAGACATTATTTTTTGGGGCTCCAAAATCACTGCAGACGGTGATTGAAATTAAAAATGCTTACTCCTTGGAAGGAAAGTTATGACCAACCTAGATAGCATATTCAAAAGCAGAGACATCACTTTGCCAACAAAGGTCTATCTAGTCAAGGCTATGGATTTTCCAGTGGTCATGTATGGATGTGAAAGTTGGACTGTGAAGAAAGCTGAGCACCAAAGAATTGATGCTTTTGAACTGTGGTGTTGGAGAAGACTCTTGAGAGTCCCTTGGACTGCAAGGAGATACAACCAGTCCATTCTGAAATAGATCAGTCTTGGGTGTTCTTTGGAAGAGTTGATGCTAAAACTGAAACTCCAGTACTTTGGCCACCTCATGCAAAGAGTTGACTCATTGGAAGACTCTGATGCTGGGAGGGATTGGGGGGCAGGAGGAGAAGGGGACGACAGAGGATGAGATGACTGGATGGCATCACTGACTCAATGGACATGAGTCTGAGTGAACTCCAGGAGTTGGTGATGGACAGGGAGGCCTGGTGTGCTGTGATTCATGGGGTCGCAAAGAGTCGGACACGACTGAGTGACTGAACTGAACCGAACTCCAGTCCTGAAATCTGGGCACAAGCAGCTACTGATGAAGAAAAGGGAGAAAAAAAATTAGAAAAAATTCCAGTTTAAATAATGGCCCATACTCAACCATAAAAAAGAATGAAATAATGCCATTTGCAGTGTCATGGACTGAACTAGAGATAATCATACTAGGTGAAGGAAGTCAGAGAAAGACAATTATATAATATGACTTATTTGCGGAATCTAAACAAATGATATCAATGAACTTACTTACAAAACAAAAACATACAGTATAGAGAACAATCTTATCTGTTGCGAAAGGAGAAAATCAGGAAGAGAGACAAATCAGGAGTTTGAGGTTAAGAGAAATACACTAGTATATGCACACAACTGTACACAAAATAAATGAACAATAAGGACTTTTCTGTACACCTAAAACTAACACAACATTGTAAATCAACTATACTCCAATAAAAAACTAAAAACAGCAACAAAATCAATGGCCCAGCTGCTTGCCTAAAATCGACAGAGGTGAAGCTGGTAGACTTTTAGCTACGGGGCCTCAGTGTTGGGGTTGATGATACTATGCTAAAGGCATTTTTCATGCAGTTGCCTAGAGCTCTGAGTGCAAACAACATTATGAGAGAAACAATAGATCTATTTATAGTTGATGCTGCAGCAACACTCCCCAAATTAAGGCAATTACAGAATTTTTCAGGCATAACCAATTCATTAGTTCACAGACCTTTTTAATTCGCTAACATGCTAATTATTCCCAGCATGACCAGATGAAACAGGCACAGGTTGACAGTGGAGCATACGGAGACAAGGGTAACGGCAGAATTTAGGGTATGTGTATGGATCAACTGGGGATCTTGGCGAAAAGCAGATTATTATTTTTTAATTTAATTTGTATTTTATACTGGAGGCCCTCCAAGACATTCAGGTAGGCCTGGCCCAGGCTCCTACAGAGTCGCTGCTTTGCCTGAGTCCCAGGGCACATGAAATCTTGGGTGCATCCTCCCAGAGCGCAGTCTGTGTTTCCCCTAGTCCTGTGGAGCTCCTGCACGCAAGACCCACTGCCCTTCAGAGACAAATGCTCTGGGGGCTCCTCCTCAGCCAGACCCTCAGGCTGGAGACCCTGATGTGGGGACTCACAATTCTCAATTCTGTGTGAAAACCTCTGTGAGATAATTATTTTCCAGTTTGTGGGTAGGCCACTTGGTGGATACCGGATTTGATTATGTTGTGAAAGTGCCTCTCCTACCATTTTGCTGTGGCTTCTTCTTTGTCTTTGGATGTAGAATATTTTTTTGGTAGGTTCCTGTCTGTTTTGTAGATAGCTGTTCAGTAGTTAGGTGTGATTTTGTGTTTCTCTGAGAGGAGGTGAACTCAAGCCCTTCTACTCCATCATCTTGCCTTCTCCTTACTAATTTGATGAATGGATTGCTTGCTTGCTTGCTTGCTTGCTAAGTCACTTCAGTCGTGTCTGACTCTGTGTGACCCCATAGACGGCAGCCCATCAGGCTCCCCCGTCCCTGGGATTCTTCAGGCAAGAACACTGGAGTGGGTTGCCATTTCCTTCTCCAGTGCATGAAAGTGAAAAGTGAAAGTGAAGTCACTGTCGTGTCCGACTCTGTGCGACCTCATAGACAGCAGTCTACCAGGCTCCTCTATCCATGGGATTTTCCAGGCAAGAGTACTGGAGTGTGGTGCCATTGTCTTCTCTGTGATAAATGGATTATTTCACTGGAAAAGTGAATTGTGTTGATCCTTGGTTATCTGATGCCAGCAGGGTGTCTCTGGGACCCTCAGTCACACAGCAGTGACCCAAGCAGCAGTGAGTGCTGGACTCAGGTTTCCTCAAGGATAAACTGCAAAGTGAAGCAGGCATGGACCTATGACTAGAAGGGTCACAAGAAGTAGGTGACCTCAGTTTCCTCTTATCTGGTTAATTTTTATATTAGACTGGGCTCATTCTGCTATAAGTGGTAGAATTCTAACATTTTCAGATAACCTGAATAAAAGAGATCATGGCAGCACAAGTCATCCGTGCTAGCTCCAGGCTCGTGGCACACACAATCCACTCAAACAGATTCTTATTCAGCAGGTCTGCGGCTAGGCCTAAGGTAATTTCTAACAAACTGCCACGTAATTCCAATATTACTGGTCCTTGGAACATGTTTTGAATGGGCTCAGAGAATAGAAACAATTTCTAGGAATAAGAAAAAAAATTCTTGGCTTTAGGTATGGACTAATACAAAAGGTAAGACAACATACAAATTCTTTTGTTAAAATACAGTAAGAACACAGCCAAACATCAATATGTTGCAACAAATTCTGGTCACCACAACCTTCTTAGCAATTTCTGTTAGCATGGGGAACTCAACACACAGCAAATGCAAGACTGGTCCATTAAAAACAAACAAAAAAAGGTCTGTGTACGCATTTCTTTACAGTGTAAGCTGTTATTGAATAACACATTTCCATACTAAAATTATTTTAACTAATAATAAATGTTTATGAACTTTCATTAAATTTTACAACTTCTCATTAATATTATCTTCTAAGACCAATCAGAAACATTGTAGACTCTTGGTAGATTTATGCATTGTTAGGAAATGGCAACCCACTCCAGTATTCTCGCCTAGAGAATCCCAGGGACAGGGGAGCCTGGTGGGCTGCTGTCTATGGGGTCACACAGGGTCGGACATGACTGAGGCGACTTAGCAGCAGCAGCAGCAGGAAGGTAAATTACCTTATGTAAAAATATATTCCAAATGATTTTCCCATTAATCTTCAAAGAAACTTAGATATGACATGAGATCAATATATAATGACTAGAGAAGAGATTAGACAAATGAATGGAGCATAAGATAGAATTCCACAAAATCCAAGCTTAGCCAATTATGTCCTGAAACAAGATGACTGTTAGAAAAGTGAAAAAAATAAGATAATTCAAAAGTACAAAAAGTCAAGAGTCTGTGACACCATGTATAAAGCAAATGAAAGCCACACACAGAGATAATAGGTTGCTGCAGAATATATTATATAAATAATAAATTAGCACAAAGAATTAGGAAACAAAGGATGATCTACAAATTCTATTATCGCCACTGTGCAGAGCTTAGAAAGTCTTGCTTGCAAGGTTGGCCCTTGACTGGCATCTGGGAGCTTGGATTTAAAGGGGATTTCTCCACTATTTTGAGAACTGATGAGTCACTCACCATGTCTAAACTCTGTTTAAAAAATGTGGTTTAAGCTGAATATATACTTCATGCCTGGGAGATTAGAAATTTGGTATAGCATAGGTAGAAGGTGACAAAATGACCAGCCCCCAGTAAAAATTCTTGACACTCATCTAATGAGTTTCTGTGATAGACAACGTTTCAAACAATCATCACAGCTCAGTGCTAGGGAGCTAAATGCCATCCTCTGTGACTCTACTAGAAAAGGACTCTTTATAAACTTACATCTGATTACACTGAGACTTTGATCCATGCACCTTCCCCTTTGATGATTTTTTAAGCCCTTTTGCTGTAATAAAATGTAGCTGTGAGTATAAACTCTATCTCGGGTTCTGTGAGTTCTCCAAGAGAATTACCAAACCATGGAAAATTCTTGAGGACACCTGACATGCCATTTACAGTCATAATACATAAAATAACTATGTCGAAAAGTAAAACTCTGAATTTAGTTTATGCAAATATCCTTCAACTTCACAGCCCAATAGCGCTAATAGTCATCTGTGTTTAACAATTATAGCTTCTTGACAGTCTTCACTTTTCTCACTACCAATCTCTGCTCTATTTTCAAACCCTGAACTTCAAACACTGTCTACCTTCTTACCACTTTATATCATGGATCCTATTTCTAATTCAGTCTAATTCCCCAAATCTCACCTAGTTAATCTTTTTTTTCCCATGTTACTTCTAGCCTCATTGCTTACTAAAATACTCAGATTTGTTATTTAAGTAAATAACTATTAGAAACATATTATATACTAATAGGATCAGTTCAGTTCAGTTCATTCGCTCAGTCGTGTCCGACTCTTTATGATCCCATGAATCTCAGCATGCCAGGCTTCTCTGTCCATCACCAACTCCCGCAGTTCACTCAGACTCAAGTCCATGGAGTCAGTGATGCCATCCAGCCATCTCATCCTCTGTCGTCCCCCTCTCCTCCTGCCCCCAACCCCTCCCAGCATCAGAATCTTTTCCAACGAGTCAACTCTTCACATGAGGTGGCCAAAGTATGGAGTTTCAGCTTTAGCATCATTAAAGACTAATTTTTTAAAATTTTTTATTAAAATATAGTTGATTTAAAGTGCTTCAGATGTACAAAGTGATTTAGTCATATATTCTTTTCCAGGTTCTTCTCATTGTAAGTTATTACAAGACAGTGAACATAGTTCCTGTTCTATACAGTCAGTCCTTGTTATTTATCTATTTTATAAATAATAGTGTATATCTCTTTATCCTAAATTCCTAATTGATCCCACTCTACCTTAAGAGTTGGACACGACTGAGCGACTGAACGGAACGGAACGGAACTCTTTATCCTAAATTCCTAATTGATCATAAGTGCTTCAGATGTACAAAGTGATTTAGTCATATATTCTTTTCCAGGTTCTTCTCCATTGTAAGTTATTACAAGACAGTGAACATAGTTCCTGTTCTATACAGTCAGTCCTTGTTATTTATCTATTTTATAAATAATAGTGTATATCTCTTTATCCTAAATTCCTAATTGATCCCACTCTACCTTAAGAGTTGGACACGACTGAGCGACTGAACGGAACGGAACGGAACTCTTTATCCTAAATTCCTAATTGATCCCACCTTACCTTTACCATTTGGTAACCATAAGTTTGCTTTAAATGTAAATGAGTCTGTTTCTGTTTTGTAAGTTCATTTGTGTCATTTTTTTTAGATTTTGCACTTCAGTTCAGTTCAGTTCAGTCACTCAGTTGTGTCCAACTCTTTGTGACCCCATGAATCGCAACACACCAGGCCTCCCTGTCCATCACCTACTCCCAGAGTTAACTCAAACTCATGTCTATCGAGTCAGTGATGCCATCTAGTATCTCATCCTCTGTCGTCCCCTTCTTCTCCAGCCCTCAATCCCTCCCAGCATCAGAGTCTTTTCCAACGAGTCAACTCTTCACATGAGGTGGCCAAAGTACTGGAGTTTCAGCTTTAACATCATTCCTTTCAAAGAAATCCCAGGACTGATCTCTTTCAGAATGGACTGGTTTTGGATCTTCTTGCAGTCCAAGGGACTCTCAAGAGTCTTCTCCAACACCACAGTTCAAAAGCATCAATTCTTTGGCACTCAGCTTTCTTCACAGTCCAACTCTCACATCCATATATGACCACAGGAAAAAACCTCGAGTAGCCAAAGCCATCTTGAGAAAGAAGAATGGAACTGGGGGAATCAACCTGCCTGACTTCAGGCTTTACTACAAAGCCACAGTCATCAAGACAGTATGGTACTGACACAAAGACAGAAATATAGATCAATGGAACAAAATAGAAAGCCCAGAGATAAATCCACACACCTATGGACAGCTTATGTTTGACAAAGGAGGCAAGAATATACAGTGGATTAAAGACAATCTCTTTAACAAGTGGTGCTGGGAAAACTGGTC
>SJXQ01004452.1:11932-41241 GCA_006408695.1 Aepyceros melampus
GGGCCGCCTGATCCAGAGCGGCCCTGCGCCAGTGTGGCCAGGCTCCGGCAGGACGCAGCAGATGCGGGCTGGCCTGGGCTCCCCTCCCAAGTGCGGGGACAGGGCCACACAGACTGCCAGGACTCCTGGCACTGCTTCCATGTTAAGCTTCTCAATAAAAATTATTTTTTTCAATTGTTTTCCTATTCCTCAATTTTACTGCTGTATTTTCCATCATAGTTTCCCAGCAAACACTGCCCTTATTATACAGAAGAGCTCCTGGTTTTTCCTTATCTTGCTACAAGTGTTAATAAGTTATCATATCAAACTAGCAGAATTTCCTTTGACTCTGAGAGTTACTGTAAGCAGACCTGTAAACATACACATTCAATCACTTCAGTCCTGAAACACACAATTCACATTCCCTGTCTCGTCTTATTGAGTTACCCTGAGCAGACGCTAAGAGACTGGATGACTGACCCACCCTGCGCTGCGACATGAACCAGCCCCCAGGAGGCCCCACAGGACTCCGCACACTGCGGAGTGCCTGCGGTCATCCAGACATGCCGCCAGCTGTGGGCACCACGACTCAGAAACGGCACCCAAGAGGACAGGCTGGGAGAGGGGCAGACGGGGGGACACACAGCCCTGTGGGCAAGCTGGGAGCCACTCTGGAGCGCCCTGGACGCTGGGCTCTGCACCCCCTATCACTACCCGGACCCTGGGTTCCTGCACTCACCCTGTCCCCACACCGACCCTGGTGTTTGGTGGTTATCAGGGCATGGGGATTCGGGAGACTCACACCAAGGGGCACCCAGTATTGATGCCATTCACCCCCTCCCAGGGCAGCAGACTGTAAAAAGAAACCTCCAAACATCCAGGGGTCTGAGACCAGCTATTCCTAATAGCTCTGCATGCACAGAAATTCAATTTTAAGGTTTTAAAATATTACAGATTTACGTAACCCTTCAGCGCTAGTTTTCATTTTCTGTTCTGATTTCCCAAGCTTTACAGTAAAATTTAATTATTAAAAAATCTGTAGGCTTCCTAGGTATTCCAGTGGTTAAGAATTCACCTGCCAATGCGGGGCACACGGGTTTGATCTCTGGTCCAGGAAGATCCCACATGCCAGGGAGCAACTAAGCCTGTGTGCTCCAAGTACTGCCTCCATGAACCACAGTAGTGAAGTCCACACGCCCGAGGACGGGTGCTCCCCACAAGAGAAGCCGCCGCACCAGGAAACCCGCGCGCTGCGACGAAGCGCAGCTCCTGCGCACCACACCCAGAGAACGCCCGCGCACTGCTGGGACACCCTGCTCGACCGAAAATAATTAACTAAAAATCTGCAGTGGGAATTCCCCACAGTCCAGCGGTTAGGACTTGGTGCTTTCACTGTAGGATTTCAAGTTAGATCCCTGGTCAGGAACTAAGATCCCACAAGCCACAAGGCATAGCCCCAAAAATGTCTGAGCTATTACTCGTAAAAAAGGATTCTTGTTTGTAACACAGTTCGCATAGCTTACAAAATCACACCCAGTAACAGACTCAAGACCACACGGCCAGCTGCTGGGCAGTGAGCCACCCCCTGGGGTGGAGGGACGCCCCTGGGAGCCGGCCAGCTACACCCCCGAGGCCGGGAGCCGGGACCGAGGACTACGCATGGTAGCCCTCCTGAGCCTAAGGCCTTGAGCAACCGACACCGGACGTTTGCTGGGACACGTTCGGTCACGTCAGAGAACACTGCCGGGTCCAGCCCCCCGAGAGCTCGTGGGCTGCAGGCACAGCCGTCCAGCACCTGCCAGGGACACCGTGGCAGAGCCTCAGACACCGTCAGACGGCTGGGCCACCTGAGCGCGGCCCTCCTGCCCAACGCCACCGGCCAGGACCGTGTGCACACAGCCTGAGCCAAGGCCGGAAGCACAGCAGTACATCGCAAAAGTCCAGGTCTGCAGTGAAACCTGCCCGTCGGCAGGTTTCCGAAACTTCTTTCACGAAACGTTACACCTTGCTTCCCGAGCCTGTTTTAAGCACTGTCGATGGCAATGCACTCAGGACGGCCTCACAGGAGGCAGTGGTGGAGACGCTGCCAGAGCACACGGCTTCCTCACACGTGCAACCCGGGCTGAGCTCTGCCAAGGCACTGGCACACGCATGACTCTGGTCTGCGTTTGTTCCCTCTAGGCAGCTCCCAGGAGGCAGAAACCCTCAGCTCTGACGACCAGTGCACCCCTAGCCCCGCCCTGCTGGCCATGCCCTCCTGAGCAATGATGGGGCGAGGGGCGAGGGCCTCGGGCAGGTCGCTGAGCCATGGGCCATGGGAGGACCGCCAGAGGGCTCAGGGCAGGCCTCGGGCTGCACCTGCCCTGCCAGAAGGCTGCGCCATCGCCAGTGGCGGGAGGAGGAGCAGGGCATGGTCCCACGGGGCCCCTCGTGGCACCGCACAGCCTGCGACCACCTCATGCTCGGGGCTGTCTCTGGTACCTCCAGGGCTCCGCACTCCGCCCCACGATGAGATCTGCCTGCTGACTCCGTGTAGGGAAGGCGGGGGAGCCCGGGCTGTGTCAGGGCCAGGCGTCACACAGAACCCTGCAGCCAGGCGCAGGGGCAGGAGAGGGGACTGCGGGGCTGCCCACGTGCCAGGCCCCTCACCCACCCTGACGGCACCGGCCCCAGTGGCGGTGCACGCGGCACCCCTGGGGAACGTGGAACCCAAAACAGCAGGGGCCCCCTTGGGTTCTGACAGGGTCTGGGGAGAGCTCAGGTCGTGTAGTTTAAACAGGAAGATCAAGTGATCGGTAGACAAATAATTCCTACAAGAAAGTCACATTTTGAGTTTCAGATATTGAACAAAATACTGAGAAGAGAATGAACTCCCACCCTGAGAGAAGGCCTGTGTGCCAGAGGCCTCGAGGCCCACAGGTCGGGGGTCGAGGCACATGAGGGAGACGGGGGGCACGCCTATCACAGCACTTCTGCCCAGAGGCCCCTAGTGTGTAGAATGACACACATGTGCAGCGGCCAGGACGGAAGAGCACCACCGCAGGCAAAAAAGACAGGTACGCGGGCACCTACAGGCAAAGAGCTACATAAATAGATCAGGTGTGCTGAAACTCTCAGCTCCCGGAGTTCTATCAGAAAGGCTACCAGCCAGGAAACCAGACATAGACAGAGCTGTGTCCCAACCACAAAGCCACTCTGCACGTAGAGGTGACGGGTCAGAGCCTCAGGCTGCCTTGCCTAAAGGAGGTCATCCGGGCTCCACGCAGCAGGGAGGGCACGGAGCAGGACGCAGGCCTCCAGCCCTGACCTGTCCGGCTGGCCGGGGAGATGCCCTCCACTGCACGGAGAAGGCCAAGGCCTCAGGGGCCCGCTGTGACCCGCACCACGGCAGCCACTCACCATGCGGACACGCTTTAGCCGCTCCTCCAGCTCCTCCTCGGCCTCCCGCGTCCGCTGCACGGCCTCCAGGCGGTGGATGAGCTCCGCCGCGAACTTCTGGGGCTCCACGCGGACTTCCTTTGGCATTCGGTACGTGCGCTGTGAGGAAACGCCATGGTGAGCCCTGCTGCACTGCAGTGAGCAGGGCACGGTCTGCACTTTCCTCCCTGCCCCGGGCTGACCAGCAGGGGGCAAGTGGACACAGCCTCCTCCTGCCTCCCACAACCACGGGTGAAGACCCTGAGGAGGCTGGGGGCTATGCCTCCTCGGGGACGGCCACCCTAGCGCCCACAGCCCAAGAAGCCTGCCCAAGGCCGTCAGCAGCCCTGGAGAAGGGCTTCTTGTGACTGACCAGCCGGCTGTGCAGAAGCGTCCAGCTGTGCAGACCCGAGGTTGGGGCTGAGCCCGGGCGCCAGACAGGCAGGCGCTCTGCAGCACCCACCCTGCACCCAAAGGGCAGCAGCACCCGACACGGGAGGGAGGCCCAGGCCCTGCACCTAGGACGAGCAACACAGAAGCCGGATGCAGGGAGGAGCCAGGGAGGGACGGGGAAGCCATGTTCAGAGAACGCAATTCCATGCATGCCTCACAGCAGCAGCCGCACAGCTTTGGGGGCGGGTACGAGCTATAAACTGAAATCGTTTCAAATCCAAAATACTTGCAAGCAGAGCAGAAACCCTGTGCGCAGTTACCCAGACCCTCCAAAGGACCGCAGGCCACCGCCCCTCAGGTGGGAGCAGGGAGGACGCAGGAGAACACTTACGGGAATGTGAGGTAGAGGCACCCGCCCGTTGGCCTGGACGCTCTCCTGCATCTCCCGGCGGTGCTGCCTGCGGGTCCTGTAGGGCGGGACTCCATCCCTGTCAGAGAGACACTTGCGTGAACACACGCAGGGCTCGGCCATAGCCGCTAGGAGCAGGACCGTGTGGCCTGTCTCCTGAGCTGCACTGGCTGAAGACGACTTCGGGTTCTTAAAAAGAACGGGTTGGGTTCCTGAATCCTGCTTTCTTCCACGATAAGACAGTAAAGCAGCGTAATCTGTCAGATGCTCAAATTTGTTCTCTTGACATGAATTTTAGTTACAACCCTTTTGAAGACTGATGCAACCATAAGTCAAATCACATACTGCCTTTAAAATGACTAAGCACTTATCTGAGAAGCATCTCACTTGCTCGCCGCCTCCTCTCTGGACCCGTCTCCCAAGGACCTGCGGGGTGGGCCCCCCGACAGGCTTCAGCCTCCCGGGTCTCCTGTGGGGGGCACCCACTGTGCCGGCACTCCCTAGCCCCTCACCTGCTTCCCACGAACGGCCCGCGCTGACTGCTGCTCGGCCAGCAGAGGCGCCCCAGGCACACAGTGCTCAGTGTATCCCAGCCTGGCCCAGGCACACTCAGCCCAGTGCGAGGGAAGGGTGGCCCTGGCTCAGGGCAGGGCACAGAGGCGGGGGTGCTGGGTGCCCCAGGCCTTCAGGACCCCAGGTGGGGCCACAGTGCAGCAGGCGCAGCGGTGCAGGGGGCTGGGCCTCAGGGAGCAAGAGCCGCAGCACATCTGCACGCCCGCGGTGTCCCGAGCCCCATGCATGAGGCCCACGTGCTCTGGCCGTGCGCCTGAAGTCCATGCCTGGGAGGCCAGGCACTGTCCGTGGAATCTGTGCCCAACAGCAGTGGACTGAGAAGCCCTTTGCCAAGTGGAGCGATGCTGAGTTGCCAACAGAACTAATTCAGATGAAACACACGATCCTATTTTTTGCCTCATATATTCAGTATATTTAAGTATCTGCCACAATTTTACATTCCAAGTTTTTAACTATTCCTATATTTCTGAGTCTCAGTGTAAACCAAGATGAACACAGTATCGGGGAAATTCTTTTTGTTGTTTTAGATCTTCCCTTTAGCAAACATATGTCCTTCCCTTAGAGAGAATTAAGAGATTAATTGACATTGTAGTAACTGAGTTTTGGGGAAGAGAACAGAACGCATGCTGTCAGCCGCTCCCGGGGGCTCTGAGGGGCGCAGCTCGTTGGAACCCTTTAACACGACACTTTATATTCATGGCAGGTAGCGCTGAAACCCTAGTAATATCACGTAAGTTGTTAAAAACACCAGCATTTTCTATGAAAGAGTCAAAACAAAGGAGAAGGTAACGATGAATGCAGACTGCCCCATAGAGGCTCAACCTGGTGGGATGACGCCCCCATCTCACGGCCCCCAACAGGAGAAGGGGCTCCCGATGCACCAGACACGAGGCTGTCAGACCAGAGCCAGACCCGGGCAGGCGGCACGAGGCGCCAGCAGACAGGACAGCCCACAAGGCAGGGCCACAGCACGGAAGGGCCCGGCCACCCGCAAGGACGGGCGAGCCGGCCTTCTCCTTCCTTAAGCCTGTCTGACCTGCAGACACCATGCAGGGCGCGGACACAGTCCCCATGACCCGCTGACAGGGTCAGGCCTGCAGCCCACGCGCCGCCGCGGGGGTAGATGCCCACACACCTGCTGGTTCCAAGCCAGAACCTCCCCCCTGTCGGGGCAGAGAGACAGCAAACGGTGTGTGACTGAACGCAGGCAAATAGGCCATGCCCTGGCGTGACATGGGCAGGTGTGACACCATCACATCCTGACCTGCGCCAAGGTCCCCGAAGTCATTGGCGAAACAGAAAGGTGTCAGAAGCAAGCACTTTCCCCAGGGGAGGCAGCCCTGGACAGGGGCTCATGCTACCTCGAGGGCCCTGGCCGGCCGGCACAGAGCCACCCCGAGGGGGCGACAGGCCCTGCCCATCGGGTGAGACGGCTTCCAGATCACAGGGGGCCAAGCACAGAGCAGATGCTTTGGGGTGGTCCGCCCTGGACACACTGCACACACCAGCACCGAGAGACCAGGGCTGGGCGCCGCCAGGCAGCTCTAGCGTCTCGCCTGGAGGGAAGCAGCTGAGGCTCTGGTCTGCAGGAGGGTCTCCAGAACAGCCCTGAGGTATGGAGGAGGGGGCGGCGGGCACTTACACGCTGCTGTCGGTGAGGGACAGGCTGTCAGCGTCGCTGGACAGGCTCTGCTGCTCGCTGTCATTGGCGCTGGTGGCGGGGGCGAGGGCGTAGCCAGAGTTGACGTAGTAGGGATTGACGGGCTCCCGCCACGATCCACACCTGCTAATAAGGATGTATGTTAGCAGCCGCCAGGCCACGTCCCCGCACACTGATCCTCTTCAGAATCACCGGTGATCCGAGCACGTGGACTACAGACCCAAAGCATTCAGAAGAGACAGGGCAGAAAAGGCCGCGGGTCCGCCCTGCCCCCAGCCATACGCTTCCCGGGAGATGGGTACCCCATGCCTCCCCTGTGCAGTTGGGCAGCCGTGCCCGTGAGCACACGCGTGCTCTCTGCCAGTAACTAGAAATGGGGCACCCGCGCCCTTGCCCCTGCAGCGCGCTGCCACAGACTCACTGACCCACAGAGCACGCCCCTCACCCCGGCCCCGTGCCACAGCTGTCCGTGAGGGCCCCGGCCAGCGTCCAGGGCACGAGCCTGAGCATTGGCGCAGCGCGGGCGAGCAGGGGCGAGCACGAGGGCTTTGAGTGTGAGGGCGGCCGCCATGCTGCCCCCAGGACAGCAGTACCCATCCCACGCCCCCGGGCAGGACGTGCCACCACGGGGCACCGAACTAGCCAGAAAGTGACGCCAACAGCTTGCGCTTCCCTGGTGGATGGTCAGCAGGGGGAGCACTGAGACGTCCTTAAATTAATTCTTCCTCTTTAAATGACCTGTTCATACCTTCTATTTTCTGTTGGGCGGTTTATGAGTTTCTCAGTGATCTACAGATGTCTTTAAATATTCTTCAACTTCCCTTGCGGCTCAGCTGGTAAAACATCTGCCTGCAATGCAGGAGACCTGCATTCAATCCCTGGGTTGGGAAGATCCCCAGGAGAAGAGAAAGGCTGCCCACTCCAGTATTCTGGCCTGGAGAATTCCATGGACAGTCTGTGGGGTTGCAAAGAGTCGGACACAACTGAGAGACTTTCACTTAAATATTTTTACTATTAACCTCTGGTTACATACGTGAAAATACTTCCTCCCTAAATGTCACTTAACTTTTTGTCGATTTTGGTATTAGAAAAGTTTACTTCTGTGAAATCAGACTTACCAATCTTTCTCCTTATAGATTTTTTTTTTGTATCTTATATAGGCCAACTTTCCTCATTTGACAATCATAAATATATCCCTCAGTTTTTCTCCAAATACTTCAATATTTTTTAAGATCTCTACCTGAAATATGTGCATGTAAAATCCACCTACTCCTTTGCATCAAAATGGAGAGCCAGCCATGAGCGCTGAGCACCACACCACCACCGTGTCCTGAATCGCTGCACACCTGACCCCCGCACATGCCCCCCTGTCTGGAGTCTCTGTTCTGCTCATCCCGCGAAGGCCCCGCCACTCCCTCGCAGCTGCGGCTCCTCGCACCACCTGCTCTCCCCTGAGCCCCTGGAAGCAGTGGTGGTCAGTCCCCAAGGGTCATGTGAAGGGGGGATGTGATGAGGAGGCCTCTGAGGGCTCTGACTGCAGCCTCATCCTGGTCAGGGCGCTTGTGAACGGCAGCCGCACTGGCTCCGGGGACGCATGTGTTCGGTGCAGAGAAGGAACAGAGCGCTTCTGCATCCACAGGCCCAGGGGGACGCCCTGGTGTGAGCCGTACACGCAGGACGTGTGAGCTGGGCCGGGCCAGGCAGTATCGCTGGAGAGACCCCAGTGAGCAGCCCACCTCCCGGGGCACGCACAAAAGCAGAGCAGCCACAGCACCTCCAGGCCGGTGACTGCGCACGACTCTCCCCTCAGGTCAGGACCCGGCTCGTCACCCCACGTCACGGTCCTCCTGAGCCCCCACAGCCGCCGGGTTCCCGCCAAATGAGGGTGGGCGCAGGGCCCAGAGGCTCCGGGGAGGGACGGGGGCCACCCGGGCGCACACACGCGCGGGCGTGGAGCCCACATCTGCAGCACCATGCTCTCCCTAAATGACACTGCTATCCCCTGGCTGTTTAAACACAAACCATCAACACGATCACCAACACAGCTGCTGCACTGGAGCTCGGACCAGGGACAGCGGAGTCGCCCCTCCGGGTCCCGCTACCCCAGGGCCAGCACCTGCACGCCCGGGCCCTCACCTTTCCCAAGAGGGCAAGACTGAGCCCGCAACCCCAAGGCCCGCATGGGCCGCCTGCACCCTCCTCCGACAGGGCCCAGGAAACCCAGCTTTGAGGTGACAAGCAGGGGAGACGCGGGTTTTTTCCCCAGCCTCCGGTGCTGAGCAAACCCCAGCACGGACACAGCGCCATGTCTAGACACACTGAGAAGAAAGTGCATGGGGAGAAAGAGGAGGAGGGCCCGGCAGCGAAGTCAGCCCTCGGGACAGACACCGCAGGCTGTGCGACACAGGAAGCTCTGCCAAACGCCACTCAGGGGCCGCTGGCTGCTCCCCACAGGACGGCCGGAACCGGAACTCAGACGCGGGATCTAGGGAGACCTCTGGCCTCTTTGCGGCTTCCAGACCTCACAACAGAATCCCCAGGACCGCCCGGCCTCTGGGGCTGCTGAGCGCAGGACTCCGCCCTCCACACTTTCACTCGAAACCTTCCTGCGTCCTTTTGCTTCTATGTCTCCTTCCCACAATCTGGTCTGACCGTTCTTCCTTTGACTCTCTTCTCCGGTCCTGCTGCGTTCAGTGAGACTACAGAATGGACCCACCGGCTCACTGCTTGCTGTCGGTCACGGCTGTTCTATTTTCCTTTGTTTCTCTTGCCTTCTTTTGGAATACTTTTTATTTTCTGTCTCCTCCCTCTAATAAAGTAGCTCTTTCACTGTTCTTCCAATGGTTCCTCCAGGGATTACAACAGGCACCCTAGATGCATCAAGGTCCAACTACCTGCATTCTATCTGTTCCCAGGCTAACCCCACTCAGGAGTTCCCTGGCAGTCCAGCAGGTAGGACTCTGCGCTTCCCCTGCAGGAGGTGCATGTTCGGCCCCAGGTTGAGGAACTAAGAACCCACGTGCCACACGGAGCAGCAAAAAAGAAAAAAAAAAAAAACAATTAACCCCACCTGCCTCCCACACCTCACGTGCTGTTGGCATCCTGGGTTTCGGGTCCACATGGTGTCTTAACCCCAGGAGACATCACCAGTCTTGCTTTATCCTCCAACGGCGGCCTGGAGTCACCATGCCCTCCCCTGTCCCTCCTGCCCTGAGAGCATTCTCTCGGCCTTAAGAACACCCTTCAGTATGTCCATGAGTACAAGCGCTGCAGCTGGCACGTCCTCAGTGTTTGCTTGTCTGAAACTGCCTTGATTTCCTCTTTATTCCGAAGGGTAATTTCAGTGGGCTGAAATTCACTTTCACTGCTTGGGAATCCTTTGAATTTCTGCGGAACTTTGTAAGCTTCTGATGGGGATGTAAACGGCATAGACTCAGTGGGACACTGTCCGGTAGTTTCTAAAACTTAAAACAGAGTTGCCGTAGGATCCAGCCATTTCCCTCCTTGGTAAAAGCCAAAGGACTCAAGAGCAGGGTCTCGGGAGAGCTCTGTGCCCCCAGGTCCCGTGCAGTGACCCTCCTGGTCATCACCTCTGCAAGCCCCTCCTGGGAAGGCGAGGCCGGCCCAGCCCACGCTTTCCCCACCCCGCCTCTAGACCCAGTGCCCCAGGCCAGAGCCCAGCGACCTGGGACGCGGGGGCAACAGACAGACAAAGAGCGGCAGGAGGCAGAGCGCAGACCCCTCCCCTAGGCAGGAGTGGACTTGAGAGCCATTTAGACGTCCTGCGACCAAGCCACTGACACATAACAACTCTCCTGTCTGCAGACGCCCACAGTCTGTCCCGCTGGGACACTCTCAAGGTCCCAGATGGCCTCCTGTGAGATCCCGGCAGGTGCTTCAAGGAGTGGCACAGAGGCGATGCCACCACGCTTCCAAGAACGTCCTGCAGGCTGGTCCCAATGCCGGCGGCAAACCCAGGGCCTGCCAAGTTTCTACTCTAACTTTACTGTTTTCCTTTGTAATTAAGAGAAGATCTCATGGGACTCCCCTGGCGGTCCAATGATGAAGAATCCGGCACACACGTTCAATCCCTGGTCTGGGACTGAATATGCTGCGGGCAACTAAGACTGTGCACGGCAAGTACTGAAGCCCTCACATCCTGCAGCCCGCGCTCTGCAACAAGACGCCACTGCGAGGAGGAGACCAAGCCCAACAACTGGAGTAGCTGCCACCCACTGCAACTAGAAAAAGCCCAACAGCCAAGACCCAGTTCAGCCAAAAGTAAAAAATTATTTTTCAGAAAAGAGGTGATGTGTGGCAGAGACACTTCAGGGTGACACACATTCTCTTCACACTCGCCGTCTGGTCTGCGTGTACTGGAGGACGTGCCCTTGTAGCAGGACATCTGCCTGCCGTGCCGTCCTCTCACCCGAGCCCAGCCCCACCCCGCCCTGCCGAGTCTTCACCAGGCAGGCGTCTGGAGCCTGTGATCTGTGCTGTGAGGCAGCCTCTCGGTCCCACACGCCTTTTATTTATTTTATGACCCTTTACTTATTTTTACTACCCAACTGGCACACTGCACCCACCACCATGAATGAACGCTGAATTGCAGAACACACCAAAGGGCATCAGAGTCAAAACCGAACAGTAACAGCAGAAGGATCTATGTTCCGTGGGAAAGGCACACACAGACTGGGCGTGGTGGCCGAGGCGGCCACACACCGGCCCCACAAGGTAGGCAGTGGAGAGCCTCGGCCCCAGGAGGCCCCTGGGCCCCATCTGCCCTCCCCACTACTTCCAGCACTTGACTGGGGCAGGTTCCCCCTGCAAGGTGGATCGACGACGGCCACCTCTTTGAAAGGGGTCCGAGTACCCTTCACGAGCACACAAGGGGATGCCAAGCGCCAGACGATGCAGAAACCCCTAGACTTAGACGGGCCAGCACGTCTGGCACGGCATCCCACACGTGGACCGGGATGAGGCTGGGGGCTAAGGGCTGCAGGACGTAGATCCCCCTTGACTTCCTGGAAGATGCTGAACACAGCAGGTTCAAGGCTCTAAGGTCAGAACTCCATGCTCAAGGGAGACAGTGTGCTCCTGGCTTGAAGATTCACGGGTCAGCAGGGGGGACTCCCTCTTTGCCACAATTATTGTGTGCAGCTGTGAACATCAGTAACTCTTTAAGACGATAAACTACTGTGAGTGACATGGGTCAGGGCCCATCTGTGCAGGGAGGAGAGACCACACAGATGCCAAGAAGACTCGAGAGGGACCCAGCTAGATCATTTCTCACTTATCTGTATTTTTCAATTTTCCTGCACCAAATATATTTCTTATATAACTTTGGCACTGTGTCCCTGGGTGTTTATTGCTGCAGAGCAGTTGAAATCTATGGAACAATATGCGTGAAGAGCACGCTGAGAACCTGAAGCACCACAACTGGAGCTCGCCAGCAAGAGCTCACACGAGGGATGAACCAGAGCAAAAGCCCTGTCCATCTCTGCTCCGCGCAACACTGCACATTTACATCAGCTCTCCTCTGCACAGCAGGCTTCTCAGACATCAGCAGAAATCCTTCAGGGCCTGGACCCACACAAATGCTTCACATCAGATCTTTAGGTTACATGGATCTGATGAAGAGGAGCTCCATGTAGCAGTATTTAAGAAGTGTAACAAAAAATGTTTCACAGAATCTGCCACTGTGATTTTTTTTTATTCATTTAAAAAATTTTTTAGTTGGAGAAGAATTGCTTTACAATGTTCTGTTGGTTTCTGCCATACAACAACGCAAATCAGTCACACTCCCCGCCCCCCACCCCTCTAGGTGAGAGAGACCAGGCTGAGCTCCCTGTAATTAGACAGCAGCTCCCCACTAGCTGTCTGTTTTCCACATGGTCATCTATGTGTTTGCCACCATGATTTTTAATGAATCACTCTCACTCCAATGATAGGGTCAGCATGCATCTGGCACTAACCTCCCCTGGAGACTTCAGCCCCTCACTCCAGCTTCTGACGGCTCAAACAGAAGCTCCAAGGAACTGGCTGGTCACTCTTCATAAACGCGAACCACCACCACCACCACCACCAACATGCAAGAGCGACACCTCCCAACAAACTGCAGGCCATTCAGAATAACAGACAGAAATGCTATCTATCAGCCCCCGAGGTCTCACAAATCCAGCTAGAGACTCCAGACACGGGCTCTTGATGAGCTCAAAATCACAGATCATGTGGCCGGCCCAACCCTCTTTTGCCTGAATCCATCCCAGTTCACAACCTAAAGCAGACGGGAGGCTGAGGGCTGCAGTTCTGAGATCGCACAGAACTCTGATGAGGAGACTAGTTCTCGGGATGGAAGCTACAAGACCAAATCAGCAACTCTGAAAACATGGCTTTTCAAAAATTAAGAACGTGCACTTACGAATCTAGTCAAAATCAAAACTCTGTTCATAAAACAGTACGATTTGTTTCCTTGAAGTAATTCAGAAACCAGAAATTCCAAGCCGTGGGTCACCCTCTTCACTTCCTAACATCACCAGGTAACTCTTGCTGTTTGCTGTTGTTCAGTCACTAAGTCATGTCTGGCCTTTGCAACCCCATGGACTAGAGCCCACCAGCATCCATGGGATTTCCCAGGCAAGAATCCTGGAGTGGGTTGCTATTTCCTTCTCCAGGGA
The DNA here is from genome assembly GCA_006408695.1 of Aepyceros melampus. NCBI lineage: Eukaryota > Metazoa > Chordata > Mammalia > Artiodactyla > Bovidae > Aepyceros > Aepyceros melampus. Next base: position 25,041 of record SJXQ01004452.1, read on the forward strand.
ATCTTCCCGACCCAGGGATAAAACCCACGTCTCGTGTCTGCCTCCCCTGACTCAGCACATGAAGTATGCCCAGAAAGTGAAAACCTGAGGGAGAACTCAGACTCTTCGGGTACTTTGCTTTTATAAGTTATTTGATTTTTCCACTGATGAAGTTTTCTTTCACAACGTTTCAAACAGATTTCTTTTAAAAGGACTTTCACTGTATCCAAATGAACCTGCCCTGACCACCTTTCAAGAAAGCTCTACCAGGTAAGACACAGCCCCTCCTTCCATTCCACACAGGATGGACTCTGGACTGCTCTTACTTGCCAGACTCTGTTCACCACGAAAATGTGTCATCTTTACATTAACTCCAACAAACTGCACACGGCACCACAAAACTTTACATTCCAGAGCAATCAGAATTTCACAGCACCAACGTGCAAGCCTGCCATTTCGTCGATGCCGGGATGTCCAACAGTGTCCTGTCACTGGCCTACGCCGGCTCAGACCGCCCCTCGGAGCACCGCGCCAGGCCTCATCCGGCCCCTTCAACCCTGCCGCCCCGTGCCTGTGGCCCTGGGGGCTGCCTGGAAGGTGGGGCATGGCCACGTCGCCGGGAAGCCAAGACCAGCAGAGAGCGGGAACCCCCATGGGGTGGGAGGGCCCAGCAAAGGGGCACCTGGGGGCCTGTTCTCTGCCCCCAGGAATAGTGTCGGTGGCGTAGCTCAGACATGGGCCTGTGCAGGGCGGACGCGGAAGCCAGCAGCTCACACTGAGGGAGGTGAGCCGACACGTGGCTGAACCCGTCTGCCATGCGCACCGAGTAACACGAGGTCCACCAGGGCTCCGAGTGTGCTTCTCATTTAGGTCACGGGGAACCCGGGCACTAATCCACCCAGCCGCCCGTCACACGGGAGACAAGGCAACAATACCTAGAGGGATGAAGCAACAAAACCCCAAACTCAAAAAGACTAGAAATGCTTCAAGTAGTTAGTAAAGTCATCTTTATACCTGAAAAACAAACATATATACAATGGGTCTGGAGTTTATACTCAACATAAACCATATTCTGTGTGATGGACCTCATTTTTTAGGTCACACACATTTCTCTAAAGAAAATTCCTACTTTACAATGTATTTAACGTTGAAAATATGATAATATGCCTGTATTAATTTCTATATTCATAAAGATGTTTTGGAAGGGCACACAATTTTTCAATTATTTACATTTGAACAAAATATGGGGTGGGTGTGTGGACACAGAAGGACATTTGAGTTCTATGATCCACAGAGCACTCACTCTGCCCGGAGGCAGCTAAAGGCACATCCAGAGAAACAGGGATGCCCAACAGGACTCATCTCTTCACAGATTTTTCTCTTTTTTTTTTGGCTGCACTGCACAGCATGTAGATTTTAGTCCCCTGACCTGGGATCAAACTACCACTTGCAAGACCAATGAGAAGAACAGACAGAAAGGTTTTCATATGTTTTAAGGCACAGAGGGGCTTCCCTGGCGGCTCAGTGAGGAAGACTCCACCTGCAATGAAGAGACGTGGGCTCAATCTCTGGGTCAGGAAGATCCCCTGGAGAATGGAAGGATCCCAGTATCCTTGCCTGGGAAATCCCATGGACAGAGGACCCTGGCGGGCTACAGTCCATGGGGTTACAAGAGAGTTGGACTTGGTGACTAAACAACAAGGCACAAGAGAGCTGCCAGGGAAATGAGGTCTTAAGGGGCAAAAACGTGAGAGAGAAAAGAAAAACAGATGGACAAGTCAGATGCAGGGTCCCACTTTCTCCCTGAGGTCCTCAAGCAGTGACCCCCAGGCTGAGAATGTGATAACTTCCAGAATTCCTAAATGGATGTTTCAAATGCACCAAAGGTGTGGATGCTGGGCAGACCCCAGGCCTTCCGCTGGGATCGCAGCGGCTATCCTAGAGGGGTGGCTGGTTCCGGCTGGTGCAAAGTGACAAGTCCCCACACAAAAGGCCAGGGAAGCCCTCGCTGGAGAAAAATGTGGTTGGGGTCCTCAAGTGATTTCTTAATCTCTGTCACATACAGAATCTGTGTCCAGTGTTCAATAAAAACTGCCCAGCATACTAGGAGGCAGGACAATAGAAAAAGAATCACAAAATACCCCAATTTAAAAATTACAGGACATTAAAACGCATGTGATGAACATGTTCATTAAAAGACAAGCTTCTGAGAGAGTTTGAGCAGAGAACTGAATATTAAAAAACAGAAAGAAGAATCAAACGAACACTAAACTTGAAAAATATAACAACCGAAGTTAAGAACTCCGCAGACAGGCCTAATAGTAGACTGCACGCAACGGAAGAGAAATGAGCCTATGGTAGACGGGTCTGGAAAACATACATACGAAGCACAATGGGGGAAAAAGACAAAAACTCCTGAAACTGTTTACAAAAGAGAAAAGGTCTGGACTTCCCTGGCAGCCCGGGGGTTAAGAATCTGCCTGCCAAGGCAGGGGACGCGGACGGGGCCGGGACGACCCCAGGGACCAAGGGCAGCCAAGCCCGCACCACAACCAGAGCAGCCGCTGCAGCGAGCGCCTGTGCTGCGGGCAGAGCAGCCCCCGGAACGACAGATGCAGCACAGGTCTCTGAACAAGCTCAAGTTGGCCTCTTCAGTCGTGTCCGACTCTTCGCAACCCCAGGGACAGAAGCCCACCAGGCTCCACTGTCCATGGGATTCTCCAGGCGAGAGTACTGCAGTGGGTTGCCATTTCCTTCTCCCAGGGATCTTGCTGACCCAGGGATTGAACCCGGGTCTCCCGCACTACAGGCAGATTATTTATCATTTGAACCACCAGGGAAGCCCAAATAAGTAAAATGTTCCAAAAAGTAGGATCACTGCCCTCGGCAGAAGAGATCAGGGAGCTGTCTGTCTCCACCGGGACCCAGTGAGAAAATGCCCATGCGCTGACCGAGAGAGGAATGGAACAGAGGCTGCTTTGCTGCTGGCGCCTCGGCCTGGGGCCTCCAGCCTCCAGAACCGTGAGAAGAGTCTGTTGCCCAAGTCCCCAAGTCTACCGTATTTTGTCATGGTGACCTGAGCTGACTCACACTCGAGTAAGAAGCTGGATGTGGTCACCCCGGAAAGGCCAGGGGTCATAAGACTGGCAAACTTAATTTTCGGCCTTTTAGCGTTATTAGAATTTTTCCTTCTCTCTTTTTAAATGAAAATTAAAATTACTTAAAATACTGGTATAACAGTGCAAACATTAAGACCTAAGATCACCTTAAAGGAAACATTTATATGATCCTTTTATTTTTTATTTTGTCTCATTGCTTTATTTTTTTCTATTAACCTATGAGCTTTATTTTTGTCTCATTGCTTTAAATTGTTTTTAGCCACAAAGTTTGCTTCATTTCAATCTCCAAATAATATTAAAAACAATACATGGTTTTTGTTTGCTTATCAAATGCAACCATGGATTAAACATTGTTGAAAAACACAGAATATAAGCTCATGTATAAGCTACTATTTGATAGTATAATTAAAATAATGGGCTACAATCGATAGTTATGCTGCTGCTGCTGCTGCTGCTAAGTCACTTCAGTCGTGTCCAACTCTGTGTGACCCCATAGATGGCAGCCCACTAGGCTCCTCCGTCCCTGGGATTCTCCAGGCAAGAACACTGCAGTGGGTTGCCAATTCCTTCTCCATATATGATCCTTTTAAAAGACAAAGATATGCTTTTGAAAACCGCATATCATTCAGACCTTCTTATGTTACATTTTTGTATATATTTTAATAGTATATTTTCTAGTTACAAAAATGTATGCTTTATAGGAATTTGGAAAATGTAGAAAAACCAAATGAAGAAAACAAAAAGCCTATATTCTCCAGCCATACCAAAAAAAATCCCTGTACAACCAGCCCTGTGTCAGATCATATCAGACACCAAGTGAGCTATATTCTGACTGCGAGCTATTTATTACTTGCAGTGCTGCAAGCAACGACGTGCTTTCTGATCGTTTCTAAATAACTCCTTAAGAGAAGACTGAAAATGAGCCAGTGACTCAGAGAGGATCAATTCCAGACGAAAGCATGCTAATGACTCCAAGGAAGGGCGTTGGTTCAGTGACGGTCAGGTCTCCCAGCTCCCACTGCCGAGGGTCCAGGTTCAACCCCTGGTGGGGGAACTAAGACCCCATAAGCCAGTGGGAGCCTCCTGGCCCTGGAGGGCTGAGGAGGGTATCCGCTGGGCCATGCCAAGCAAGGCTTGTCATCTCTATCCACAAAAACTGGTGGAGTTTGTCCAAACAAAAGAGCTGAGTCCAGCTGCTCCCAAGGTTCTCACTGATTCTGAGGCTGTAATCCACCCGGGGAGGGATGAGGAAGGGGCAGGCTGCAGCCCTTCACAGACAGACACGAAGCCCTCTGCACGGCCCTGGAGACTGCGTTTCTTTTCACAAAGTCAGAAGGCACACCTGAGTTCTGGGAAGGAACTGAAGAGACTGACTGAGTTGTTTTCTCAATCAAACACTTTTTGGAATCAATGGGCTCTGGGTGTAGCCTGAGTGGTTCACAAAAATGTGTATCTGTACTGATGTGACACAGGGGAAAAATAAAGCAACGCTGATTTTCTTACACACACACACACGTACTCGGCCTCAAGGTGGACTGAAAACAGTATTATTAGGCCATCTGCCTTTTCCTTCACTGAACAACGACCACTTGGCCAAACTCCACCATTTCTAAGGATGCCAGGTAAACTGGTGTAAATGAAGTCAGGATGTTAGAGGAGACTAACAGTGCGTATGAATCAGATTCAAGTCTGCGTGACGCTAATTGTCACGCATACCTGAGATTCGGCTGATCCCTGGGCGGTGGTCACACAGAGACGCACACGCCCGGCCACCCGCATGCCCAGGCATCTCGATCTGGCCGCGGCAGCCTCACGGGCCACGGTCCCTGCAGGCACTCCCCTTTCATAAACCCACTGCCGTGGAGCACGTGACAAAGGGGCCTCTCCTTTCCCTAAGTCCTCGGTCTGAGGACTGTACCTTTCTGGGCACTGATGAAACCTGTCATCAAAGACTACAGAGTTCTATGGGACTGAAATTGAGAAAAATATTTTTTTATTCTCCTGCAACTAGCTCACGAACTCTCACCAGCCAGCCCCCGACCAACAGGCACATGCAGCACACGCAGCGTGTCGGCACCGTGACCAGGTCTCCTGTGGACACGCGAAGTCACAAAAGCCGGGGCGGGGGAGTCTGCGCGTCAGGGAAAAGGGAGCGCATGCCAGACCGGCATCTCGAAACGATCCCCCTGGCGTGGTGGGGAGGAGACTGGGGCAGAGACACGGCCAGAAGGTTCTGTGGTTGCAGGAGGTGGCGGGCGCCGCAGTGAAAAGCAGAGGGCTGAGCACACGCTTGGCCGGGGAGTCAAGTGGGCTGGGCTGGAGCTGGTAGATGGTGGTGCCGCTTCTGGAGCTAAGGATGACAGCTTTGGGTGCCTCTCAGGATACATGGTTAGTAAAACTGCAAAGTGTCACGATCTGAAATCACCTGTCACCTGGATGAGAATGTCACCAACATCGAGCAGACCAGTTAGTTCAGATGACAACGAAGACACAGCAGGATCTGAAACTTTAAGCGTTTGCCCTGAACACCTGCTGCGTGAGGCACCACTACGGATCAGCTCACGAACCTCCCTGACAGCCTTATCTGGCAGGCCCTTGCTTCATCCTCCTCATGTTATAGGAAAACTCAGAGAGGTAAAGCAACTCTCCACCATCATATAACCAGGAAAAGGCTGACCCCAGAAGACACAGCCAGTGGAAAAGGCATCAAGCGAGGGGTCCTTAAATTAAACCACTGAGCTTAATTAACCTTCTCCCCATCTAGCCCACAAGGTGAATGGAAAGATCTACAAACTCCTGTCTTTTTTGTTTGGTTGCATTGCCCAGCTTGTGGGATCTTAGTACCCCAACCAGGAAGTGAACCCGGGACCGGAGCAGTAAGAGTGTGGAGTCCTAACCACTGGACCTCAAGGGAATGCCCTGTAAATTCCTGTCTTGAGAACCCCACAGCTGCACACTAAAGTCCGTCTAAAAACATCTCCAGTCACCAACCTTGGGATCATCTGTTAAAGGAATTCATCCAGGTGGACAAGTCACATGCCTGGAAGGTGACAAAGAAAAGGCAGCAGGGCTGTGTTCTCTTCCCAACCTGCATGTCCCAACTGAGAGTGACTACAGCCACAGCAGCAGGAAAAAAGAGGGGGAAGGCTGCAGGGAGAGCCACACTGCACAAACGAGTCACCCTCCATCCAAAAGATCTAAGAGTCCCGCAGGAAGGGCACTTGCACTTCAGTAGTGCAACGGGAGTCGCAGGAAGTGACGGGAAGTCACTGCAGCCATGTCTGACTCGTTGCCACCCTGGGGACTGGAGCCCACCAGGCATGGGATTCTCCAGGCAAGAAAACTGCAGAGGATTGCCAGGCTCCCTTCCAAGGAATCGTCCAGACCCACAGATCGGGATCAAACCTGTATCTCTTATATCTCCTACACTGGCAGGCGGGTCACTTTACTATCAGTGCCACTTGGGAAGCCCTGAAGGTCAAATTAAACAGGCTGTTACCAGAATCCCTTGGATAGGAAGGCGATCAAACCAGTCAGTCCTAAAGGCAATCAACCTTGAATATTTATTGGAAGGACTGATGCTGAAGCCGAAGCTTCAATACTTTGGCCACCTGATGGTGGCCAAACAGCAGGACCAGTGTCCTGAGATCGCCATTGCCTGGGCCCCCGCCAGCCTGAGGATAGAAGCAGCCAGCCCCAGAGTCACCGCCCCACCCCCGCCCCGCGGCGCTGGAGCTGCAACCAGAAACCCCAGAGCAACCTCACTTTTCTGCCTTCCACACAAAACGACACACATTTGGGTGCTTCCTCTTTTTACATTTCTCCTTCTTTAAGCCATTTACCAGAACACATTTGACAAGGCAACAAACAGGTCAGGCAGTTCCTCAGTGTGGACAGGAAGGGTTGGCCGTCTGTCCTTCACCAGACCCACAAGTTACTCTTGCTACAAGCATCATCTGCGCTGGGGCCTCACTGTCTGCCCCACCCAGAAGATGTAAGAAGAGAGCAGGTGAGACCCTGTCCTCGGGCAACTTCTCAACCAGTGAGGAAGGCAGTAAAGAGAAATGGAAAGCATTTGCCACTTGGACATTAAAACCAGCAGCAACATAAACAAAGTTCTACTGTGGAGCACAAGGAACTATACTTGATATCCTGAGAGAAACTGTGAGGGAAAAGACTGCAGAAAAGAATGCATATACAGTATACGTATAACTGAGTCACTCTGCTACACAGCGAAATTAGGACAACACTGTAAGGCAACCACATGTCGATTAAAAAAGGAGACGGGCTTCCCTGGTGGCACCGTGGTTAACACTCCACGCTTAACCACAGAGGGGCACAGGTTCGATCCCTGGTCGGGACAGTTTCACACACTGCATATTGTGCAGAAAAAAGGAAGCATGTTTTTAAAAAAAGACAGAGAAAAGAAAACCAAAGGCAACAGATAAGTGCAGGGAGCTGAAGGACTGAAAAAGATGGCCTGACTTCAAGTCTGCCCAACCAGACCAAGCCCAGGCCCTGGCAGGCCAGGCCAGGCTTCCATCCTGTGGATGTCTTGCAGGCCCTGGACCCCCAGGCCAAATCATTCAGTAAATAAATAGCCAAAACACCTGTGCCATCAGACGGCCCTCTGCCAATTCACACCAAATTTAAATACGGGTATGAACCAACCAAAGTCAGTGCAGAGTTCTACTGACAACGGGCCATAAAGACCAGGAAAATTTTCCACACAGAGAACAGCAAACCAGCAAGGAATTTAGTGACTCCTCAGTCCAGGGCTCAAAATGACCCCAGGGGACTAGGCCAAGTGCAGAAAACACCAGGGACATCCCTGTTTTCTCAGTTTTGACAAAGACCTATGGGAAAGGCTCTCAAGTCAGCAACATGAAACATCGCCACGTGCACACATGAAGCCAATAAGGAGCGGGCACACGGGCAGGCCCGCCTGGTACAGGGAGCCGGGGCGGCCCCAGCAAGCGTAGCTGGAGCAGCCTCACGGCACAGGGCCCGCGGGGCCGGGAAGCTCAGCTCTGGAGCCCCTTGCTGTCGTTCTGTCCCAGACCGGCTCTCCTGACACACTCTCCAGCCGCGGCCCCACTGAGATGGCACGTGCTGCTCCTCCGGGTGGGCAGCGGGGGCGGGCATCAGCACCCACTCTCTTTCTCCCTCCCCGCTGGACAGAGCGGGGCGGCCCTACTTGGTCGGAGCCCAGGCACGCGGCAGCCCCAGCCGCGGGGGGCAGTTGTTTACAGAACCAGGAGCAAAGCCGGCCGCGGGAAGGCAGGAACAGAGCAACACCCAGAAAAGAGCAATTCCTGTAAAACCGACCTCCCACACGAGCCAGCATTCATGATCCTAGATGTTCTGCCCACAGGAGATGAAAACTCACATCCTCGCTAAAACCCACACACAGGTGTTTATTGCAGCTTTAGTCATAACTGCCAAAAACTGGACCCATCAGGAAGTCTCTAGCTGGCGAATGGATACGTACACTGTGGTCCATCCAGAAAGTGGGACATTATTCAGGCCTGAAGCTCTGAGCTATCAAGCATAGAAGGACACTGAGGAACCTTAAAAGCGTATGACCAAGCAAGAGAAGCCAATGCGAACAGGTTACATGCTGTTTACTTCCAGCGCCATCGCACCTGGAAAAGACAAGACCACGGAGACAGCAGAGATCACTGTCTCTACATTAGAGACAGCCTGGACAATCCCAGGATGGAGGAGCCTGGTGGGCTGCAGCCCATGGGGTCACTAAGAGTCGGGCAGGACTGAGCGACGTCACTTTCACTTTTCACTTTCATGCATTGGAGAAGGAAATGGCAGCCCACTCCAGTGTTCTTGCCTGGAGAATCCCAGGGACGGGGGAGCCTGGTGGGCTACCGTCTATGGGGTCGCACAGAGTCGGACACGACTGAAGCGACTTAGCAGCAGCAGCAGCAGCAGCATTCTCTGTTAACAAATGACCACTCTGGTAGGGGCGCTGAAGAGGGTGGGCAGGGGAGGCTGTGCCCGTGCGGGGCAAGAGCACACAGGAAACCTCTGTAGGTTCCTTGCAACTGTGCTGGCAACGTAAAACTGCCCTAAAAGACAAAGAAAACAAAATCAAGTCTTTAAAAGAAACATGGCTGGAGTCAGAATCAAACCGCGCCTGAAGCTGGGCCTGCTCTGGACTTTCCGTCTATCTGGACCAGCCCAACACCTTCACTGCGGAAGCCGGGCGGGCTGGGTTTTCTGTGACTTTCAACCGCATGGACCCTAACCGCAACCCCTGTGAACGAGCGGCCTGTGCTGGATTCCACAGCCTGTCAGGGCTGACGGACCCTGGCCCTGACACAGGATGGCGCAACCCACACACCCACACAGGCAGCCCCGGGAGGGGCGCGTCCCGGCGCAGGCAGGACTCGCGGGCGCCAGGTCCCTGCGGCGCCAGCACCTCCACGTGCCGGAGTCCTCACAGCTGAACGTGTTCCCGCAATCGGACAGTAAAGGGTACACACTACGAACAGAGCAAACCGAAGAGAGAAAAAGCAAGGCTGCTACTACAATGGGCCCCCGGCTGAGAACTAGGAAGTGTGAGGGGCAGCATGTGGAGTTTCTAAAATCGAAAGCAGAACTGAGCTCCATGTGTTTTCCTCTGCAGCCCAGGCCTCAAATATAATCCCATTTTAAAACTGTTCTAATCAAATATGAAAACTTCTGTGTTAGGTTTTAAAAGCTATTGTCACTTGCTAGCCTTCCTTACCAGGATAATTTTATAGTATATTCTGTCTTAAAAAGATTACTAAATCAATAAGGACAGTGAACAAAAGGTGCATAAAGATTACCTAAAACAGTGTATCTTTTTTCATCACATCACTTAAAGAATATTTAAACCCTGAAAAAGTTTAACCCTGTGTTTGTTAGAAATAACCAATCTCTCTGCCACAGAAAGCCCAGAGATGTGATCTGGGCTTTTACCAGCTCCACGGTAGAGCCCAGCACCCAGGGATGCATCTGCAGATCCGCGACTGAGTCGGCAGGGCCACAGAATCCCCAGCTTTCAGTTCTGCAGGCAGGAGTGTCCGGGACCACCTACCGACAGGGAAATGAGTGAGAACGCGAGGGCCCACCGATACCGGCTATAGGCCCCACCTCCACACCAAACACGCTTCCAGCACACTGGCACACTTCCAAACTGGCAACGACTTCCGGAGAGCGCCACTTCACGCCTCCAAGGCTGCCCCGTGCCCCGTGCCCCGTGCAAGGACTGATCGCAACTGGAGAGAGCTGGGAACTGAACACACAGCAGCACAACCCTTCCTTGGGGGGGCGGGAAGGTGCAGAACCAATCCTGGAGCCCCCACTGCAGCTACAGGGAGTTCCCAAAGCGCTCAGACAGCCTACAGCACAGCAGCCTCCTCGCCACCACCTCCCAAGCGGCCTGGAATTCTCTCTGTACTGACCACTCAAACATCCTATCAAGCCAAGAGGGTCAAGTCTGCCACATAAACCCACCTTCTGTGCAAAAGAACACAAATTTTACTACTAAAGGGTAAGCTTTAAATATCATATGACTTCTACGAATTCCAACATTCCTAATGACTTACAAAGCCATATATTCTAGGCTGTTCTTGATAGGTCAGTCAGTCAGATCAGTCGCTCAGTCGTGTCCGACTCTTTGCGACCCCATGGACTGCAGCACGCCAGGCCTCCCCGTTCATCACCAATTCCCGGACCTTCCTCAAACTCATGTCCATAGAGTCGGTGATGCCATCCAACCATCTCATCCTCTGTCGTCCCCTTCTCCTCCCGCCTTCAATCTTTCTTGATAAAGGTGCCCTCAAAATATTAAAGACATCCAGGGGGAACTTCCCTAGTGGTCCAGTGGTTAAGAATCCCCCTTTCAATGCAGGGGACTCTGGTTCAATACCTGGTTGGGGAATGAAGATCCCACATGCCTGGGGCAACTAAGCCCCCAGGCCACAACTACTGAGCCCATGGGCCCAAACAAAGATCCCAGCAACTAAGACCTGATGAAGGCAAATAAACAAACAAACATCTGGGACTTCCCTGGTGGTCCAGTGGTTTAGAATCCACCTACCAATGCAGGGGACTTGATCCCTGGTCCCTGAAGATTCCACGTGCTGTGGGGCAACCAAGCCCGCGTGCTACAACTACGAAGCCCATGAGCCGCAACAAGAGACGCCAACATGGGAGAAGCCTGGGCGCCACAGCTGGAGGGCAGCCCGCTCGCCACAGCCAGGGGAAGCCCAAGCACAGGAACGACACACACACACGCACACACAATTTAAAAAGAAACGTCAAGACACCTAACACACGGAAGGTATCGTGAGCAAAGACCAGCCCCACAACTCACCCCGGCTCCGGGAGTCCACCCACTCGGGCTGAAGGACAAGGCCAGTCCCTGGCTGCTTCTCCAGTCGTGGAGGTGGGCACAGGACTGCAGGCCGCGGGTCGACTCACCTGAACTCTCTTCCTTCGCTGTACCGTCTACTCGAGGAGGCCCTCGGGGCGGCCGTCTCCAGGAGCAGCTTCTGCGTGAGCCTGCCAGGCGGAGCAGGGTCCCGGCCACTGTCTTCATCCGCCTCCCGGTCACACTTCCATTCCTCGTCTTCGTTCAGCGTGGGCAGGTACCCGGGGACACCCTTCCCTGTCCCTGACCCAGAGCTCTGGTCGCTGCAGAGCTTCGGGCTCTCCGAGCCTGTCCTCGTGTACTCCAGGTAAATGTCAGACTTGAGGAAGGAGGGGTAGGTGTTCTCCTCCATAGTGGACTGGACCTCCGTCTGCGCCTGGTCGAACATGGCGGGGTCGATCTGCTGCTTCGAGATGCAGTCTTTTATGAAGCTCTTGGTGGCAGGCTTGGTCTGCCTGGACACAATGCCGTTGTTGTCAAGGATGTATTTGCGGTAGATGGCTCTGGCCAGCTTCAGCCTCTTCTCTTCATTCGAGTCACAGGGCTCCAGTTTTCTGAAGCCGCTGCAGGCAAACCAGAAGTCCAGGAGGTCGGCACAGTCCTCCTGTTTCAGGAAAGTCCTAAACAGGTTTATGCCATCTTGATCGTCCAGCAGGGAGTGCAGCGACTCGGCCCACTTCAAGTACGGAGGGGTGGGCGACGCGCTGCCCTCGGGCTCGTACCCCAGGTCCAGGTCCGAGCGCCTCGGAGTGGCTGTGGAAGTCTCCCCTTTAATCCCAGCACCTTTCCCAGAGCAGAAGCTGTGGCTGACGGGCCTGGGGTCTGTGGACACCAGTTCACCCTCCTCACCAGGCACTGGGGGTCGGGGGGCATCTTCGGTGAAACTTGTTCCGAGGTCCAAGGGGAAACCCTGCTCCTGGATATTCATTTGGGACTCTGTGCGTCAATGAACAATGAGCGCTGCACCCTAATACATCAGTACTTACAGCTCCAAAGTGAATCAATCTGTCCTGTTGAAACCATTAAGAGGACAAGGATTAGGAAAGGTGGGTCCATGGAAACATGACCACAGAGGTTTTCTCACAAGACTCTCAATGATGCCCTCCCACTCGAACTCAAAGCCAGAAACTCAGTTTATGTTCAATCCTTTGTCACAAGGTTTTGTACTATGTTAGAACAATTTCTGTAAACTTTGCCAACTACAGGAATGCCTCTGGCACAAAGAAATCAATGTCCAGAACACAGAGAGCGTCACTACCCTTGAGGGTCCTTCTGTGAGAACAGAGAGAGACTACAAGCCTGGGGACCCTCCATCCTGAGCTGCTACAGGACTGTGTGGCCAGGCCCTCTCAAGCTCCAGAAAGGCAGGAGGGCTGGAGGAGACATAGGAGCTTCTGGTCCTCCCAGCTGTGCAAAGCCAGGTGAGAGAGAGCCAGCCTCTCACGAGGAAGGTGAGGGTGTGTATCTCAGCGTCCCAGGGCCTCTGTGAGGGCAGACATGGCACTCCACACCGCAGGCCGGCGGCCCTGCCTGCCCTCCCCGCTCTTTAGGCCCACAGCCGCTCTGCTTTTTCCTTTCCACCGCTTCACACCGAGTGTCCCCACGACCAGGCAAACACACAGCGACTGCTTCTTCTAAGTCTCCACACACCCCAAAGAACAGGGAACCTTCCAGTGAGTGAGCACAGGATGCTGCTCCCCGTGCACAGGGGCCTTCTCACACCGCCGATGATGTAAAGGCTTTTATTTTGGCCACACAGGGCAGCTTGTGGGATCTTAGTTCCCCAAGCAGGGAATGAACCCAGGCCCTCGGCAGTAAAAATGTGGAGTCCTAACCACTGGACCACCAGGGAATTCCCATGAACAGTCTTAAGAAACGCTTCCATCAGACGTGCTCTACATTTGAAAACCTTGCTTAAAAGTAAAGTGTCCTTCTGACAGCAAATGGCAATGAGTACTCTGAGGAGCAGACAGGGTACAGAGCAGACGAGGCCCAAACCCTACTAGCTAAGGAAGCCCGCGGCTCACAGGACGAAGCTCAGTAAAGTGAAAGCCACGTGACTTGCCCTCTTGGAGTGAGGGAGCCATGGTTCTGTCTCTGCTGCTAGAAGCCTGTCTTGCACAAGGGAGGGCTGCCCGGCCAGGGCTCTGCCACAGCCTCACGTCCTGTCCTCCCTGACACTGAGCTCATGGCCACACCTCCCAACCTGGCCTGCTGGATGTAAGTGGTCTGCCTAGAAGGAGACTGGAGAGAAGCGTGATAGGCCCAATCGCTGAGAGCGCTGAGCAAGTCAGAAGAGCAGAGCAAAATCCAAAAAGCTGGCACCAACACAAGGTACAGACCTCCTAGCCACCTCTCCACTCTTGGGCCCTGGCCTACACGCAACCTGCCCCACACCTGGTCTGCACACACTCGCCTGCCAGCAGCTGCCGACGCCTCACGGCACCCAGAGTTGGAGCATGGGTCACAACTATTGTCCTGCAGCTAGTGACTAGCCTACCGGGTCGGCTGCAATCTCAGCCTCAGCAGGAACAGCCTGCTTTCTCAGGTCAAGGCCCACAGGCTGTGACAGCTGCCGCTCACGGACCGCTTCAACTGCAAGGTCGCCTCCTCTGAGCCTCATCGAAGGGGACTGAGCACCTGTGAGGTCTCCACACCAGCTCCCAGATGCTAGCGCCCTCCTGTCGGGGTCACCATCTCAGGAAGGAGGACCCACACCTGGTCCCCTGAGCCTTACTGCTGGAGATGCTCCGTGGTTCACCCACCTTGAGAAAAAACCAAGTCACTGTGTTCTAAGGTGAGGCTGATTACTAGTCACGTCACTTTCTCTTAAAGTGCTGATTTCTTTCAGGTAAAAGACTTGGAGCAGCCTGGTTTAAACGTTCTCTGCAGGGCCTACAGGATCTGACACAAGGTCTCACACCTAAGGGGCACCAACAGACATGTAATTCATCAACATTAAAAAAAACAACCTCGGCACAGATGTGGAACATTAGCCCTTCACAGGTGCTGAAACAGCAGCAAATTCAACATCGAGCTGTCTTTTCATTTGGGCAAGAGCAAGTCCCCCTAATCATTTGAGCTATCTTCTCATAGCCCGGAAGAAACATTTCTTAAAATTCACATCTGTTTTTGGCTGTCAACTGACAGGAGACCTTCGGTGTCCCAGAAGCACAAGAACATCTCTCCACACTGCTGCTGTTATGAAACGCGCTCCCATTACTGAGATCTCCGGGTTCCCAAGGAGAAGCACAGCAGGCGTTCAGTGTGCACACGTACACACCACATACGAAGACGCTGCCTTGCTTCAGATGAGAGTCACGGGCCCACAGGCACTGGATCTGGCCAACAGCCTGTAACCACCTTCAACAAAGGGGACTCCACAAAAGGAATCTACAACTCCGATGCCTCAGTTACAATCTCCTTCAGTCACTGCCAAGGAGCAACCCTGGGTACCACGGCAGCCAGCTCAAGGCTGTAGGCGTGTGTATATTTGTTTGTTTTACTCAAATGCAACTTCTGAATTTTTGATTTATGTGAAGTATGGAAACAACAGAGTGTGACTCTGACATACTCCCAACTGTCCGTTAACTAAGGATTGTCCTAAGGATTGGGACTACAGTTTTACATGTAATTTATTCCCCTACCACCTAAATCCTCAATGACTAACGAAATCCAAAAAGTCCACTCAGCTTTCCTGAAACCAGAAATCCAAGAAACATCAATACCTGCTAGGAATTAGACAGAAACATACATCCTGTATGCTTTCCCATCCTTGTTCCTGAATAGAAGTTCTTAAAACTGAAACCCAGATAGTGAGTGCTATCTTGGGAGGTCAGGTTTAAACTGTCTGTGTTCTCCAAAACAAGGCCTGGTCCAAGGATGTCTGAGGGTCTCCCTGAAGCAGCAGAGAACAGAAGTATGAGCACAAACAAGGGGCCAAGATGCACAATCACTCTTCATTATCTTAGAGACCGGCTGAGAAAAATGCCCAAGGACTAACGCATTTTTCTCTGCTGTGCTCCATGCTAAACTATGAGCGTCACTGACCTGACTGTACAGCTCTGGTTTCAGAAGGGGCTCAGTTCCCATGAAAATGGACAGCAGAGGTGAACTCTGAGACACATACCCGGGAGAGAGGCAGAGAAAGCTGGGGGGTGAAGCATCTACCTGAAGGAGTAAAGCCCCTCAAGCAAGCCAGACCACCTGGCCTCAGGCTCTGCCTCACGGGGAGTGCTTCCTCCGGTTTCAGACTCACTCACTCCTACCTTTTGCTTGGGGGGGCGGGGGTTGTACGAGAAGAAGGGACCCTCCGCCATCCGGCTTATCCCCAGGATGCTTCTGCACCCACCACCCACTCTGCCCCGGGCCCACGGATCACAGCACCGCACTCAGCCCCGTCCAATCAAACACATCAGCTGCACACCCTAGCCTCCTCCCGGAGGACCTTCCTTCTGAGAATCCTGAGTATTCCTCACCCCTTTCAGCTCACCTAGAGCAAGTGGCTGCCCGCTGTGAACCGTCCACGGGCCCCAGAATCAACAGGGGCCGAACCCTCGTCTTCGGCATCAGCAGCGAGCACCCCTCCTAGACACACCCGCCCTCGCAGCGGCGGGCCGCACGCCTCCTCTCGCGCTCCGAGCCCTCGCGGCCCCGGACCCGCACGCCCCCCGAGCCCCTCTTCCGG
>SJXQ01004452.1:41721-58238 GCA_006408695.1 Aepyceros melampus
CCGTGGGGCCGCCGCCAAGGCCGGCCGCGCACTCCCGCCGGCCTGCTCCGCGGAGACGCGGCTCCGGCCCGACTCCGGCCGGTCCGGCGGCGGCGGCGGCGGCGGCAGCGGCGGAGGTAGCGGCGGCCACGATCGCTTCCCCGAGCGGGGAGCCGGAGCCCAGAGCGCCTAAGCCCAGGCCGGAGCGCCCCCGCCGGCGCCGCCCGGAAGTGCGGGGGCGGGGCCCGGAGCGTCGGGCGGGGCCTTCAGCGCGGGGCGTGCCCAGAGCGCGGGGGCGGGGCCGGGAGCACCTGACAGAGCCCAACGCGGGGACAGGGCGAGAAACGCGCGGCGCAGAGCCTCCGGCGTGGAGGCGGGGCCGTGTGGGCAGGGCCTAGTCGTGGGCGGGGCCAAGGCGGGGGCAGCCGGGCGCAGAGCGCGAGACCGAGCCAGAGCGCGAGACTGAATCCGAGCGCTGGGAAGGGCCTGGAGCCTGGGGCGGAGCCTCTGCCGTGGAGGCGGGGCCTGGGCGTGGGCGTGGGCCCTGAGCGTGGAGGCGGAGCCAAAAGCGTCCAGGCGGACGGGAGGCGTGACGCAGAGCCCGGCCTAGTGGGCATCCTCGGACAGGTCGCTGGGGGCGGGGCCTTGGTGTGGGCGGGGCCAAGACGCCGTCGAGGGTGACCCCGGAGGGGGCGCCGGAAACTGCGCTTGTCCCCTGGGGCTGTGTCATTAGGGAGGATGCCACGAGTGCCCAACGGAGAGACGGCCTTCAGGCGGCCCCGCAGACGCACGCCAGGTCGGAGCCCTTTTCTGCTTCCCACATGGTGTCCACTGACCCAGGGCTCCAGAGGTCAGCACCCCAGTCCCGGCCCGCCCAGCCGGACTGCCACGCCCTCCGAGCTCCCTGACCCGGAAGACTCTCGAAGGAGGACGGCCACCGACTGCCCCTGGCACGGAAGAAAGCAGGTGTCCAAGAGTTGGACGGTTGCAGGGCCAAGCCAGGCTGACCAGGAGCTAAGCCCCGAGTGACATACAGCCTCGTTTCCCCCTTCTCCATGCCTACTGCCTCCTGGTCAGCCAGGACGCTGAGAAGGTGGGCTTGGGCTCTGCCCTCCCTGAGTCCCCGTCAGGTCACACAGAAGGCATCCAGTGAGTGCTGGTTGTCACTAGGGCGGGAGCTCCAACCTCCAGAGAGAGCTGTGGGCGGAATGAGAGAGCTGGCGGGCCCCACCCCAGCTGGTCCAGCCCACCCGGGTTTCACTCAGGCACCATCCAGGGTCCCGGCAGGGGCTTCACTTCCCACCACTGTCCCACGGGTACCACTGGCCCAGGCCAGCCTGAGAGCAAGGGCTTCTGGATGTCCCAACACCTGCACGACAACCCCCTCCCTCTCACTGCTGCCATGGCCTCCCTGGCCTGATCTGCAAGCCCCACTGGCTAGCTCCTGGGTTGCCCACCCATCACCAGCCCCTCCCGGAGGAAAGATGTGGGCACCAGGAAGTGCTGAATGCCCCCCACAGAAGTGCCTCTGCAGTTCACCCCCATGATCACCCAGGACCTCATCCTCCAGCTGTGCCACGTCAGACCAGGCACCTTGAGAAATGCTCCCAGGGGCCCCAGGGCCTGGCTGTACCTCCTTGTACACACAAGCAGGTTGAAGCTCAGGCCACACAGGGATCTGCTCACATCCTGGGGCCCCGTGTCCTTCACCCATCCCATGCTGTCCCCAGCACCCCCAGTCCCTCTGTCCTAGGCTGTCCCCAGCAGCCAGCCTGCTCCCTGGAGCCCTCACAGTCTTCAGGGCTCTTCCTGGCTGCCTCTGGTCACTTGCCCCCAATCCCTGAGGTCATCTCTGATGCCACTACCTCTTCCCAGGGACACTGCTTGCCCCTACTGCCCACTACAAAGGGAGGAAGTCCAGGCTCTGGGCACTCCCCCACCAGCCAGTCTCCTATGCAGCTGCCCACGGCTGGCACCTGCCTGAGGTGCACAGCACAGTGGTACCCCAGCTCCAGCAACCAGCTTCCTAGGGCTCAGTACAGCCTTCTCCGACACCCAGGCTTTCTCTGTGAGGGAGGAGGCCATCAGGGAAGTGCCCCAGCCTGCTTATGGCCCAGGCTGCCTCTGAGGGCTATCATCACACCCAGGACAGGCTGGGCAGCGGCAGTGGCTACAGTGGGTCAGCACCACAGAGGAACAACACTGATGAACACAGCTGGATCGACTAGGGTCCTGGTGGCAGGTGTCACTCTCTCACATCCCCTGGGATGGCCCCAGGCTTCCCAGGGCTGGTACAGGAGATGCCTTTGCAGCCTCTCCCTGGCTCTGTTCAGCTGCAGAGCCTTAGAAGCAGAGTGGGTGGGCTTCGTGGCACAACAGGGTCTGTGTGGGCTGCAGGAGTCCTGGGTGGGCTGGATAGACAGCAGGGCCTCCAGGACATCGGTACTCAGGCTGTCTTCCCACCACCAGACACGGGCCCCCAGTGCTTGCCTTGGTTCTGCAGAGCTGCTGCTGTGGCCAGGCCAGGCTCCCAGGGTCGTGTCCACATCCATCCTCCTCCTGGCCCATGGTGGCAGATGTCCCCAGGCCCTGGGACCAGAGCAGGGCCCTCGCACCTCCGGCTCCTCGGGGCCCTCACCCTGTAGGGACAGGAAGGGAGTCAGAAAGCCTTGAGGAAAGGCTGCAGCCCGCTTCCATGGGCTGTGGCTGCAGGCACTCAGGGCGGGGATGGGGGAACCCACAGGAGGGAGCTCAGGGAGGCTCTGGAGAGAGGGAGGCAGGGAGGGCAGCCCCGGGGGCCTGTGCTGGAACAGGGGTGGCCGGTCAGAGGGACTGCGTCAGCCACCCAGAGCTGTGATCAGACAGAGCCGCGGGAGCCTGGGAACAAGGAAGTGCAGGCTGGAGCCCTTTCTCCTACAGCTTTCCGATGCACCCTCCCCAGGGGCAGGAGTCTGCCACTACAGGCTTTGATGTGATAAACTGTGGATGACGTGTGTTCAGGCTTTCCAGGAACTAAATGAAAAACTTAAAACCAGAAAAGAAATTATTTTCTTCAACTTAAGACATAAAAGGAATATTTGAAACACATGAGCTCTGAAGCCTTATGGGTGTTTGTCCACTTGGCTGAGGAAGACCGTTTATTGTAAGAAATGATCCACAGGAATCATCCATGATTGACTGAGGAGGCGCGTTGAGGGGCATCAAGCCTGATGCCACATGTGGGGAACGAGCCCCTGGGATGGGCTACTTGCTCATGAGATCCGCACTGCCTCCCAGGAGGGGAGGACGAGGAAGAGGCTGCTCTGAGTCAGCCTTGTAGAGGCGGTCCCACTTCGCAGGCAGAGCCTCTTCTGGGTTCTGGATTTTCTTGCTCCTCTGCCTGGTCACAGGTGTGCATGGTTGGGGTGGGCAGTGGGCAGGCAGGTGAGGACCCAAGGTGGAAGGAGGCCTTGGCTCATCCATTCTGACGAGGGCACGTGGACTTCCAAGAGGTGGCCCCAGCCACAGGGGCCACCTGCCTTTCCGGCCGTGAACTTGGCCCCTGGGACTCCATATCTTGTCCGAGTGTGCTTTTTCCATCAGCTCTGAGCTCAGGGAGGGGGTGAGGGGAGCGGGTGTGTCCCCATCACAAGTTTGACAAAGGATGCAGAGTCGTCACACTGAGGGCATGAGATACACACCAAGTAGAAAGACTCAGAGCCCACACACACGGTACCCGCCTGGGTGGATGCAGAGGACATGCCTGTAAAGGCAGGAACCACCCCAGAGCACCCACACCGGAGGGGATCAGGCTGGGCTGCGGTTTCTTCGTGTGTCAGGAAGAAGGTCCACAAGGACACCACTGTTGTGATCTCAGGAAGGCCAGGAAGCTCTGCAGCAGGCTATCTTCCCATCAACAGAACAAATTAATCCAACAGAGTGAGAGAGCTGCAGGGCGAGGACCTTGGGCTAAGGGACAGAACTGATCCCTGAGGCAGTGCCAGGCTGGGTGTGACTGCTGTGGTTGCCCCGAGTCAGTCCTAGGACCGGCAAGGAGGTGTGCCTCCTGGGCCAGCCGGCTCCGTGGCTGCCCATCTGGGCCTTTCTGAGCCCAGGCTCGACCTCTGATAGTCTTCCACCTCGTTCCACCTGTGTCCGGCTCCTCTTGCCCTTCATACCTGTAGGCAGGAGTGTCCTCAGGCTGGCATTCTGCATCCCTTTTTACTGCCTGGACTTCTCTCTCCAGCCTGCAGCCAAAGCTGCCACAGACAGGTCAACCAGTAGCCACCACAGCCTAAGTGCCAAGCAGGGAGGGCAGGGGACAGGAGCAGGGCTTTCCTCAGACAAGCTGGCTCCAAGGCCAGTTCAGTGGCGCAGCTGATACTTTCTGACCCTGCTGCTTTCTGTCATCCAGTCCCAGTGGCCCCCACTCCTAGGAGATGCTTCATCCTACCCTGGCCTCTCTCAGGCCAGGAGGTCCCACCCAGAGTGGAGAAGGAAGCATTCCGAGCACCCTGCAGTTGCAGGCATTCTCAAAGACAACCAGCTGCAGGGGTCACCTGCTTGTTCTGCTTGCTCAGAGCCCTGAGTCGCAGGCCCAACAAGCCAGTGCCACGCTCATCCCAGGGTCCCTGAACCGATGACTCACCCAGCAGACCTGAGAGCCCCCACATCCCTGCTGGCCCCCAGGAGTCAAGGGCCAACACACTGAATCCCAGGGTGCCCTCCACACATGCCCATCTCGGGTCTCACCCTGTGTCCTGAGGGGGTCGCGTCACTCCAGGTCAAGGGGCATAGCAGGGCCACCCTCCTGTACTGCCTCTCTGGTGGATTCTAACCACAGGGCTGTCTGTTAGGCTCAGGGACAGAGGCTAGGTGTTGAGGGTTTGATGCCCAAGGTAGCTCCCAGCAGCCACTGGGGCCTGGGAAGGAGGAGGGGCGAGCAGCGCCCCCACCCCAGCCCAACACCTCTCCAGCTTGGTGCTTCGGGACCCCCTGTCCAGCTCCTGCCTCCCTGGATACTTGAGCACCTGCCTGCCTCAGGCCAGCCAGAGTCTCTGGGCACCTCCCTGAGCCAGAGTGCCCTCCTCAGCAAGTGAGGGTGCCAACCTGCTGCTGGCCTCAGAGGTCTGTGTGCAGCCCTCCATGAACAGCGTAGGCCACGAGCTGGACCCTACGCTGGCCATGGTCCAGGTCGAGTATCTCAGACACGTCACCAACAGAGGGCTGGCCTCCCGGCCCCACCCACTCCCAGTGCTTTCCCCAGAAGCGGCAGATCCAGGCAGAGGGGCCGGGTCCCCGAGGGACACCCGCCCTCCTGCTGCACTGACCTCACACCGGGTGGACTGGCACCTCTGTCCTCCGTTCCCTGTCCCAGCTGCCCCATCCCTGAAGGCCTCTCCTGGGGCAATGAGAACTCACACCCATCTGTTGGGTATCCCTTCTCCTTCGGCCTGACACACTTCATTCCACCCCCACGAGCCTGCACAGTCCGGGGACCAGGGCCACTCCCCAAGCTCATAGCTGGGGACTGGTGCCAGGAGATAGGGAAGTGTGCCCAGGTGGACCAGCTGCCCTCGCCCACACCCACGCCCTCACTTGCTGTCCCGCGATGTCTCTCTCGGCTGCCTAGGAACCCTGCGGCCACTGCGGCCCGGTTATAAGTATGTGATTATGTATGCCGGGTCCCTCTGGCCCCTTTGTTGCTGCAGAATCTGTCATGGCAAACAAAAGTGCACTGGATTAGCCACAGTGGATTAAAAGATTTGCTTCTCAGAGTTTACCTAATAACCTAACAATCGCACAGACGGAGGCTTTGAACCTCCAAGACACGCTCACCAGGCCATCTGGGAGCTCGCGGCCTCTGCGGGCAGCAGGACGACCGGGCGCTTTCAGGCGCCTCCGCCCGTCCTCACGGTGGGCTCGGCCGCAGCGGGCCTGAGCCCTCGGCTCCTGCCAGGTCTATCTGGGCCAAACACGGGGACGAGAGCAGACCTGGACAAGATGGAGGCCCGTGCTGGGGGCCGAGGCCCAGGAAGGACCGGTTCCAGGGGGCCTGCTTCCCAGGGCCGGCTGCCGGCAGTGGATACTGGGCCTCGCCTGCGTGGGCTCAGCCCCCAGGGTGTCCACACGCAGCACACAGCGGCAAGGACATTGCAACATGGAGGCTGGCTGGGCCGGCAGGTGACACGCCGAGCTCCACCACGCCATGGCGCACGGTCCCACTGCTGGCGCCCCTCAACGTGCGTTCCTGCACACACGCGTGCACACGCGCACACACGCATACACGAGCGTTGTCCCTCTTTGATCTCCAAAAGACACTCCATTTACAAGCTCTTAATCACAGCTGCCTTTTCGGGGCCTGTTCTCTGAAGTCCCGAGTAATGGGATTTGGCGCTTCTGATCCATCTTGGGCTGACCGCTCCCGTTATAGGTGGACATTTTTTCCCTTTTTTCTGCCTTTTTTTTTTTTCTTCTAAAAAAAAAATGCTTCTGCAACTGCACTGCCTTGACATGCCTGTTGCCTAGCCCTGGGAGCAGTGGCCGGGAGAGGGGCTGGGCGGCTGTTACGCCAAGGGCCCTGGCCAGTTGGGGGTCTTTGATGCCGCCTCTATGTGAAATCTGCCGAGAAAGACCCACGAGAGCGGTTTCCTGGACCTTGGTGCGCTGCGATTCGTCCTGCCTTGCGCCGTTCCCTTTGTCTCTCTTCCCGTGACCCTTCCTTGGGGTATCTGGGGAGAGGGTCCCAGGGTGAAGGTGCAGAGGGCGGGGTGGGCGGAGGGCTCTGGGCTCCGCCACAAGAACAATGGGCAGCAGGGAGAACATCCACCTGTCTGCCTGTCCACCCGTCTGTCTGTCCACGCGCCCGCCCGGCTTACCTCACCTGCCTGGCTCCGTGCGCCTGCTCCCGCCCCACCGGCCCGCGCTCCGCCATGCTGGGCCTGGCCGTCCGTAAGAGCACTCTGAGCCACTCCAGGAAGCGGGTCCCTGCTCTTGGCCACTGTGTGGCTGCGAGGAAGAAGCGTGACTCTAGGCTGCAGCTCGGGCTCCCACCGCCGATTGGCTGAAGCAGGGACCAGATGACGGCCTCGGAACCCTATGGTAGCCATGGCAACCAGCCCCTTTAGACACCGCCACCCCCGAGCCACTCCTGACTGCGGAGGGAGCAGGCGGCACTGCTGGTGGGCCCATGCCAGGTCCCCTCGGAGGGTCAGATCAGACGTGGCTGGGTGGTGGCTACTCCTGCAGCAGCCATTGAGCGTGTACGTGTGTGTTGTGCACGTCCAGCATGAGGGGGTCCCTGTCCCTCTCTTGAGACATCTCAAACCACTCCATGCCATTCCTGACACCCTGGCAGTGGCAGGAACAGTGTCCATGCAGCCCCTGCTAAGAGGACGACTTCAGGTCAGGCTTGCACTAGGAGTTGAAGGCCAGGCCCACGCTGGTGAGAAAATAATGGGTGAGGGCAGTGGAAGCAGGAGCCACAGGAACTCCCCACCCTCGAGGGAGGTCCAAGCTCTCTCCACCTCGGACCGCAAAGGGTCTGCTGGCCTCATCTCTGCAGCCAACCCCTCCTCGGCCCTTTGGACACACTCACGTGACCCCAGCACAACCCTCCTGCCCGAAAGACCTTGTGTGCCCGTCCGACAGGACCAGGGGACACTTTCCAACCCCAAGGCTTTGCAGCTGCTCCTCCCAGGGCCTGTCCCATCTGCTGGCTTCAGCAAGGCCTTCCCTGAGGTCTCAACGCCACAGCTTTCCAGCAAGGACACAACACACCATCACTCCAAGGACTGGCCTTTCTGGGTGTTACAGGGCAAAGGGCAGCCTGGAGCCACCCCGGCCCCATGTCCCTGACAGCCCATGGAAAGACCATGGGCTGCTGGGGTCAGCACCACCTTGTCGAGGCCCCGTCGAAGGCCACCGGAGAGGCCTGGGTGGCCCAGCCCCACCTGCTGAGCAGATGACTAGAGGCTGGTTAGGAGGAGCAGGTGTGAGCCTCATGCCCCAGGAAGAGGCCAGGGTTGAGGCAGACCCTGCGGAGTCCACTGCCAAAGCCAGAGGGATCCGGAGTCAAGGGGAGTGTGGGACAGGAACGCAGGGCTCACACACTTGACTGAACAGGCAGAGGACACGCTAGGCTGGGGCCAGAAGCTGCTTGTCTAGTACCCTAGATTCATTCCACACCTCTTCACACTAGCCTGGCCCCACCCCACGCGCCGTCTCCGAGCTTCCACCCCCAGCTGTGGGGCCTCTTGTCTGCAGACACCAAGCGCAGTCAGAGCCTGTCTAGGGGCAAAGTGCAGGCGGGGACTCAGCGCTGGGCCACCCGGGGCTGGTAAAGGGGCACCGGCTGTGCTGGGAGGGCTCCAGCCTGCTGCCAGCGAGCGCCAGCCTACAGAGGTTCTTCTGACCCCTGCAGGGCTCTGCCTTGGGGGCAGCCAGCGGGGGTGGGAGCTGGCTCAAGGGGCAGTGATGGGTGTGCATGTTGGGTGGGTCCCGGTGCGTGTGGATGCCCCCATGGCTCCTCTGCCTCCCCCGCACCGACATGGCCCAGGCTGCCCCGTGCAGATGGGAAGACTCAGGTGAGACCCTCCTGAGGGGCCCTGCCCCTCTTGACCTAGGGTATCCCCTTCTTTAGGGACTCAGGGACGTCAGAAGGAGGCAGTGGACACAACAGGGCCTCAGGATGCTGTGCTGTCAGGGCCCCATGGTTGGTCCCGAGAGCCCCTCCCTAGTCCAGAGTCACCGTGATGCTTCACCCTCCTGCCCAGTCCAGCAGGGAAGCATACTGGTTGAGCTCTGCTGTCGCGGAAACACAAGAGGAGGGTCAACCCAGCTGGTGCAGAGACAGGGGCATGGCCAGTTTGCAACTAGGAGCTAGTGCAGGGCAGCTCGTTTCTGCAGGCTTGACCCTCCTCAGTTCACTCAGTCGTGTCCGACTCTTTGCGACCCCATGAATCGCAGCACGCCAGGTCTCCCTGTCCACCACCAACTCCCGGAGTTCACTCAGACTCGCGTCCATCGAGTCAGTGATGCCATCCAGCCATCTCATCCTCTGTCGTTCCCTTCTTCTCCTGCCCCCAATTCCTCGGTACAATGCAAGTCCTGAGGGGCTGCAGGACCTTGGCCAGCGCAGAACCAGAGGCTCTAACAGCAACACGTCAGAGGCGTGGTTGAGCGGGGCAATGGCAGCTCAGGGGGCCTCAGCCTGACCAAGACTGGCGGTGGGACACGTGGGGGCAGTCCCTGTCCCCTCACCACTGCCCCTCCCAGACCAAATCCGCAGGCCCAGGGGTGGCTTCCCAGGGGCCGGGCAATGAGTCTGGCCTGCAGTGAGGGCTGCGAAACTTCTCCAGAGTCAAGGGTATCGGGGAGAATTTGACAAAACTGCTGTTGCACCAGAAGAAAAGGGCTGCACTCAGACTCCCCCGCCAGCTCAGCCCCAGGTGGTGGGCAGGGTAGTGACCTTCTCAGGACATGCCAAGCTCCTCTCAGTAGCCAGCAGTGGCCTCCCAGGACCCACCAGTCCCCCCCAACCCACAGCCACTGTTGGTAGCTGGTCCAGCCCCCACCTACTCTGGTCACGTACCCTATGCCAGTGCAGGGTCCCTTGGGGGCCCAGGAATGACCCAGGTGCCCTCTCGGCTATGGCCTTAGTTGAAGCAGGAAGGAGCAGGCCAAGACAGAAGTACCAGAGTTGAGGTTAGTGAATGGGGAATGTTCTGGGTACATATCACAGGGGACCCAGGCAGAGACTGTGGCGGGGGGCGTGGAGGCGGGGGGGAGACCCTGCACATGGGAGGGAACATGGCCCGCCCAGAGCACCCCCAGTCCACCAAGCCAGGGGCTGTGTTTTGGATAACTGGGCTGGACATTGCCAGCCCACAGAACCGGGCCAGGGGAGAGCTGGGCACCATCAGCATTTGGTAAAACTCTTAAAAATTTAAAACCAATCACATAACAGGGGTAGGACACATGGGGTCTCGAGGTCTACGGAGGAGACAGAGACTGGTGACCTCCAGGGCACTCCCACTAGGGCCCTAACCCCAAGGCAGCCCCCAATCCTGGATGACCTCGCCGAGAGCCAAGGGTCTCCAGGGCCCTCCTGCAGCCGTGCCCACCACCCAGCTGCAGGCTCTCTCTGGTCTCCTGTCCAATAAACACAGCCCAGGTGGTGTCACGGCAACCCCCCAGGGAGCCTGGTACTCCTGGTGGTCCAGTCAGCCACAGGACTCGGTCAGGGCACCCACTTGTCCTCCAGAGAAATCCAGACGGGCCTCAGTGCTTAGGACTCCCGGGTAAAGGTCAGCAAAGAGGGTCATGGCCCCCAAATCTCAGATCGGGAGAAGCCTCAGGTGCCTGGTCCAGCCTCCCACTCGGGCCGGCACAGAGCCTCTGCCAAGTTCAGGCTGTGGGTCAGTGGAGGAGAGGCACCAACGTCACGGGCTGCCTTTTGAGCATGATAGGGAGGAGCTGCCAGAAGCTGCAGCCTCGAGGCTTGCCCCACAGGACACCCTTTGCCCCCGCACCTCCCAGGACTGGTGGGGGTGCTCATCGCACCAAAGGCCGAGCTGGCACAGACCCTGTGCAGCCACATCCAGAGTCCAGCCATGGCACCTGGCCTCCGCTCTGGAGGACAGTCCACCTGGGCAGGGCTGTGCAACGGGGGGAGAGGCAGCACCACTCTGCTCCTCCGACACTGGGTTCTCCACGAGAGATAGGACTGAAGCCTTGCACACCTGGGACCACTACCCACCTGAGCTGCGTCCCGAGAAT
Source organism: Aepyceros melampus (assembly GCA_006408695.1). Classification (NCBI taxonomy): domain Eukaryota; kingdom Metazoa; phylum Chordata; class Mammalia; order Artiodactyla; family Bovidae; genus Aepyceros; species Aepyceros melampus. Next base: position 52,459 of record SJXQ01004452.1, read on the forward strand.
ACCTCGGCAGGGAGTCAGCTTGATCCTCTAAGCAAAGCAGCACACACATGGCCTGGCTCAGACTTTACTCAAGCTGGCCCCGGAGGGTGGTGACCCTCCTCAACAGGGCCCCTGCTGCAGGAGGAGGGAGCAGGGAACCACACAGGCAATAAGATGGCCCCAGGCCTCTGGGGATCCTGGGATGAGATGCCTCCTGGGGCTCCCACAAAGTGCACCCTACCCAGGAGATGCGTGGCCAGCACACAGCCATGGGTTCACCCACTGCCCATGGGCGGCCGTCACCAAGGCCCCTGGCTCTGTCCACGGTGCTGAGCCTGGCTGTCAGGCCCAGATCCCCGGGAAGCTACGTCCTGTTGGCTCTTTTCTGTACCACAGCCGGCTCGGACAATGCCTGCTGCTGAAGCTGCTCAACCAGCTCCTCCACGTAGACCTTGAACAGAGGCACGGGGTCCTGGAGGGGCAAGATGGGTCACCGTAAGGCGCTCTGGGGAGGCCGGGAGTCCAGTGCTCCTGACCAAACACCAGAAGCATTGAGCATGAGAGGACTGGGCCTGGCCACAGGGTCAAACAAGCCCACTCGCCACACACCCGCCCCTAACCCAGGACGGTGCCGTGTCTGTGGGAGAGGGCCACAGGATCAGGCACCTGCCCCTGGCTGGGCTGCAGAGAATAAAGGCAGAAGGAGAAGGCAGCAGCTACCACGTGCTACAGACTCCTCTAAGGGACAGACAGAAAGGCCTCCAAGTGGTACTGGGCAGACCCTGGGGAACGCCAGGCAGTCAAAGCAACCAGAGGCACCAAGCATCCAGCTCTCACTGGTCTTTCCACACACTCACCTTCTCTTCCAGGAGCCTCTGCTTTTCCACAGCCTCGTCCAGCGTCAGACCAACCCACTCAGCCTCGGCCTCTGGGATGACAAACGCCTGGGCAGGCGGAGACAGGCTCTCAGTGAGGTTCAGGCAGCTAGCTGGGGGACCCACGAGGAGCAGTAAGTAAAGGCTGGAGCCCTGACCTTGTACTTGTCGTAGATGGCCGCCCTCCGTTCGGGGTCATCCGGGTGCAGCTGGGGGTCCTGTCGGGCGAGCCGCAACAGCATCCCTCGCTTCAGGTCCATCCCAAACTTGGAGCACAGGTCCTCCTTCGGGGTCTGGCAGGAGGCACAGCATGGGGCCAGGTGCTGAGGGCAGGGCCCCACCCACCCCAACAGCTGGCCCCTCCAGCTTCCTCCCCAGCAGCTGGCAGCCCCCAGGCCAGCCTGGTAGAGTACTTTAGGCCAGGTGGGCAGCCCTCACAACCAGGCCGGAAGAGCGGAAGGTCTAAGAGCAGATAAGGAGGCAGCTGTGCTTCCCACGTCCATAGTAATTGACTCCCACCGGGGTGTCCAGTAAGGGACATGGTCCCCTTTACATCTCACCAGGGACCCCAGCCTGGTGCTGATCTGCTTACCTTGAGGATGTAGAAGTCAAACCCGTAGGCCTCGTCAATGAGGTCCAGGGTGCGCATGGTCACTGTCACAGTGAACTTGGTTCCAGGATCTCACTGTAGAGCTCACGCTGGAACAGCTGTGGCTTCCACACCTTCTTCACCCTCTTGGAGAACTGCAGATGTGGGAGGCGTGGTGAGCCCTGCTGCTTCTCACGACACCCTGGAGTGCAGGGACCACCCCCACCCAGACTCTGCCCAGGGTGCTGCTCTTCCTTCCAGACACAGCACATACAATTGTACCCCGTGGTTCACAGGTCATTCCAAACCAGAGACCAAGGGGCCAAGGGCAAAGAGACCCCAGCCTGGGAGGCCTTAAAGACACAAAGCCCCCAACCCCAAGCTCCCCCTAGAGGCAGCACCCGCTTAGAAGACTCAGGAGATCTGATCAGAGGTGAACCTTTGGCGGCAAGCTGACAGGTGACCTGAAACCTCACCCCCAGCCCTTCTCAACACTAAGGGCTCCTCCCATCAGTACACTCGACTTGGCTGCCAGAACTGAGACTCAACTCCTGAGCACACCTCAGAGGGAGCTGTCTCCACCACACTGTTAGGCCCTCTCCTCGAGCGGTGGGCGCCCTTTCATTGTCCACATTCCCCAAAATCCCACGCGGAGCAGGGCAGCGAGACCGCGGAAGCACGGCCCCAGCGCGCCCTGTTCACCCACCTTGTCGTTGTTGACGTATCTGTGACCCTTCAGCCAGCCCTCGCCGCCCCAGAGCCCCAGTTGGGACTCCGGGGGGTAGTGAACGGGAATAGCCACGTCCTCCACGCGCTCCCGCTGCCCGTTCTTGGGGTTGATCTTGAATTTGGCCCCGTGCGGCCTGAAGTGCACGGGTGTGGGCGTCCGCGCCTCTTCCAGGGAGCGCAGGCAGTGCGCGGGCAGGCGGGAATAGATGCCCTCGCGCAGCCGCAGCCGCTTCCACAGGCCGACCGGGACCTTGTGCAGGGGCATCGCGGCGAGCCTGGCGGGAGGCCGGGGCCACCGTCACGCGCGCCCGGCAGGACGCGGGCCTCGACCATACCCCCGCTCCCGCGACATCCCCGCCACCGGCCCAACCCCTCGCTGGCCCCGACCGCAGACGCGTGATTCAGGTTCGACCCTCCAAGACCCCGCACCCAGACCAGCCGCACCACCTACCTTACAGAACCCCGGCCTCGCCGGAACCGGAAGTCGCGCCGCGGCATCGGGCCCTCCACCCGCCGCTGACTGGCTGCAAAGGCTGTCGGTTCACCCCCTCCTCGTCCCGCCCCCTCTCCCGCCTTTAGGGACTGTAGAAAACTCCCTGCGGAGAAGGTGGAGGCTCTAGGCACCGTCGGCAAGTACAGCCCGTTTCCCAGGATGTGGGACTTGTCAATCTCGGCCACACCTTCCCGCCTCCCGGAAAGGGCGCAGAAAACAATATTAAAAACTCTTGCCTTGAAACATCATTGTAGAATATTAAACTCACCAATCACAGTAAAATCAGAGCTACAGAAAAATACGTTTGAAATGTCTTGAAAAATCTTCCCCTCAAAATATTGCATATAAATATTTCTCCTTTACAAGCCAGCTCCGGTGGCCAAGTCCTGGGTTCCTGGAGGAGCGGGAAGTCTCCGGGGAGGCCACAGCCTGGACAGGACTCAGAAAGGAAGACGCCAGGAGGTGGGAGGGCCGCGTGCCCCTGACCTTGGGCTCAGCTGCTCAGCTTTCCATGGTCCCATTTGGGCCCGTCACACAGACAGCAGCCCTTACTGGGCGTCCCCACGACCAGAGAAAGGCTGGGCCAGGTTTCCAGGAGTCCCCTCCCTAACTGTGCAGTTGGGTGGAAGGTGGCAGCCATCCTTGCTCTCCCGGGAATACAAGGAGATGCTCCCTAGACAAGGGCCCAGAACCCAGGGGCCAGTGGGACACAAGCTAGGGCAAGGTGTGCCCTGTGGGTCCAGCGTCCTGAGAGCTGCTTGGCAGTTTCCTACCCAGGAAGCTCATCTCAAAACAGAGCCACAGGAAGTGAAGGGGGAGGAGTGGACAGCCAGAAGCCAGCCTCCCCCATGCCACCCATGGCAGCTGGCCATTATGGACCCCCAGTGCCATCAGCTCCATGGTTAATGTGGTCACTCCTTCTCAAGGCAAGTGTGTCAGCAGCAGGTAGATCCATGCCCAAGGCAGGCTGGCATTCAGGGCACAAGGGGTCAAGAAGCCAGAGGCCCATGGGAGGCAGGTTCAGGGCCCCTCTGCCCACCTGGGTGTCTCACACCAAAGCCTCACAGGGGAACCGGGCAGTAGAGGACTCCCACTCCACGTCTCCCTCCAACCATCCCCAGGCCAGGATAACCCAGAACCTGCTCCCACATGGTACCTGTGCTTTCCAGGCAGCCTGGCCCTGGCCCCAGGGGCCCCTACAGACACCAGCTGGGTCCTGCAGAGGGACTGAGTCAGCTGGCAGCCTGCCGGCACAAGGACCTGGGGGGTGTGGTCCTCCCTCGGGATGGGGAAGCCAAAGAGTGCACAGGGCAGTTTTATTCAGTTGGAAATGGATGTGCATAGGGTCCCACTCCCTCGGCCCTGCCCCTGGCTGGAGGGATCAGCAGAGCTGCAGGTGCCCCCCTGCCGGCTGTCATGTCACTGTGTATAGCTCGTCCCGGTGGTTCTTGCAGATTTCATAGCGGCAGCTGAGCTTCTGGGCGCAGGCCCAGGGCTCAGCGTGCTGGTCCCTTGGCGGCAGCAAGAAGGCTGCGCTCCCTGCCAGCAGCATGTGCCAGATGCTGTGGGTGTAGTAATAGTTTTCGCTGGTCATCATGGAGACATAGATGGTGAGGGCCAGAGCAGCCATGGAGAGGCCGGGCAGGAGGTAGAAGACCCAGCGCTGCCAGGAGGGGGGGTAGCAGTGGCGCCGGCGGCCGCAGCGGTACACCTAGAGGAAACCACACGGGTCTGCACGGAGCTGCGGTCACGTCTCGGGGTGCTGCCCAGGGCTCCGAGTGTGGGCTGCTTGGAGGGGGTGCCAAGCCACACTGGGTCCCTGTGGGTTGCCGCTGGCAGCCCTCAGCGGGTGTGGAGAACACGGACCCAGGAACGAGAACATGGACGGAACAGGGGGCCACACTCTGTCCTCGCAGAGTGAGCATGTAGGGGAGCCCACACTCTTGTACCCCAACTTCCAGGGGAGGAGGTCTGAGCAGGAACCCTGCCTGCCCCAGGTCCTTACCCACATGGTAACCATGACCACGATGGCAAAGAGGCAAGGCCCCATGGTGTTCCAGGCGGCCCTGCGGTCCAGCTGCAAGGACATGGCGAAGATCAGAGTGCCCAGGATAAAGAGGACCTGGGTGAAACACAGGGATGATGGTGGGGTCATGGGAGCCCTAGGCCAGGTTGTCTTTGATGGCACAAGGTCCAGCAGGAGCAGGCGGTGTGGGCCTGCTGGTCATCCCCATGTCCCCCCATTGCCCCCAGCACCCCTGCCAGCCCCCCTGCAGAAACTGGCAGCCTGCGTCCTGCTCTGCTGGTGGGGAGGAGGTAATCCTCTCCCAGCTCCTGCACTGCTGGGATCCACTGGGCCCTCAGGTCCATCCACAGGTGTATTTCTAATGCAGTTTTTGTTATTGTTGCTCTTTTTGGCTGTGCTGCATAACCTGTGGGATCTTAGTTCCCCAACCAGGGATCAACCTGGACCCAGGGTAGTGAAAGCACAGAGTTTGAACACTGGGCCACCAGAAAGCTCCCCACAGGGTAGTATCTGAAGCATGGACTTGTCCAGGGCACGTATCTCCAGCAGCCAAGCCCTGAAGTGTCCTCAGTACAGGGACTCCAGGAGCAGAGCTGGCCGCTCTCGGGGAGGTCTGGTCCAGGTCTGGCGCTCCAGGCCTCCTCTCTGGATGAGGCCTGGCTTAACCCTGCCCACCACCTCCTTTCCTGGCACCCTCCGAGCAGCCAGCACAGTCCCTTCACAGCTGGAGGCACCTCTCCCAGTAGGTGCCTGGTCAGAACGAGAGGTTTCCAAGGGCAGTGGGAACCCCCTTTCTGGTGTCTCCCTTGACACGTTGTGCACAAGGGCCTCCGCTCTCCCAGAACCCAGACCCAGGCATCAAGAGGTCACTCACGTATTTCAGGGACACCTTCAGCCGGGCCATGCAGAGGACAGTGACCCAGAGGACACTCCAGAGCCCAGGAAGTCGCAGTACTGCAGCGTGTCGTAGTTGAGGATGCAGAACACAGCGTCACCCGGCTGATCACAGGCGTGGTAGAACTGTGGGCCGAGTGGTGAGCGACAGCCTGGCCTCCCACCCCCCCACCCCGCCCCCCGAGCCAGGGGAGC
>SJXQ01004452.1:91945-102029 GCA_006408695.1 Aepyceros melampus
CGGACCGCAGTCCCTGCCACCCGCCCGCCTGCCCAGCCTGAGCGCCAGACCCAGCGGTCCCAGCCGTCCCAGCCGAGCAGCTGAAGAGACCAGCCCTTCCTCTAGGAGCGGTGCTGCGCCCACGCGCCCTCCCCACAGCCCTATCTGTGCGCAGGGAAGCGAGGGCAGTGACCAGGTAGGGACCTGCCCATAGGCCCTCAGGCGGCCTGTGCTCCAGCACCTGGCCAGGCCCCCGGAGTGTGACCCGGCCCAGCCCAGGGCCAGCGCTGCCCTGCCTGCCCAGCCCCGACCAAGCCTGGTCTTTCTCTCCTGCCTGTGTCCAGGGGGTGCCTCCAGGTGGCTCCCTCGGCCTAGGTGGAGAAAAGAAAGCGTTTCAGGCCCTCTTCTCCTGCTCTCCCACTTTGAGACCTTGGCTTGACAGAAATGCCAGACCGGCAAGGCTTGAGGAATGTGTCTGAGCGCAGCCCCCAGGCCTGTGTCCTGCGTCCTCTCCCCCGGGTGCGTGGGCTGCAGACAGGACCTCTGCCGGCACAGGTCAGCGTGCTCCCACCTGCCCTGGAAAGGACTTAGTCCTTGGTCGTCAGGGGCTCACTCTCTGGACCCTCCAGGAGGCCTGGCCCCATTGTCATCCTCCCTCAGGCCCAGGGGGAGGGGGATCTCTGGACTCTCAATTGTTCCCCAGTGACACACATTCAGGCCAAGCCCTAAGGGGGCCACTTGGATCCTGGGCTTGTTTTCTGTGCTGTTAAAAACTTCAGCGTACTTAGAGCTGTTGGTCTGCGCTCTGGCCGGACAGGTGGCTAACTGCCCTCCTCCGCACCGCCTCCCATATCATCTATTTGCATAAGCACAGGTTCTAGAGTTTTGCCAGAAAATGCATTTCCTAAAAAATAAACGTCTTACTATAAAATTACATATTCAGTGGACTTAACGATATTTCTAGAAGGAGAAGGAGGACATCCGGACTGGTGAGCTGGGCACTGAGAGGCAGCAGTGTGTCTCCTTTTTGTCTTTTTCCTGTGAAGAGTTTACAAAACACTTTGCCTAATGCCTGAAATGCACTTCCTCCTGCCCCCCGCCCACAGATGAAGGGAGCCTAGGAGCAAGGAGAGGCTGTTGGCTCCTGGTTGGGAGGGGTGTCCTCCGAGGCTGGTCCTGGTGCTGCCCCTCGCTCTGGGCTTGAGCCCTCTGCCCCAGGCACCCACACCCACCTGAGTTCCTTCCTACCCTTGCGGTGCAGGGGCAGGGAACCCAGTGGGCAGAGGGGTCTTGCTTGCCACTTAAACCGAGGCCAGGAGGTCCACCAGCAAGGCAAGTGGGCGCTTGCCATGGCAGGAAGGCAGGTGCCCGGGAGAGGCAGCCACATACCTCTCGTGCCTGAGAGTTGAGGTCTGCTGTCCCCAAGGAGATGGAGAAGGCCCAGGGAGGCTGTCTCGCCAGCCATATCCGAGGGCCTGGGGCGTGGCGGCTCAGCTCCTGGAGGACAAAAGAGAGTGGCAGGCGGGTTCCGAGAGTGAGAGTGAGCCTCTCATTACTGCTAGTCAGGGTTCTCCAGAGAAAGGCAGCCAGCGGGATATATATAGATCCACAGGAGGAGATTTATTATAGGGACTGGCTCATGTGACTGTGGGGGCTGAAAAGTCCCATGATCTGCCGACTGCGAGCTGGAGCCCCGGGAAAGCAGATGGTATGATTCAGTCTGAGCCCGAAGGACCAAGCATCAGGGGCTCGACGGTCCAGGGCAGAGGGTGAGGGACTTGCCCTTTCCTGTGCTGCCACTGCTGAGGGCAGGTCCTCCAGGTACTGAATCAATGCGACTCTCTCCCAGAAATACCAGGTGACGAGCCACCTGGGCGTCCACTGGCCCCATCCAGTGGACCCAAAGTTATTCAGCACAGTTGCACACCCGTGAGGTCTGTCCCCCAGTCTTCATCATCTGCATGTGGTGGTCAGCTCACCTGTAAGAAATTGGCCTTGGAGACTGTCCTGGGGTCCAGTGGTTAAGAATCCACCTGCCAGTGCAGGAACACAGGTTCAATCCCTGGCCCGGGGAGATCACACACACTGGCGGGCACAAGCCCCATGTGCTGCAACTGCTGAAGCTGGCTCACCCTAGGGCCCGCACTCTGCAACAAGAGAAGCCACCACACAGAGAAGCCTGCATGTCGCAACTGGAGAAAGCCCACATGCAGCAATGAAGACCCAGCGCAGCCAGAAATAAATAAACTGCTAAATAACTTTAAAAAACCCACTTGAAAAGATAAAGAAATTGACCTCACTGTTCGGTTAGTCTGCCAGCCCCTGCTGTCGTCCCGCAGGTCCAGGATGGCTGTGGGGCGCTCGCTCACAGGCATGCCTGGCACCTGTCACTTGCTGGCTGGGCTCTGGACGGGCTGGCCACGAGGGTCAGGTGCACATGGTGACCGGCCAACACGGGACCCAGCAGTGGCACTTGAGCTCGATGGCAATTGGCAGAGAACTAGACTGTCCCCTTCTTTAACAATCTCTAAAATTCTCTTAGAAAGGTTCACTGAAACAAAGGCTCATTTTTCATGCCTGAATCTCAGCTGCGGAAGCTGGTTTATAGGCCCCGCCCACTCCGAGTCCACCTGCCGTGGGGTGAGCCTGTATCGTACATAAAAACATCAAGCCACGGCAGAGGCTGCCCACCGCCGGGGTTCAGCCTTCCAGCCCCTGCTCCATGCTGCACACTCTGTTGAGTGAATATGTGAATGACCCCAATTTGTTCATCCTTGTGTGGAGTCATGCTGGGTATTCCCAAGACATCGCACAATGAACCTCAAAATTGCCTTAAATAAGCATAGTCTTGGGGAGTTTCCCAACCCACTCCTGTTGCTGTGGTAACGGTACAGCACTAGCTTGCCCATGTTTTGTCTTGGGTCACCTCGAAAGGACTGGAGGCTGTGCGTGCTGGCTCTGGGTCCCTGGGTGGCGTCCCCCCCGCTGGTCTCTGGTGGCCCAGAGGGCCCTGTGGGACTGGCCAAGGCCGGGCCACCTGATGCAGGAGGAGACTTGAGAGGCTGAGGCTGACCTCACCAGACGCGGTCCGCCCACCGTGCACATTGAGCCCTTTGCCCGGCGCCCTGGCTGGGGGCCAGCGTGAGCACAACTGGCCCTCCTGAGATGTGGCGTTGCTAAGTGACGCAGGGAGAGATGCTGAGCCCTGGGCAGGGTTCTCGTGTGGTCAGACCCAGCTCACCTTGCAGTGGTCAAGCCCTTGCTCGGGGCTGTGTGTCCAGGCAGGCATCCTGCTCGCCCCAGGCTCAGCCCTGAGGCCCAGTCATGCTGCAGCCGGGCAGCTGTGTCCCTCTGGGGCGGGGGCTTCTCAGGCTGCACAGCGGGTGTGTGTCCCTCTGGGGCGGGGGCTTCTCAGGCTGCGCAGCAGGTGTGTGTCCCTCTGGGGCGGGGGCTTCTCAGGCTGCGCAGCGGGTGTGGGCTCCCTCGGGCATTTTCCTCTGGCCACTTGGGCCAGTCTCTGCTGGATGCTAGAGGGGGAGGAGGGGGAGACCCCGGGACCTTCCCAGACTCCCAGGGAGGGGGGTGATACTCTGGAGCTTTGGGATGAAGCCGGGGATTGGGGTCTTCCTTCTCCCACCTCCACCTGCCCTGTGAACCCCCGCTCCCCTCACTGCCCATCTGGTCTTTGTCAGGCTCCCTGTGTGCAAGCTGTGACCCAACCCCCTGCAGAGAGAGCCAGCATTCCCTCGGTCAGACACGGGTCCCAGTTCGGGTCAGGGTCTGGCTCTTGCTCAATAAAGGAGGCCAAGGGTTGATTTCAGGCTTCCCTTGGGGCTCAGCTGGTAAAGAATCCGCTTGCAATATAGGAGACCTGGATTCGATCCCTGGGTCGGGAAGATCCCCTGGAGAAGGAAATGACTACCCACTGCAATATATATTTTTTTCCACTGCAGTATTCTTGCCTGGAGAATCCATGGACAGAGAAGCCTGGCGGGCTACAATCCATGGGGTTGAAAAGAGTCAGACATGATTGAGCAACTAACACACACGCATACACAGGGTTGATTGCATCATATGAATCTGGCAGTTCCTAGCATGTCTAGAAAATGCATGTAAGCAGGCATCCCATGTGGATCCTGACTCACATCAGACACAATCACCAGAGACCAATGTGCAGACCAGTGTGCTGAGTGTGTGTGTGACTGCATGAGCCTTGGGTCCCCTTGCTGGCAAAAACCAGAGACGGCAGAGGCTCCCTGCTCACTTTTCCATCCGACTCAACTCTTCTGTCCTAGGTGTCTTGGGGAACCAGGTTCTTCCCTGGATTTCATATTTACCGCTGCATTCTGGTTTAGGTCTCTGGGATCAGACCTACTTTACTCTGTCAGCAAACAGAGGCTTTTCAAACTCTTTAGTCACTTATTTACTGACTGATTTGCATCATTTCCTAGGTGACATGTTATCAATATGTGCTAAGTTGCTTCAGTCGTGTCTGACTCTTTGCGGCCTTATGGACAGGGCGTGGAGTTCATTAATTGAAGTCCCAGAGGATAACTTTATCTCCAAATTTTGGAGTATCTGGGGGAGCACCTCATCACATGTGTACATCAAAGCATCTTGCCAAAGACAGCACTGACAGAAGTCTGCTGAAGAAGGAATAAGGAATGTCAGAAATCTACAGAGTTAACTTTTTACTCTTACACCATCATGTGTAATTTGGACAATTTTTACCCCAAGGGAGGAGAGTGGTAAGAATCAGATCTTCACCTCTGGAAACCATGACCTGAGGCTAAAACAGGAAGTCCTGGATCTGCGTACAAACCTCTGAGCCTGGTCCTCAGTGCCCCTCCCCAGACACGGGTTGGGATCCTGGCTGCAGGGGAGGCTCGGAGGGTGTGGACGTGGGCACCACGAGGACTGGAGATGCCTGTCGTCACAGGAACTGCAGAGTGAGACATTAAGATAAGGAAATCATCCAAACCTCGGCTGCCTCGGAGGAGATAAATTGTGACTTACAAACTCATGGTCTATTTTTACCCTAAGAAATGTACTTTACTAAATTTGAAAGTGAGAAAAAACCCTTCCCCCCTGAATAAATATCGGTAAACACGAGTGTGGACTGCGCCCCCAGCTGCAGGAGCCGTGGAGGGCGGGTGTGATCTAGATCTAAGTCGACCCTTCTCTGCGTGTGCTTACCCCATGCAAAACACTTACGTCGTTTTCAAAATCACAGATTGAAAATATCTGGCCAGCAGTTTTTGTTTGCAGCTTAACTGAGGTATAATCAGCATTTGACAGATCGTGCACAAGTGACAAGCAGAGTTTGGTGAGCTCTGACCGTCCATGTCCTTGAACCACAATTAAGGGGACAAACACGCCGGGTGCCTGCAAAGCCTCTCCTCCAGCCTGGAAAGCCCCTTGCCTCTCTCTGCCTGTCACCCTAGATTACCCAGCCAGGATGGTGGCTCAGGCCGGAAGGGCGAGGCCAGCCTCTTCTGTGGGAGAAGGTGGGACAGGCGGCAGGAGCGTGGGCCACAGCCGAATTTAGAACCCTTTCCAGGGGTACTGGGGGGCAGGCTGTTTGGTGGCCCTGGTCTTCCTTGCTGTGACCCCATCACAGGTCTGCAGCAGGTCCCTTCTTCCTCCAGAATAGACCTCTGCCCTCTCCTGCTGGCATCACCAGGGCCACCCCTAGGCCTCCCTGGGGCACTGGGGTCACCCCTGGCCAGCTCAGATGCTTCCCCTTGACCTTGGGATCCCTCCTCCTAAACTTGGGAGCTCCGTGAAAATAGAGCCAGGCTGCCAGAAGGGGGCGCTTTCAGGCACATACTACTTACAGCACAGATCCCAACATTTGCCACTGTTATACTACCCAGCAGCAGCCCCCCACTTCTCCTCTATAAAAGCGGTTCCTCGCCTTTGCGGGCCATATTTGCATGTCTCCAATTATAAATCTTTGCTGCTTCGTAATAAGCCCATTTTGCAGGTAAAATAGCCAGCTTTTTAATTATTTTAGGTAACACTGGCATCGTGATCTCAGACTTCCCAGACTGCAGAATTGTGAAAACTAAATGTGTTTTTTAACCACTCAGTATATGGCATTTGGTCATAGCAGCATGAGCAGACAAAGACACCAATCTATGACATGTCTTGCGTCAAACAGAAAGCGAAGTTTTTAAAATTAATTTTTACTAAGGTATAATTTACATACAGTAAAATTCATTCTTTGTAGTGTACAGTTCTGTGAATTTTGACAAACACTTTCAGTTATAGAACCAAGGTATTAGAATCGAGGTATGAAACAGTTCCTTCCCTCCAGCTAATTTCTCTTTCCCTCAGCCCTGCTCAAACTGATTTGTGTTCCCTTACTTTTGGAAAGTTTAAAGTTTAATGTATTTAACTTCAAATCATTTTATTTGTTTGTAGTTTTTACTCTTACTCTTAAGAAACGTTCCTGCTCCAAGATAATAAAGATATTTTTCAAAGTGTTCTAAAGCTTTTAAAGTTTTTATTTTTTATTTTTTCTGGCTACACCTTGTGGCTAGCAGGATCTTAGTTCCCCGACCAGGGTTCGAACCTGCACCCTTGGCAGAGGTTAAGTCTTGACCACTGGACTGCCAGGTGATTCCCTCACTTTCCACTTTTATGTCTTTGATTTCTTTAATTATTTTTTGTGTCTGATGTTACTTCGGGATCTAGCTGTAAGGTTTCTGTACAGACAACTGGCACCAGCTATAGAAAAGTCGATCTTTTCTTTATTATTAGCAAAGTCACCAAGGATAAAAATAATGGGTTTGACAACTAAAAATTAAAGATTTATGTCTCATCTTCTCCAACAGAGATCACAAAGGAGTCACAAGCAGGGAGAAGATATTTGTAATATCAAAAACTGATGAGAGATTTCCCTAAAGAAAAAGAGAACCCAAAAGAAAAACAGGCAAGTGCTACAAGTGGGCAGTTCACAGACCCTAGTTGGTCAGTCGGAGAAGGCAATGGCACCCCACTCCAGTACTCTTGCCTGGAAAATCCCATGGACGAGGAGCCTGGTAGGCTGCAGTTCGTGGGGTCGCTAAGAGTCTGATGTGACTGAGCGGCTTCACTTTCACTTTTCACTTTCATGCATTGGAGGAGGAAATGGCAACCCACTCCAATGTTCTTGCCTGGAGAATCCCAGGGATGGCAGAGCCTGGTGGGCTGCCATCTATGGGGTGGCACAGAGTCGGACACGACTGAAACGACTTAGCAGCAGCAGCAGTTGGTCACTAAACATAGCAAGAAATGCTCCACCATGCTAGCATTCAGCTAAATTCAAATAAGACAAGATGAGATGCCATTTTAAGTTTATCAGACTAGCAAAAATGGGGGAAACATATGTATTGTCCACTGTAAATTTTTGTGTTTCCTCTTTTTTTTTTGAGATGTGCATTAAATAAGAGAATATTTGTGACCAGATTTAGCCTTGCCTGTCATCCCCCTACCCCTCTGCAGTCAGTGGCCAGCTCTCACCAGGGCAGTGGAGAGGCCCTTCCCCAGGGGAGACCTGTGCATTCTTCCACTGAGGCTTCCTGACCTACTTTCCCTTTGCTCCCCTGTCAACAGTTCCGTGCTAGGAATCTGCTGAGTCACCCTGCTGGTCTTCTCTTTCCCATCTTTCTCCATAGGTCAAAGGTCACCAGGGACGAGGTATTAAGGAGACCCATTTGCTTGAGAGTTCCAAAAGATAAGTGTTTATCCCAGGTAACTTTCAAAAAGAAGGACTCATAGAGGAAGATTTTAACAGTCACTCAGACCTAAATGCCAACAGATGTGAGCTGCACCCACCCCACCCTCTCCCTTCCTCTTCTGTGTACCTGTTACATGGCTAAATTAAAATGTGCATGGGGTGGGCGTGGGGGAGCAGGTCAAAAGGGCAGCAGGGGCTGCTTCCCTCCAGCTGGTTCATCTTGAATGTTAGAGATGGAAAATGTCTACGTCGATGCTGGAGGTCCAAATGATTGACCAGGCACTTGTCACCTTTAATGTTTCAGGGACAGAGTCTCTTGAAGTGGTCCAAGCAGGAGGTGCGTGTTCTCCACACTGGGCTTCTGTTTGGGTACATTGGCCAGCCAAGGCATGCAGATTTTTCAGGAACTGGCACAGCAGCGAGAGCTGTTTCCTTGGGGGTGCAGCCCTTGCCTCATTTGGTTTCACCTCCCCCATGTTAACATCTTTGTTTAGAAAAGTTGACACATCACTATAACTACCTTTAAAAGCTGTATCTGGCCAAAGGCATCAGTCCAATTTCAGATTCTTGCCAAAACTGGAGATGGTTTTTTTTCTGGCTGTGCTGAGTTCTATTGCAATGCACGGACTCTGCGTTGTTGCATGTAGGCTATCTCCAGCTTCGGTGAGCCGGGGCTACTCTCTAGTCGTGGTGCCTGGGGTTCTCATTGTGATGGCTTCTCTTGTTTCAGAGCACGGGCTCTAGGGAGGGTCAGAGAAGGCAATGGCAACCCACTCCAGTACTCTTACCTGGAACAGAGGAGCCTGGTGGGCTGAAGTCCATGGGGTCGCTAAGAGTCGGACACAACTGAAGTGACTTAGCAGCAGCAGCAGCAGCAGCAGCAGCAGCAGCTAGGGAGGGTGGGCTTCAGTAGCTGTGGCTCCAGGACTCAATAATTGCGGTTCATGGGCTCCAGAGCACTAGGCTCTGTAGTTGCGGCACACGGGCTTAGCTGCTCCATGGCATGAGTGATCTTAGTTCTTGAACCAGGGATTGAACTCGTGTCCCCTGCATTGGCAGGTGGTTTTAACCCCTGGACCGTCAGGGAAGTTCCTGGAGGTGATTTTTTTTCCCCTTTGAGTGCAGTATCTTCCTCATGAAAGCATAGAGCTCTTATAAGAAACTGAGAATATAGTTTTTGGGTTTGGGGGTATTCCTTCACCCTTCTTTTCCCAATGCCAGCCTCACAAACACTGGGGCCACATGCCCTGGGATTTTGTCATGGCAGATGACTCAGTTAACCAACACACCGCTCCTCACAGTATGCCCGGAAGCAGGCTCAGCCTCCTTTGCTTCTCGCCAAAGCTGCTTATGAACACGCCGGGGCAATGCGTTCCCCCGCATCTTATTACGGGCTCTAAACGGAGCCTGTAATGCTACATGCACCTTGCCTGGGGCCTGGCAGCGTGCCCCCTGGCACCTGGCCTGGGGCTCCCATCTGCATGTCTCCACTTTTATGACTGTTGAAAGGTGCCTGTGTTGCTGTCTGGCGCCCTGTGTCCCCACTGACGACAGTGACATCTAGAGAAACAGATGTCAGTTGTCAAAGACTGCCGCAGCGCTTGGGAGGCCTGGCAGCACACTGGCGACGAACACTGGACAGCCTGTGTGTCTGGGGGGGAAACACTTGTCACAGATTTTAAAAACGGTCTGTGTTTGGCCACGCGTTCCTTCGGTCACTAGGGATGGACCGCGTTTCCAAGGCCCTTCCATACTCAGGCGGGTGTCTCTGCGCAGCAGGAGTCTGCTGGGGGCGCCACGTGCACGTCCCCCGCCCCTTCAGGATCGCGTTCCTTGCGTGTTGTGGGGGCGCTTTACGCCGGCAGCACTCTGTCCATCCGCCCCGCGCGTGGGTTGGTGACGTCACGCCCAGGTCCGCAGCCTCCAACCACGCCCGCCTCCAGGGGCCCGCCCGAGGGTAAGCGCCACTGGCTGCCTTGCGGCGCCGGAGCCTGCCTTTATACCTGGCCTGCGAGGGGCGGGGCCAGCCGGCGGCGCGACGTGCTGACGTCAGGCCGGTGAAGGGCGGGGCGAGGGCGGCGGCGTGCGCTCCGGTACCTCAGTCGCCTGCTCGGCGTCATCCTCTTCTTTCGCGTCCTCGGGGCTCTTCTCCTCAGGGTCCCCTCCACAGAGTCCTGCGCCTCAGAGTTCCGTCCTGCCCTGCCCCTCGACCTCCCTTGGCCGCCCGCCGCCGCCATGGGCCCGCGCCCGCCGCGCCGCCGGGCCGAGGACAGCTGAGGCGCGGCGCGAAGATGGGCGAGGGTGGAGCAGGGCCCGAGAGCCAGCCGGAGCAGCCCGGGCGCCCCGCGCGCGCCCGCCCGCGCCGCCGCGGGGATGCCCGCG
>SJXQ01004452.1:134043-152639 GCA_006408695.1 Aepyceros melampus
TGCCTGCCCTGTGTGCCCATCCCTGTGACACCGTGGAGGGGCCTGGGGCTGCTACTGAGCCATCTCCTCTCTCCTGCAGATCCTGACGGCCCGCTGTGCGGTGTCACACCTGCCCCTGACGAGGAGCTGCCCGCCTGCCCTGAGGAGTTCGATGACTTCGTGACCTTTGAGGCAAGTGGTTTTCCTGGGAGAGCCGAGAGGAGTCTGATGGACACACGCCCCCTCCTCGTGCACCCTAAACCCTGCGTCACTCGCTGGTCCCTGGGGAGCGCCATGCAGGGCAGGCAGGGGTCACTGTGACTGCCCGGTGGTCGGCAGGGGTCTGCTCTCCATGCTTTGCACCCGAGGCTGATGGCAGGAGGGCCTCTGGGGCCTGGGGTAGCAGGGGCAGGCTCTCCTGTGTCATTGCTGGGCCCTTCTGCCCGGCCACCAAGATGTGTGGTGAGGGCCTTGTTTTATAAAAAATGTCCCTAGGCCCAGAAAATGGGCCTGGGGACGCTTGACTTACACCTTGCTGCCTTCAGCCCCTGTCCCCAAGAGGGCATCCCAGATGGCTCAGTGAGAAAGAATCTACCTGCCAATGCAAGATTAGCTGTATCTAATTAGTAGAGATTCGGGTTTGACTCCTGGGTCAGAAAGATCCCCTGGAGGAGGAAATGGCAACCCCCTCCAGTGTTCTTGCCTGGAGAGTCCCATGGGCGGGAGAGGTTGACTGGCTGTAGTCCACGGGGTCACGGAGTTGAACACGAGTGAGCACCTGAGCACACGTGCACCGTGGGGAGAAGGTGTGTGAGCGGAGCCATGGAGGACACCCAGACAGCTTCATCACCGGGGCTGTGGGGGCAGAGGCTGGGAGGGCCCCGGTGGCTCCACCTGCAATCTTTTTCTGTTTTGGTCACACGGCACGTGGGACCCTTTGTTCCCCTACCAGGGGTCGAACCCATGCCCCCTGCATCAGAAGCCTGGAGTCTTAACCACTGGACCACCAGGGAATTCCTGAGGAATTTCCTTTTTAAAAAACACAGCTGTGTCAGCCCCTCAGCCTGCTGTTCCCTGGGGCGGGGTGTGGGGAGAGGGTGGGCCTGAGGCCATGCCCTGACCCTCTGGGCGTTGGCTCCTTGGCAAGAGAGAGCCCCTCGGAGTGCTGCCGGCCCACAGGACCCCTGTCCTCCACGGAGTCTTGGCGTCTTGTTTTCCCTGCTCTGAGAAGCCAGCCCTCAATGCACAGGTTCACTTTCTGCCAGCCCGGGCCTCCAGGCCACCCGAAGCTGTTCACCCCTCACAGCTCTGTCCCAGAGCCCCAGCCGGGCCTGAGCCCCTGACGACAGGAACCGCCCACCGTGTGTCCCCACTCAGTAGAGACTGGTGCCTTCGTTCTGGCTGTGACCAGGGGCGCCGGGCCAGCCCTGCTGCGTGGGAACCAGGTGCCTGCAGGCATGAGTGCAGGCTGTGAGGGGCGGCGTGGTCGGGCAGGGAGGGTGTGCAGGCCCGGACACGTCAGCTGTCCAGCGCACCCTCAGCCCTGGACTCTGGGGTGGCGAGCTGGGGAAGGCTCTGGAAGACCGACACACCTGGAGCCTCCCAGCACAGCAGCTCGGTCCAGGAGAGGCTGCTTGTCTTTGAGCGTCCAGGGAACCCTGGTCTCCTCGCTTACCTGGATGGCCAGCAGCTGACCTCTCCTGCCCGTTGACACCCCAGAGCATGCTTTGCCATCAGTGTCTTCCATTCTGTTCTTCTCCAGTATCTCAGTTAGAGTATTCTGTTGATTCTTTGTATTTTATATGTACATGGGCATCATGGGTTGAATCGTAGCCCCCAAAAGTCCACCGGAACCCGTGAAAGTGACCGTATTTGGAGACAAGATCTTTGCAGAGCTCATTATGCTGAGTAGGGTGGGCCCTGACTCCAGTGACCAGGGTCCTTGGAAGAGAAAGGGAGAGGGCACACTGGAAGAAGGCGGTATGAAGACGGGGCAGAGGTGGAGGACCCTGACCTCCACAGGAGTCACAGGAGGAATTCAGCCCTGCTGACACCTTCGCTTCCAACTTCTGCCTCCAAATATATGGGAGAATACATTCCTGTTGCTTTAAGTCTCTGGTTTATGGAAATAGGATGCCCCAGGGAACTAGAGTGACTTCTGTGATCCAGATTGTGAGAGGTGTCAACACTGGGGCTGCCTCCCGGAGCCTGATGGAGCAGGCTTGGAGAGTTGTCTGGCCCCCTTTTCTCTGCAGGGCGGACCCCTGCAGCCCACAGGTGCGGCCCGCCCTTTGTGGTGGTGCTTTGACTCTGGGCAGGCCAGTCCCACCTTGGGCTTGTCATTTTCAGAAGGTGCAGGTGGGAACCTGACGAAACCCAACAGGACTGCTGCTCAGGTGTTTAGATCATAATTGGTTTTCAATAAGGAGGGAATATTTTAAGTTTTTGTTGTTGTTGTTTCAAAAGAAATAATGCGCTTCGTTTTTTTTCTAGCAGTTTTAGGTTTACAGAAGATGAAGCAGATGGTACAGGGAGTTCCCGGTTCACCCCCCTCCACCCCCTCCCCCTACACACACACAGTGTCCCTGCCATGAACATCTCCCACTTGCTGTGAAGGGAACCTGTATGGATATATTGTTGCCGGCAGAGCACAGGGTTCCATCAGGGCTCCATCTTGGCAGTGCAGGATCTGTAGGTGTTAATAGTTGTTGTTTCACTGCTTTAAGAATCTTCTCTTCCCCCCAGGTTCGTCCCTTCCTCCCACCAGCACCCAGACCTCTGAACTTGTACTGCCTCCATAGTTTTGCTCTTGCACGATTTCACAGACTTGGTTGAATCTACAGCTTTGGGCCTTAAAGGTTCCTCCATGTGTTTTTTGGTTTTTAAGGTTTTAGATGTGGTTCTGAGAGGAGTGGAATTAGGTGCTATACAGAGACTTGTAGCAGAGAAGGCAATGGCAACCTACTCCAATACTCTTGCCTGGAAAATCCCATGGGCGGAGGAGCCTGGTAGGCTGCAGTCCATGGTGTGGCACAGAGTCAGACACGACTGAGCGACTTCCCATTCACTTTTCACTTTCATGCATTGGGAAAGGAAATGGCAACCCACTCCAGTGTTCTTGCCTGGAGAATCCCAGGGACAGAGGAGCCTGGTGGGCTGCTGTCTATGGGGTCGCACAGAGTCGGACACAACTGAAGCGACTTAGCAGCAGTAGCAGCAGCAGAGACTTGTAGAGAGCTGGGGTTTTTTTTTTCCCTAAACTTTTGAATTGTGTAAGCCTAATGGGTCTGTAAGAATATGAGTGATGATGATGTGTGTTACATCCAGTACCGCATTTGGAGAGCCTCTGCTTTTTGTTGCTTTTCTGGTGGGCTCCAGCAGTGCTGGTCAGGGGTGCCCTGTGCGTAACATTGAGGGCTGCTCCTGGGGCCTTTCCTGCCTGCGACAGGGGTCTGTGGCTCCCAGCGTTTCCCCAGGCGCCCCTGTGGCCCCAGCTTATAGCATAGCTCCCAGGAGAAAGGTGTTTCTTTGTTTTTGTTTTTTGCCTCACCCTGTGGCTTGCAAGATCTTATTAACAGTTCCCCAACCAGGATTTGAAACTTCGTCCTTGACAGTGAAAGTGTCCCCAGAGAATTCCTCAGAAGAAAGTTTCTGATGTGGAGTTTCTAAGAAGGGGCGGGGGTGAGTGCAGGTTATTGCAGAGGTTCTGTGACGGAGAAGGCTCTGGGTGTGAATTTGAGCCCTTGAGGCAGAGAGCAGCTGGCGTGGTGGAGGACCCTGCCCGCAGGAGGGGGTGCAGGAGGGGCCAGCCCCTATCTGGACTGGCGATGAGAACGGGAGGATAGGAGTGGGCTCTGCTGTGCCTTCTCTGGCTCCTTCCTCCTCCCACTCCCAACCTTATAAGAAAATGGGGAAATAGGCTTTTTGTGCAAACTCTTATCAGAAGGGCTAGAAGAGCAAGAACAAAAGCCTCTCTGTTTTGAGAAATGTTTGTTAAAAGCCCAGCAAGCGTTTCCTGAACTTTGCCCCTTGCCAGCCAGCAGAGCAGGTTTAATGGAGCGCGTCTGGGAGCGGGTTAAACAACTGCTGAGGCTGTGATGGACCTTCAGGTGGACAGACAGAACCTCCGCACGCCCAGCCAGTAGGAGGCCGCAGGAGCTGCCGGCCGGCTGGACGGAGTGCTGGCATCCAGTTCCATGGGAAGGTTGTCTATACACACGCCCTTCCTGGAGCTGCTGTGTGGAGCCGGCCAGCCGGGCGGGTGTCTGAGGGTAAGAGAAGGCAGGGCCCCGGCCACGCTCAGCTGGGCGCCGGTTCCCCTCAGAGGGACCGTGGCCGGATGGCGGGGCCTCGGGCAGGCCTGGCCGCCCTGGAGCTCCTCGCTGGGGGCGGTGCGTGCAAGCTCCCTGCCCACCACGTTTGTTACCTGGTGAGGAAACAGCCAAGCGTTCTCAGGTACACTGGGATTTCCTTGAACTCATCCTGAGGCCCATCTGGGGGCACCCGGGCTGCGGGTGCGGGGCTCAGAGCCCCTCTGTGCTCCTGCAGGGCCGCCCCACACAGCTTCTGCCTCCTAAGGGCAGCGTCACCAGCCCTCCCTGGAAAACACCCGGCTTGTGACGCTTATTCAGGGCAGCCTGACTCCAGGGGCAGACCAGCTGCCCTGTCCTCCGGGCCCTCTCAGCCCGCCACAGACTTTGCCCAGGGTCTCCGGGAGCCCCAGGGCCTCCTGCCCATGGGCCGCTCTGGGCCCTGGGGGCCGGTCCTGCTGTGGGAAGGAGCGTGGAAGGTGGGCGAGTGCTCCTCTCTGGCAGCTGGGATTATCGTCTGCCTGGTCTTCCTGTGCCGGCAGGGGAGGGGGGTGACTTCCATCCTGAGCTATCCTGCCGAGCCCCAGTAGGAAGGCTCACTCAGGCTGCAGCCATGACCGTGGGGGAGGTCAGGCCTGCGTATCAGGCCCACCCCGCTTTTGTGCACCCAGCTGCCCGTGAGGACCAGGGCCCCGCTGCCCAGAGGAGCCTCTGCTGGAGCGCTGGCCTTGAGTCACACTCTGTCCCTGTGGGAAGCCCGTGTCTCAGGTGTGTGGGCCCACCTGCTTCCGGTTGAGGGTGAGTGGGGGGTGAGGAGGGCCCCAGGCAGCTGTCCCTCCCACCCGGGCGGTGGGTCCAGCCTCAACACTGCAGTGCCTGCCTGCAGCCTCAGCTCAGAGCCAGTCACTCAGTGGTCATGAGAAGCACAGTGGGGGCCTCTTGAACGGAGTCCCTGGTTTTGGTTTTGAAGTGAACGCTCTGTGGATTACATAGTCACCTGGGACTTGGAGAAGTATGGGAAAGGAGCATCGAGGAAGGCCTGCAGTGGGGACGTCGGGCCTTCTCCGTCTCACGCTGCCCCGGACCAGCTGGCACACAGGTCCCCTTTCAGGCTGTCCCGCACCTGTCCATGTGACAGCCATGTTCTGAGAGGTGGCGACCTCGGGAAAGCCGTGTCCAGCCCCTGTTCTCCCCTCGAGGCAGCACTGCTTGGACACTCACCAGCTACACGGCTGGTGGACAGGTCACATGACTGGTGGACGGCAGACAGGGCTGGACCTGGTCTCCACTGGGCATGGGTTTGGGGGCATCTGTGCGGGGCCCTCTGCCCCCCTCAAATCTCGTGGCGGAGCCCAAGGTCAAAGTGCAGCCTCTCCAGCCTTTTCTCTGAAATCTCACTCATTTGTCCATCGTTAACCAGCGTGAAAGCTTGGCTGCTTTGCTAACCAGTTGCCCCTCGATTAAAGCTGAGGTTACAAAGCCTGTGTACTGGCTGTAAGTTCATTTGGACAGTCTGCAGATACCTACTTGGTGCTGGGTCCACAAGAGTGAAAACACAGCTGTGTTCAGTGGGGAAGTAGCCCTTAACCAGTGAATGTGATTGATCCAGCAGTTGATGAATTCAGATTTTGAGGTTAGACCATGTAATTGAATTTCAGAGCAGTAGTCTGCACATAGGTAGTAGTCATTGGTGGGGACTTTTAAATTGAAAAAGGCGTGTCCTTAGACTGTTGGACGTCAGTTCACGGGGTGGGTCATTCCAGTGCCGGGGGCCCCAAAGGGCCGGCTTTCCAGGTGTGTACCCTGGGATGCTGGGGCACTTGTGTCTGCTTGAGGCGTGTTTACATACACAACTAACTTTAAAACACACTGAAGTCTGCCGTGAGCCACTGTTTCTGCTTGGAAGTGCAGGAGGGGCTTCTCCTCGTGGGCGCTCCCCACCACGGGCCCCTTTCACTGCTGAGACTGACTCTGGGTGTCTCTCCTAGGCCAACGAGGTGACAGACAGCGCATACATGGGCTCCGAGAGCACCTACAGTGAATTGAGACCTTCACGGATGAGGACACGGGCACGCTGGTGCCGCCCGAGTGCCTGGACACTGCGGAGGAGCCCGGGCACGGCGCCCTGCTGCTGCTGTCCGGCAGGTGTGTTCCCACCCGCCCAGCCGGCAGGGGTCGCGGGGCCCTTGGGGGGTGCTGGTGGAGCCTGAGCCTGCAGAGGCCCCCTGGGGGAGGCCGCGAGGCCGCCCATTGGGTGCTCACGCGCCGTTGTAGGGGGGATTCGCTTGGCGCTCAGGGTTTTGTCATCACGGTCTTGGCTCTCGTGGCGCAGCGGGAGACTCGCTCTTCGAGGAGCGTCCTCACCTGGTTCAGAGGCACCGGAAGGTTGTCCTTGTCAGCTGCACCGTGGGAATGTGTGCAGCTCCCTCGTTTCCTGTCAGTGGGCCCTGGGCTCCGGGGCAGCTTGCAGTTTAGATTTCTTGGATGAAGCTGCTTCACGTAAGCATCATGTCTTTCTGTGCGGG
This sequence comes from Aepyceros melampus, assembly GCA_006408695.1. NCBI lineage: Eukaryota > Metazoa > Chordata > Mammalia > Artiodactyla > Bovidae > Aepyceros > Aepyceros melampus. The sequence continues at coordinate 140,858 of SJXQ01004452.1, forward strand.
CTTTGTCCTCGCGGATTGGGGTGTGCCTGGGGCTCGGGCTCGGCTATAGGGGTTACTATGGGTTGGATGGTCTCAGGCAGCGTTGGGTGGCTCCCTGCCAGCCGGCTGCCTGCAGGCTCTGGCTGCTCCACCCTGGCAGCTCCTGGCATCATCTGCTTCTCCCTGTCCTGTCCTGGCGCAAAGCGAGTGGTCCTCACCTGGGTCTCCCAGGAGCCTGATGGGCAGCGCCTTGCTGGCACGCTGCCCCGTGGAGACCCTCTCCCCTGCAGGCTGGTGCCCCTTTGTTGACAGCCGGGCTCTGCAAGCTGGTCCGCAAGAAAGGGACAGTGAGCGGGTGCTGCTCCTCAGTTCTGTGTAGACCTGGCCTCCCAGGTCCTCCGGCCTCAGCGGTTGGAGCCCTTGCTGTGTCTCAGGGGTCCCCTCTGTCTCAGGTGTGCTGCAAGCATGTCTCCCCGCTGCTTGTTCGGGGTAGCTTCCCATCCTCTGAGGCGCCTGGCGTTTCTGTGGTTGGCCGTCTGTGCTGTTTCAGTCTCTGCTCTCCCACATCACTGCAGTGATGCTTGCACTTCTGTTTGAAAGCTTTATTGTTTTGCCACTGTTGTCAGCTCTGCGTCTCCTGTGTGTGCTGTGAGGCAGGGTCACATCTCCCCTCCTCGGGAGACAGAGGCGTCAGGACGTCCACTGGCTCAGGCTCTATTTGAAGCTCCCTCTTTGCTCTCTGGCCCCCGAGGTGGCCGAGTGTGTGCTGTGCTGGCCGGCTCGCTCGGCCGTGTGTGCCCTGCACGAGTCAGCACTGCGTGGTCCCGGCATGAGCGCTTCCAGCCCCTTCTCCAGGGCTGTGTCGGCTGCTTTGGCCTTGGCGCGTCCATGTGGATCCCAGACTCGGCTTGTCAGTCTCTGGGGAGGGCACCCACTGGGCTGGGTAGGCATGTGCTAGGTCCACAGGTTATTTGACAGAACCAACATCCTGAAGTATGGGCTTCCCGATTTTCGAACACAGTTTATTGCTGCATTTACTGGACTCTTCCTTGGCTTGCCGTGGTGGGGGTGGCCATCTGGTGGGGGGCGGTCATGGGTGCACAGTGGGCTCTCGGCTCTGCTGGGGCCAGAGGGACAGCTGTGGGGGCCGAGGGCCAAGCCCCGTGTGTGAGGCCGGAGCCTGTGCGACTCCCCAGAGGCTGGGGAGAGAGGGTTAGGATGCAGCATGCGGGGCTGGGGCACTGCCTTAGCGCAGCTTCCTAACCAGTGTTTTTAAGGTAATTCAGGTAAGTTCGTTTAATTCCATTTGGGTCAAGTAATCAAAGCTGGAGAAGTGCCAAACCCGGGAAACCATTATGAGGTCTTCGATTTTCTCTGGAAGTTTCCAGCCTTGGGCTGTTGTGCTGCCTAAGCAGTGACTTGCTATCAGGATGCACTGACATCGTGTGAGCCTCAGTGTGAGACATACCTTAATTGGCGACAGGATGCCGATCTGAGCTGAGGTCGCCTGTCCTCTGTCATCGTGGTGCGTGCCACGCCCACGGCCCGCCCCAGGCCCCCAGCACAAGATGCACGTCCCCTCTATGTGGGGACACACTCCTGGCCGCTCACTGCCCCGAGCACCCGGGTCCAACCCGCGGAGGCCGTGCAGGGTCCCTCTCGCCATGCGGGCAGCTTCCTGTCCCGGGTCTGGGCGCGTGCACACACAAGCAGCTTGTCTGGAGAAACAGAGAGCAGCTCTGTGTGGTCGAGCGGCTGTCAGGAGGAATCCCTTCTTCTTGGCTTCAGTGGCTGGCGGGTGGCAGGCAGATTCGGGGAGCTCTTCAGAGATGGCTGAGATCCTGAGCCCCCGGGCTGGGTCACAGTGAAGCCCGAGCTGCGTGTGCACAGCTGCGGGTCTGGGCAGAGGACCGACGGCCTCTATGACCCCCGGGTCCCCCGAGGGGCAGCTCCAGTGCCTGCTTGCGGGTTCTGGGGTTGGGGGGCTGTGGTGAGGAGGGGGTCTTGCCCCGGCCAGGAGCACCTGCCGGGAGCCAGGCTACAGTGAATCCTAGACTCTGGGGCGTCTTGTGACTGGAGGACACAGACCATGAAGCTTTGGTTATGGACTTGGTGGTGCTGGGTTGGTTGGGCCAGGTGGGGTCCGTGGGCAAAGTCAGCCTCACTGAGTTTACCTTTCCAAGCGAGACTGGAGGAATAGGTGCTCACGTGTGTGGTCGCTGTGGGCTCCAAGCAGAGGCTCGGGTCGCATCCGCAGCTCTGGGGTGCTCGGTTGCGAGGTGGCAGCTGACTCTCTTTCCCTCCACAGGTCCCACCTGCCGGGCCAGTCTGTGGTCACGGTTATAGGTGGCGAGGAGCACTTCGAGGACTATGGCGAGGGCAGTGAGGCGGAGCTGTCCCCGGAGACCCTCTGCGGTGGGGACCACAGTTGCAGGGACCCCGCCTTCCTTACCCCCAGGTAAAGGCGCCTGTTCGCAGGCTGGTCTCGTTCCCTGTGATGTAGTTGAGTAGTGCCACTGAGGTTAGGACTCCGTTGGGGTGAGTGTCGGCTGCAGCTCCTCTTGTCCCGTCATGGTCCAGTCTCTCCCCGTTTGAGAGGCCTCGGCGAGCCCCAGGCATACAGACAGGGGACACTTGGCTATGCGCGTTTCGCAGCACTGCTTGTGAATTGAGTTGTGATTTGCGGTGGGCTTGACGGAGGCTGTGTGTGTGTGTGATATGTGTTCTGTGTGTGTGAGAGAGTGCGTGTGTGCTACTGTGTGTGATGTGTGGGTAGTGTGTGTGTTGCCTGTTCTGTGTGTGTCACATGTGTTCTGTGTGTGTAATGTGGGTGGCTGGTGTGTGTGATGTGTGGGTGGTGTGTGTGATGAGGACTATGGCGAGGGCAGTGAGGAGGAGCTGTCTCCAGAGACCCTCTGCGGTGGGGACCACGGCTGCAGGGGACACGGTGGGTGGTGTGTGTGTGGCCTGTTCTGTGTCACGCGTGTTCTCTGTGTTGCGTGTGGTGTGTGATGTGTGTGTTGTGTGTTGCGTGTGATGTGTGGTATGTGTGTATGTGGCCTGTTCTCTGTGTGTCATTGTGTGTTGTGTGTGTGGTGTGTGTGTTGTCTGTTCTGTGTGTGTCACGTGGTGTGTGTGTGTGTGTTGCCTGTTCTGTGTGTGTCACGTGTGTTGTGTGTGTGATGTGTGTGGCCTGTTCTCTGTGTTCATCGTGTGTTGTGTGTGTGATGTGTGTGGCCTGTTCTCTGTGTTCATCGTGTGTTGTGTGTGTGATGTGTGTGGCCTGTTCTCTGTGTTCATCGTGTGTTGTGTGTGTGATGTGTGTGGCCTGTTCTCTGTGTTCATCATGTGTTGTGTGTGTGGCCTATTCTCTCTGTGTCATGTGTGTGATGTGTGTCCTCTGTGATGTGGCTGGTGTGTGTGTGTCCTGTTCTCTGTGTGTCACGTGTATTGTGTGCTATGTGCTGTGTGTGGTTGCCTGTTCTGTGTGTGTTGCGTGTATTCTGTGTGTGACATGTGTGGTGTATGTGTGGCTTGTTCTCTGTGTCATGTGTGTTCTGTGTGTGTCGTGTGTGTTCTATATGCGATGTGTTCTCTCTGCGTGTGTGGCCTGTTGTGTGTGTGTTGGTGTGATGTGTGTGGCCTGTTCTCTGTGTGTCACGTATGTTCTCTGTGTGTCACGTATGTGGTGTGTGTGGTCTGTCCTCTGTGTGTTGCGTGTGTTCTCTGTATGTCAAGTGTGTTGTGTGTGTGATGTGTTCTGTGGGGGGGGCCTGTTGTGTGTCGCATGTATTGTGTGTGTGACTTGTGTGGTTTGTGTGGTATGTGTGTGACGTGTGGTGCATGTGGTCTGTCCTGTGTGTGCTGCCTGTGTTCTCTGTGTGTGACGTGTATGTGTGGCCTGTTCTCTGTCACGTGTGTTCTCTGTGTGTCACGCGTGTTGTGTGTCATGTGTGTTCTCTGTGTCACATGTATTGTGTGTCATGTGTCTATCACACATGTTGTGTGTGTCACATGTTGTATCGCCTGTTGTGTGTGTGTCATGCGTGGTGTGTGTGTGACGCATGTGGTGTGTGTGTGATGTGTGTGGTGTGTGTGGCCTGTCCTATGTGAGTGAGCGCTGGTGTCCTGCTCAGCTCTCCGAGTCTGGCTGTGCTGATGGGCCTCGCCCTACATGCCCCTTCGTGTTCTGTACACCTTGAAGGCCTGTGGAAACCCTCTCGCACTTTCGATCTCTGTGTCACATTTTGGAAACTCTCAGCATTCCAAACCTTTGTTATGATTATGATCATGGTGGGAGTCTGGGATTGGCGACCTGCGACGTGACTGTTGTGAACCGATTGCATCTCCCTAAAGGCTGAGGTGATGGTGAGCATTTTTTAGCAATAAAGTGTTTTTCAGTTAAGGTATGCACATTGTACATTTTTTTGGCTGTATCACCCGGCATTTGGAATCTTAGTTCCCCGACCAGGGATTGAACCTGTGCCCCTGCAGAGGGAGTTGGGAGTCCAGAAAGTCCCTGCATTATTTTTTTAGACATGATACTTAGACTACAGTGTAGTGTAAATGTCACTTTTACTTGCACTGGAAACAGAAGCTTCCAGTGACTCCTTTTGCTGCGACCGGCCGCAGATGAGGCTGCAGTAGCTCGAGGCTGGCCTCCTCTCAGAGTTTCCTGTTTCTGCGTGTTTTCCCACGTGTCATCAGACTGTGCTTTTCTTGTAGCTGGATGCTTGTGTCCTTTGACCAGCCTCTGAGAGAGGTGTTTGCATCACAGACGGCTGTTGGGATTCATTTCCTATAATGACCTGGCATCCCCAAACGGCAAGGTTCGGCCTTGAATACACTGAGCTGTGGCATCTGGCAGGCCAGCCCTAGGCTCATGGGTAGGCTCCTCCCAGCTCTGCCTCCTCTCTGGGCGACAGGAGGCCCTGGAGGAAACACCACCCCTGTGCCTGCCCCCGTCAGCCTCCTGTGCCCCTGCTCCTGGTTCTGGAGGTTCTCTGCCCATGCCCACAGTAGAGGTTGTGGACTTGGGCGTGCTGAGAGGGGTGCGCTCCGCTGGCGTGGCTCGAGGGCCCGGCCGAGGCCCCCCGCGCACGTGCCTCCACTGGTTCCGTGCTCGCCTGCGTCCTCGGCTTCGTCTGCAGGGTGCCATCTCTGCTTCAGTTGATGACTCCCTTTCGCTTTCCTGGGGTCCTCCTTGTGGCCACAAGCTGTGGCCGCACTTCCAGCTGCCCTGAAGGCCTCTGTGCTTAGTTCCTGGGGCAGTAATGATTCTGAGTTTTTAGGGGACATCCTCCCCGCAGCCCCAGCTGTGGCGCTCCCTAGACAGTCACTACCGTGGCCACAGGGCGGGAAGTGCGCCGGCTGTGTGCTCCTCACTCACACGGACATGTTTCGGGTGGAGTATGCAGGTGTCACGACACTGGCTTCTCGGCGAAGCTGCTGGGCTTGCCCGCATCCTGAGCGCCTGACCAGGAAGCACTCTGGCCGCCGCACAGGGGGCGTTGAGGTCCCAGAGGTGGGGTGAGGGCCTCTATGCCGTGAGCAGAGGCCTCCTGCCGGCACCCCGCCCAGCCCCGGCCCGGCCCCTCCTGAAGACGCACCTCTCGCCCCTCCAGCGCCAACCCACTCAGCACCAAGCTGCACAGCATCCTCACTGACGAGGCTTTGAGTTTTACTGCAGCCAGTGCCACAGGCAGATCAACCGCCTGGAGGACCTCTCTGCTCGCCTGAACGACCTTGAGAAGAATAGGTAACCCGTGGTGCCTGGCCTGCCGTCTGTCCCGGGCGCAGGAGAGCCCGCTGGCCCACAGCGCCCACCGCCCTGGCCAGGTGCCGCCCGAGTGCCGGGGCTCCCTCACGCGGGCCTGTGGGCCGCGGCCTCACCTCCGCCCAGCCCTGCATGTTCTCGCCCGGCCTGCTGTCCCGCGTGCATGCCACCGCCCCGTCCCCCGCCCTGCCCTGCTGCGGACCGCAGCGCATGGCGGAGAGCCAGCTCTTAGGAGGATATGGCTCTTTGCATTTCTCCAAAAGACGTTTTCAGTGGAGGCACAGCAGCATCTGGAAACCTGAAGGGACCTAGGCCTGGGTGCAGACGGGAGCGGCTCTCGGGGTCAGCACTCTGTCGCCCACGTGTGTGTGCTGCTCCTCACCCGTCCCCCTCCCCATCCGCTCCCCTCTCCGCCTGACGCCGCCCACCCCCAAGTCGGAGTCCCGGGGGCGGCCCCTGGCTCCTCACAGCCTCCAGTTGCAAGAAACAGCTTGGGAAGTTGGCGTGCGTCAACGTGTCCGTTAGGCAGGTTGGCGCTCTAGCTTGTTGCATGGAGCGACGAGCCCTCATGCCACACACCCCACAGCCCTGCCTCACAGAGGAGGTTCGGGACCGTCCGGTGCTGTTGTGCTGTGGACTTCCAGGGGACTTCCTGGAGGAGGGGCCCTTGACCTGTAGAATGTGAACCATCCTGACGGTGCCATGTGTCCACGTCCCCCGGGCCTGCCGTCGGCCCCTCAGCCGGCCTGGTGGACCCTTGACAACAGCCCGTTGTGCACATCCTCCTGCCCCACTCAGCTGGGTCTAGCCAGCGCCCAGTCAAGTGAGGGACAGGGCTGGTGGGCAGCTTCACAGGAAGGCTGGGCCCTGGCAGCACTGAGGAGGAGCTGGAGGTGCCCAGTGAGGGGCTTCGGGGAAAGGGGGCTCAGAGACCTGCCAGCCCCCTCTACCCCTCGTGTTCAGCCCAGTGCTCCACGCACGCCTTGGCAGGCCGCCCGCCCGGCTGGGGAGGTCATTTGTACTTCCCGAGCGGGGCCCTGCCGTCTTTGTGTTTGAGAGTGAACTTCAGGTCATACGTGTATCTTAGTTCTCTTGCTCTTGAAGTCTTTGGACATGGAGGTGGTCTTTTCCACGTGGAGGGCCTGCCACAGGGCAGCCACGGTCGCTTCTGCAAGGCTTTGTCGGACAAAGACTAGACCGGGGCGTGGCTGCGTCCAGCCAGCAAATCTAGGGGGAGTCTCACATCCATTTCAACCACCTATCCCCTCCCTAAGAAAGGCACTGATGAGAGGGTTAACATGCCATCAAAGCCTTCATTATGATCGGGACACAGCTGTCAGGTGGGAACTTCCCCTCATGCCTGGGCCAGGAGAGGCTTGCCCTCGGCGTCCATGAGACTGTCTCAGGGTGAGCGGTCTGGTGGTGGTGCAAGGTGACTTGGTCCAGTGTCCAACAGGTTTGACATCAGCCATGGTTTCTACCTCCGGACCCTCAGAACACACTTGCCATGTACTTGCCATGTTCCTGGCACCTCTGTGAAATAGTTCATTGCGTGACAATGGGGAGTCGGCTTTACCCAGAGGTGTAGGTGCCGTGGGCGCAGGGGGAGGAGTCAGCTGGACAGCAGTCTGTCCTGAGCTGACACTTTGTCAGTCAGGAGAGGGGACCACATAGTAAGCTGGGTGGGAAGTGTGATAAAGAGTGACCAGTTCTCATGGGGCCAGGGGTCGGCAGGGAGGAGAGCCGCCCGGCCTTGGGCCACACCTTCCAGACTCGCTGCACATCTCCCCCTGGAGGAATGCTGTTGCTGGCGGGTGGGGTCTCTCGCCAGAGCAGCTCCGCCACGGGCCTTCCGGGGGCGGCCATCAGGGCCTGAGTTCCGCCGCATGCGGCTTGTGCCAACGGGCCCCGGGAAGAAGGCCGCGTCTTGGGTCCCTGTCTGCTGCAGCGTCACAGGCCTGGGCTGGGGCGCGTCCCTTCCCAGACCTCGCTGTTTTCTGAGCGGTGGCTCGTGCCTCCTCAGAGCCCAGCGGTGGTTTAGCAGGTAAACTGGGAAGTGGAACCCAGGACACCAGAGGCGAGAGGTGCAGTCAGTTGGCCCTTCCGCCACTGCAGACAGTCCCACGAGGCAAGTGCCCTGGAGCTGGCGTGCCTGCCCTGGATGGTGCAGGAACGCTTTCTGGGTTTCCGGGCAGCCAGGGCCGAGGGTACGCAGTGCCTGCGCTGGAGCGAAACCACGGCAGAACCTCCTGTGCACGCGGGCCTCTGGCAGCCAGGCCTCAGGAGCGCAGCGCAGCCCCGCAGCACCGGGGATGTGCCACCGGCTGATGGCTCGGACCCCGCGTGGCCCCCTCTGGGTCTCGCCGTAACGGTGTGGCAGTGACTCCATCTTAGACTTTTGTGCCGGCTAGGACCACGTGACGGGGGGCCTCGCCGGGCTCTGAGGTTGTCCCTGTGTCCCTGAGTTTCTGCTGAGCTGGGAGCCAGCCTTTCCTGCATGGCGCAGCCGGGGCGCGGGTGTGCATGCCTGTGACGCGCCCCCACCCTGTCTGCCTCGCCAGCACTTCCTGCTTCCTCTCGTCCTCCCTGTCTGTCCCCTGACTCCACTTTCCTGTTTGTTTTCATTCTGCAGTCCAACGAAGCGGCTGTCCAGCAAGAAGGTGGCAAGGTAGGACCTCTTCTGAAACATATCCCTGCTCACTGCGCTTTTCCAAGAAAACTTTTGAAAGTCACTTCTCATGGTTTGGGGTTGAAAATGACTTGAAGGGTGGGCTGTAAAAGGACTCACTCCAGTGGTGGATGGGGACCTGGGTGTGTGGCGGGGGGTCCCTGGTGGCAGCCCTCGCCTCCCTCCAGTTGGGTCGAGTCTTTCCCACCTGAGGGCTGGGCAGGGTCGGGGGCCCCCCAAAGCCGCAGCCTGGGTCTGGGTCCGCCTCCTTCAAGGCTGCACGCCTCCTGCCCGCTGTCTCCCCCTGGTGAGGTGGACGAGTTTGTGAACATCGCGAGTCAGGACTGTCCCTTGCTCTTCGGTCTTGGAGCTACACTGAGGGCTGGGGGCATGTGGACGCTCCCCCTCCGCCAGGCGTGTCTGGGGCCAGCCTTCTCCACGGGGAAGCTTGCGACGTGGTCACTGGATGTCCTTTCCAAGAAGTGTGTTGCTTCTCCCAGAGACAGTGATTGCCTTGACGTTTTTTGTTTGTGTTGTCTCCTGCCTGGATGGCCCCGGAGCCCTGGCCCTGCGCGCCCGTGCTGTGCGGGCTGCGTGTCTCTCTAGGGTGTCAGCTTGTCTCACCTCTGGGCCCTTCTTCCCTTGTTAATCTATGTTTTCTGTCCAGCACGTCTTCCTGTAGCTTCTTGAGAAGGGGGTGCCCAGAAAATAGACGGTTGTGCCCTTGCTGGGTGCCTCGCCCCTGTGGTCTGGCTCGGTGCAGACTTCACATCAGAAGTGGCTTCCCTTTCGCAGCTTGGAAGGCGCTGCTCTTGAGGCGCTAGCCCCAGCGCTGCTGCGGAGGGTCTGGCGCAGTGCTTTCTGGGTCTCTTGGTGACCGCGTCTCCCTTCTGGGAGCTCCTAGGAGCGCTCCCCTTCCCTGACGCTCAGGCATCTTTGGGGAGTCTTTGCACCCCTTTCCAGGTTAATTAGGCTGGCGGAGTGGAAGGCCGGGCTCCAGTCTGGAGGCTCCTGCTGACTGCTGGCCTCTCTGGGGCGTTGGTCTGCGGTGTCCCCAGCTCCCCGCCCCCAGAGTGCCTGCTGGTGGCCTCTGCCCGGCGCACGTGCCGGGGCCAGTGCACCTCTGTCCGCTGGTCACAGGTCGGGTACAGCCCGTTGGGAGGCTCTGGTCCCCAGTCATGCGCTTGCTGGGGCCAGGCCCCCACTGCGCTCTTCTCTGTGGCCCCTCGGGTACTGGAGGGCCTCTCCTCCAGCGTGTGGTCCCTGAACGTCTGATCTTCGGTGCCATGTGCTTTCCCACCGTCCGTCCCTGAGGCGTGGATTGCTTGTTTTCCTTTCCCTGTGACCCTGAGGGCTGAGGGCTTGGGGGGTGGGGGCCACCTCTCCGTGCTGGCCCCGCCTTTCACCCAAACACCTGCAGCGGGCGGGACGCGCCGCCCAAGTCCCATCCTCCCAGCCCCGCATCAGGCCCGGGTGCCTGGGCCCCAGGCCGCGCCCCTGAGGCTGGCCTGTGGTGCTGCTCTGAGGACTGGCCCTCCCTCACGAGTGCCCTTGTATGAGAAAGCCCGGCCTGCAGGTGTGTGTAGTTTGCTGTGCGTGTGCACACACACACGCGTGCAGTTTTAGTCTGCTCTCTCCATAACGGGCCCCGGCCTCCTGAGGAAGTCCAGCACGCCTGCTGTCACTTCTCTCTACCTGGCTGTGGTCCCCGCGTGTAGGCGGCTCGGGGTCCGGTCGTGTCTAGGCCTCGACCTGACCTGCCTCCTTTGGTTGGACTGCGCACCGGGTGCCTTCTCGTGCTGGGCCTCCTCAGTGAGGACGGGCTTCAGTAAAGAAGCCCCCACCCCCACCTGAGGACCCTTGGCCTTGCTGAGACGGCTCCGCACTCAGCCACACGCCCCCAAGCTGGAGTCAGCCCCCGGCCTGAGGTCAGGTCGGGTGTTGGCCCAGGCGTGGCCCCTCCTCGGGATGGTCTCTGGGCCAGGAGCTCATGTTCAGGTCCCGCTGTGGACGCGGACATGGAGTGGTTCAGTGGGAGCTGATGCCGTCCTCCCAGCCCTGCGGGGTCAGTGAAATCCATAGCACGGCAGCAATACGCCCCCCAGGGCACTGTCGGGCTCGAGGCCCCTGGGCATGAAGATGCCCTTCTTTTTTGTTCCCCTGAGAATGTTTCTGGAAAAAGATGAAAAGAATGTAGAAGCTTGGTCAGTACTGTGAAGGAGATAAGAGCTTCCTTCGTATGTTTGATAGAGCCCACTTTCTAACAGCGTTGTACTGAACGGGCTCTCCGTGCTGTGTCCTTAGCTGCGTGACCGCCTGCGGGAGCCCGTGCCCTAGGCAGTGGGGGTGCCTGGCCTCCTTGGAGTCACACCGCACTGAGTCTCTCTTGTGTGTCAGAGCCGCGGGCCCGCTCGGCCACTGGAGCCCCGCGCCTGGGCCCCGTGGCTGCCCCCAGCGGTGTGCCTGCAAGTCAGGCAGGGAGAGGGCGCCGAAGGCCCGGTGTGCCCCCAGACGACCCTGAGCACGTTTCACCGGCTTGGGGGACGTGAGATTATCTCATATTGCCGAGAGGGGTGACGTCCTGTTTTATTGCCCAAGTACAAAGTACCCAGCCCAGGAGCTAGCAGAGGAGGAGCCGGGCCTGTGAGGCCTCTGCTTGCCCGGCCCTCGGTTGTGGCGTCCTGCTGGGAGGCCCTTCAGTAGAGACCTGCCCGCTGCCCCTAAGCTCTGCCTCTGCACGGTCCCGGGCTTGCTCATGTGCACAGGCCCGGCTCCGTGGTCGCTCCCCTTCTCTGCTCTCCTCACCTCGCTGAAGGACCTCTGGACGGGCCTGTCGTTTCTCCTCCACAGGCATCTGCAGCAGTCGGGGGCCCTGACCATGGAGGCCCTGCAGGACCCTCCTCCAGGTCCCGTGGAGGGCATGGACGAGGACATCGCTGACAAGGTGGGCCCTGGACTGGTGGCAGGGCTGGCGGGTGTGTTGGGCGAGGTGTGCAGAGCACGGTGGGAGGCGGGGCTGGCACCGTGGGGGCTGAGCAGACCCCCAGCAGCCTTGCTGGTCTCCGGCGGGCACTGTCAGGGTCGGCAGCCTCGGGTGAACAGGAAAGGGACACCTGTTCATGGAGAGGTGCTGGGGGCTGGCTGTGGCGATCCCAGAGCCAGGGCCCCGAGCCAGGCTGTGGATGGAATCTGCTGCTCAGGAGAGGTTCCTAGGGGAGGGGCAGTCTCCCTCTGGCCGAGGTCACGAGGCTCAGGGCTCTGGGACATGCAGGGGCCAGGTGACGGCACAGCCCCGCCTCCTCCCCGCCTGCCCGTCCACCCTCCTCCCCCCGCCTCCCCGTCCGCCCTCCTCCCCCCGC
>SJXQ01004452.1:157685-169675 GCA_006408695.1 Aepyceros melampus
AACGATTATCGGGATCAAAGCCGGACACCACCTGGACGTCACTTCCTCTAATCTTTCTCATGAGGATGTTACACCACCCAAATCAAAGTCACCTTCTTTCTTTAAGGCAACTTGAGAACATTACCCTGGGCTCCCCTGAAGGCACGAGCCTTAAACAGTCAGGAAAGGGGAGCAGGCTCCACACACAGGCCCACAAAGGCGCAGGAGGGGACCAGGACCTTAGTCTGTGGTGTCCACACATGGTGGCACATGCATCTCAAAACTGGCAAGAACCTAAATGCCCACAGGCTGCTGTCCGCTGTGGGGTCCCTGACGAGGGTTCTCGCCGTCCTCCTGCAGAGTCACCGTTGTCGTGACCGAACGGCCCCACCTTCAAGCCTTCAGCAGGCAGCAGCGAGTCACGACTCCAGGCCCTTGAGCATGTGTTTGTGTCCAGCTCTTAAAGCTGGAAGATAACATTTGGACACATTTTCACAGTGGTGGGCGGCAGGAGGGGCCACACGCAGAGCTGTGCTGGGGTCTCCCTGGACAGAGGCCTCCCGGGGGCAGACCTGTTGCGCCAGCACCAGGGACAGCCTTCTTGCTGGACCTTGGCACAGTGGGGTCAGCGGACTTCAGGAGAGCCCCTCCGTGGGGCCCTGTGCACTGGGCTGTGGGTGCCATGGGCGGGCCATCCTGCTGGTCGAACAGGCAGCAGCTGGGGCCGAAGGTGGATGGGTCCTCAAGAGGCCCTCGGCGTGAGACGGCATTGGGTCACTGCCTGCCCTATGTACCTCAGTCAGCAGCTCCTTGTGCCTGGACCTGCAGCCCTAGGGGTTCAGGGGCATGAGGGAGCCAGGGCTCCTGGGAGAAGGGTGGGTGTGTGGCTGGGCCAGAGAAAAACCAGCAGAAGCAGGGAGGCACTGGAGCACAGGCAGGCAGTGCATCACGGGCTCCCGGTGGGCAGAGCTGGGGCAGAGCGGGAGCCTCTGCCAGAGCCTGAGCCAATGAGGAGCCCAAACAACACGTGGAGAAGCCCCCTTGGGGGTCCCTGGAGCCTGGACAGGGCGCGTGACTAGAAGACAGAGGACAGACGGGAAAAGCAGAACCTGACCAAGGAGACACCTGGCCAACAGACCATCCAGTGGTCCAGGTCAACATCACGCAGGATGCGAAGGGCACCCCCCTCTGTGGGGCTCTCCTCAGACCTACAGCCTGTCCAGTCACTGGAGGACCCCAGATGAGCCCAACCTGAGGGGCGTCCACCAAACACAGGGCCAGCCTGCTCAGAACATCAAGGTCACGAAGAGCGGGGAAGCCTAGAGATGCCGCAGCCCCAAGGGGACAGATGAGCCGTGACAGCGTTTCGGTGCGGGGACTTGACGGGGAGGGGCGCCAAGGGGTGGCTGGGTCGAGGCCGTGGCTTGGTCGCCCATGTTTCCGGTGTGAGTGTGACGGATGCCACGAGGACTAGCAGACGCCTCGAGAAGCCGCTAGGGGCTCGGGGTCCAGGGACTCACTCGGTGGTGACAGCTTTTCTATAAACATGAGGCTTCCCCACACCTGAGGTGTGGACGCCGTCCTGGCTTGTAAGGAGCTCTGTCCCCTGTGTGGGCGCGTGTGGTGGTCGGGGACAGCTCTGTGGGTCCCAGCCTAGTTCTTGTGCCCAGGCTGCAGCAGCTGGACGAGGAGAACAGCGAGCTGAGGTCCTGCACGCCCTGCCTGAAGGCCAGCATCGAGCGCCTGGAGGAGGTGAGCTGCCTGCCGGCTCCCCGCGCTCCTCTCAGGGTACTGCGGGCCGCTGGGACCTGAGACAGGGTCTCCAAGGTGAGGGAGCCACCCGGTTGGCGGCGACATGGGGCCCCTGGGCTGAGGGAGCCAGAACAGGTGAGCCCTGGCCCTCCCTTTGCCAAAAGGTAAGAGGCCCTGCCTGACTTTTCAGGGTCCTTGGGCCTGGAAAGTTACACTTAGATTAACCCCTGATTTGATCCAGGATGCTGTCCTTGAGGGGCTGACTTCAGCTGGGCTGCTGTGCGCCCTGAGGACACCTGGGAGCATTTGGGTTCAGCCTCTGCTCATGTGTGGGCCTCACCTCCCCCCCTAGAAACAGTATCTGGGCCTGGGGGACCTGTGAGGGACTGCAGCATACGGGTGTGTCCATGGCAACCTTTTTTCTTAACAGGAGAAGCAGAAGCTGCTGGATGAGATTGAGGAGCTGTCCGTGCGGCTCAGCGACGAGCAAGAGAACAGGCGGAAGCTGGGGGACCGGCTGAGCCACGAGAGGCACCAGTTCCAAAGGGACAAGGAGGCCACCCAGGAGGTGAGCAGGGGCCGCCCCCATGGGTGCTGAGACCGTCCAGAGGCCCTGCAGCCTGGCTGAGCCCACTCCCCTGCAGCTGATCGAGGACCTGCGCAAGCAGCTGGAGCACCTGCAGCTCTTCAAGCTGGAGGCAGAGCAGCGGAGGGGCCGCAGCAGCAGTGCAGGTCTGCAGGAATACCACAGCCGCACACGGGAGAGCGAGCTGGAGCAGGAGGTCCGCAGGCTCAAGCAGGTGTGCTGGGGCCGCACCCGGCGGGAGGGCCTGTCCCGTGCACCCAGGAGTGACGCCCTGTGTCCCCCAGGACAACCGCAGCCTGAAGGAGCAGAATGACGAGCTCAACGGGCAGATCATCAACCTGAGCATTCAGGGAGCCAGGAGCCTCTTCTCCACAGCCTTCTCGGAGTCCCTGGCCGCAGAGATCAGCTCAGTCTCCCGAGATGAGGTAACAGCCCCGCCCTCATGTGCCCCACGCGGCCCGCAGGTGTCCGTGGTCAGGTGCCAGGCACCAACCCTGCGCCCCCCTCCCAACCCCCCCAGCTCATGGATGCCATCCAGAAGCAGGAGGAGATCAACTTCCGGTTGCAAGACTATATCGACAGGATCATCGTGGCCATTATGGAGACCAACCCATCCATCTTGGAGGTCAAGTAGCCGCAGGAAGGCTCTACCCAGCACGCGAGGTCTCCTTCGCCCAGCAGGAGGACACAGCTGAGCTGGGGCGGGGCCTGACGGAGGGGCTCCAGGACAGCCTCAGGCTGGGCAAGCCCCTCAGACCTCCCGTGCTTCCCACCCGGTTGGGGAGGAAGGGAAATGGGTCCCCCCGGGGTGCTGCTCCCCGCGGCCACCAGGCGCCCTGCCCAGTGCCGTCCAGGCCTGCACTGCCCCTGGACTGCACACAGGCCCCAGAACTCTGGCGCCAGACGTCAGGGGAGGATAGGCAGGCGAGGACAGTGCTGTCAGGGTCCCGCCGGGCGCTGCCGTGCCCCCAGCTTTCCTGGGCTGTTTGAGCCGGCACCCAACTGGAAGGGGCTCCTTGGTCCAGTGTGAAGCCCGGGGGCCTGCAGGTCACAGGGCCATGCCCCTAGCCACACCCTGGCTGCACTAATCCTAAGATGTGAGAGCCACCGGTGGGGGTCACTGACTGGGGGGCAGGCCCTCCTCCCCCGTGCAGATGTCCACTGCCCCCAGGCATCCTCACGTCTGGAGCCAGCTTCCTCCGGGAGTCAGAGGTCTTCAGGAGTTGTGGTTCCTCTGCCAGGCACGCTTTGCAGGAGGCCAGGCAGGGCTGGCCCCGAGGTCGACAGGACAGGGCCTTCCTGGCGGCTGGGGGGCTCCTTCAAGGAGCAGCAGCATCACCCCCGGGGCTGCGGGCCCGCCCCAGGGCCTGAATGCGGCCAGGAGCCTCCTGGGGGGGGTGGGGGCCCTGCTGGTGCGAGCATGTGCTGAGGGGGTGTGTGTGCGTGCAAGAGCATGTGTGTGGCCCTGTGTCCTTCCGCCCTCTGCGTGGCCCACCTCTACACTAAGGTTTAAGATGTTGCCTCGTATTGTACATTCTGGGGAAAGCCTTGGGTGTAAATCAGTGTAAACTTGGAGGAGAGATTTTTCTATCATGTAGAGTAGGTATTTTTTATAGATTGAAGGTTGATCAATTTTTTAATACTTCCAAGAGAGAAAACTATCTGTGTATACACATGAAATATATATATATGTACAATAATAAACACTGGAACTCTGCTCCCTGCCCTGCCATGCCCCGCCACACAGCCTAGGTCTGTTTCTGTGAACCTGAGCTGCCCCGAGCCTTTCTCGCAGGCTCTAGGCACTGACCTGCACGCTCAGCCTGTTTTCACCCCAAGAGCTCCCTCCATGTGACAGCAGCCTGGAGACACAGGATGTGAGTGCCCGGGGCCCCAGTGCCAGTGAGAGGCAGTGTGTGGGGCTGGCCACAGGCTCCCCACAGCGTCCTCTGAGCTGGGAGCAGGAGGCCTGGTCCAGCCAGCACCTCCCGGAAGGGGTGTGCGGGACTGCCCCACCAGACTGGGGCCCCAGGGGAGCCCAACCAGGGCATCTCCTGGGCCAGGGCGATACGGTGGGGCCTCAGGGCTGTGTTCATGGTAGGACATGGGCCTTGAGTGTGGCTTGGCTACTGACATGGTGCCAAGGGCCAGCTGGGAAGGACCCATGGGCATGTAATCATGGATAAAGAGGGCTCCAGGAGGGGCAGGCACAGAGGACCCAAAGGAAGACACTGGAGAGGCACAGGCCCTATGAGACTGTGGGGGAAGGCTGGGCAGGAGAGCCTGGGGTGGTTCTAAGGGTGAGTGGCCAAGTCTGACTTGGGGGTGTCAGCCAGAAGTCCCCAACACTCAATTCCCTAGCTAGGTGTTTGTGACCCCCAGCACCGAGGTGCCTATGTACCTGACACAAGTGGAGACAGGCCCTGCCCAACCACCCAGTGGGGCAGGGAAGGGCTTGAGTCAGGGTTGCTAACCACGTGGCTCCAGGTGACCGCAGGCAGGCCAGGCCTGCAGGAAGCGGGCCCCTTGGCCTCGTCCTCAGCTGGGGGTGGGGCACTGGAATCAGAGAGTTGCCAGGGGCCTTGGCACTGTGGGGGGCAATTTGAGGGTGTGGATGTGTCACAGGAGTTCTGCCTGGAGCCTGCACCCTGGCCAGGATTCCAGGGGGCCTGGAGAGGATCGGGCCCCCTTCTGTGCTCCTGGTGCTGAGGGTTGGCTCCCCAGAGTCGAGAGGGCCTCACCAAGTTCAGTAATGAGGCTGGGACTTGTACCTGCCTGCCCACCCCTGGCCCATGGTCACATGGCCGGGGCAGCCAGGGAGGGCAGCACTGTGCCAGGCCTTGGGCTGCGGGCTTCACCCCTAGGCTCTGGGTGGAGCTGTGCAAGGAGTGGGGCTCAGCGCTCAAGGTGCTCAGTGGCCGTAACGGGTTCAGAGGGTCAGTGGGCACCTTTAAGGGCCTTGTCCCCACCTGTTGGCACTGAGGGAGTCTCTGCTGGCCTGCAACAGTCATTGCCTCTGCTTTGACACTGGGTTACGTCCTGTAGGGCCCTCTGCCTGGGAGGAGAAGCCGAGTGTGGGGGGAGGGCTCACTCTGTCAGGTAGGCCAGAGCCAGGCAAGGGTTCCTCCCTGAACCCCGCTCTCTTCCCCTCCTAAACGCAGGGGCCTGTCCGCAGCTCTGCTGGTCCCGGCAGCCAACACTGAGGCCCCTGCCCTGGCCTGCAGGGGTCCCAGCCCCCTCCACACAAGGTGGGCTGGGAGAGCATGTGAAGTGGCAGGGCCTGGCTGCTGCCCAGGACCAGCTTCCTGGCGAGCTCTTGACAGGACCTGCCCAGAAGGATGCGCACTGAGTGCGGAGAGGCTGCAGGGGACATGGGAGGTGGGAGGGCGTCTCTCCCGGGAGGACCCTCCACTCAACCCCAAAGCAGATCCTGTCACGCTGCTAGAGCTGTGGAGCCAAGGTCTCAGCCTGTTCATGACCAAACTGCACAGGGCAAGGCTCCGCCCCTCTTGCACAGCCTCCCTGGCCCCGGGCCCCTTGTTCCCACATGCACTGCCCAGCTGTGGCTGAGGCCAGCTCAGGCCTGTCTGCGCTGAAGGGTGGCCGCTCTGCATTCCCAGCCCAGGGGCCCCAGTGCCTGTCACTCCGTCTGCTGGTGGTTCAGAGACCATGGGATGGAGGCCCCGTGAGGGCATCTCACAAAGCAGGTGGTTACAGGTCCTTACGTAAAACCCCGCCATAGCACAGGTGTGTCCAGTCCTCAGCCTGCTGGCCTTAACTGCCATGTGCCTGTCACACCAGAGAGGGTCCCTGTGCTGCATCCCCACAGACTCTACTCAAGAGCGTCTGGGTGTCCTCACTGCTGTATCCTCAAGCTGAGAAGAGCATGGGGGAGATCTGCCCCCAGGGTCTCCCCTCCCCTCCAGGTGGCTATCTCCTGAAAGTCACCCTCTGCTTTGCGGTTCCTTCCCCAACTGGGACTAGAGTGAGCTGGCAGGAACCTGCCTCAACTTCAGCTGTTTTTCTTGTTAGGAGGCCACAGGGCTGTGGACATCAGCTCTGACCCAGTCACCCCAGGCAATGCACAGGGAAGGAAAGGGACTTGCTGAGCCACCACTAGTAGTCAGCCCTTGACTCCGTCCTCAGGTGATTCTGCAGCCACCAGGCCTTGGTCAGAGGCCTATCACTGCCACCTTCGTGCAGGTGAGGAAGCTGGGGGCGGCCTGAGTCCTCGCGGGCTGTGTCTGAAGCCCGAGCACCTGGGGTGGGGACGCAGCTGTCCTGGCTGCAGCATCTGGAGAGATGGAGGTTTTCCAGGAGCCCCGAGCGCTGTCCCCGAAGGTCCTACTGACCGGACGCTGGAGTAAACATCACCTAACTCCCCGTGCAGAGTTCCACTCCTTGTGGAGGCGGAACTGGACCACGCCCACTCTTCCTTAAATCTGTCCTAGCCGAGGGAACGTCGCTCTCGTCTTCCCGCGTGGGCCATGCCTTCTCCGGCTCCACACATCCCCCCGCCTCGAAAACCAGGGTACCAGAGTTCTGCCCTCAGCGTCCCCTCGCTCACTGCGGCCTCCCCGTGCTTCGCGGGCCCCAGGTAAACCGCTGACACCAAAGCTCGCTCAGCCGGTCCTGCTGCCTGCAGAAACCCTAGGCGACGGAGGGCAGGGGCCGGGGGGCAGGGGCTACCCGCCAGTTCCACGGCTGCTGGGTTATCAGAGTGACCTCCCGCTGCCCGACGGGCAGGGACAGAACGCGCCTGAGGGGCCGGTTCTGCTCGGAGGCCCCAAGTGTCACACTGGCTTCCTTCCTGAAGGAGGCCGAGCTGTGCGCTGTGCCTCCCTCGGTCCTCCGGCGGCCCAGGGGTGCTGGTTCCCCCGCTGGCCGAGGAGAACCCGGAGCTCGGACACGCCATGCGCCCAGGTCACCCCCCGAGTGGTGCCGCCCTTGTCGGCCCAGCGAAACTGGAGCGTCGGACCATGAAGCCTTTGCGAGTCCCGAGGAAACAGAAAAGTTTGGAGGGACCCAGGAGGGAGCTGGCCCATCTACCGGCCCCGCGGTCCTCAGGGGCCAGAGCCGGACCCGCAGCCACAGCCGGGCGGCTCCCCGCACGGAAACCGGAAGCGTCGCGATCGGGCCGCTGAAGGTCCCGCCTCTTCCTGCGGGCCGGGCATTCTGGGGGTTGTAGTCCTCGTTCCCTCCTCTGTGCCTCCTCCAGCACAGCTCGCCACCCGGCAGCAGGGCCCACCACCTCCCTCGGCGCCCGCTGGCGGGACTGCCGGGGACGTCAGAAGGCGCCAAATCTAGGAGGCTACAGGCTGCCGCCTCGGAGTCAGCCTCCCGGCTTGCTTCGCGCGCCGTCCTGGACTCCGCCTCCCGGCCTGCCCCGCGCGCCGTCCTGGACTCCGCCTCCGGCCTGCCCCGCGCGCTGCACTGCCTTGTGGGAGCGGTAGTTCGAGCGCGCGATTCACAGTGCCGCGTGCGCCCCGGGCGCGCCGTAGCCACGGGGCCCCGGCCGGGCGCTACGCTACGGAGGCAGCGCAGGGCGCGGCGCGGGCCGGGCAGGGTCGGTGAGCTCGCCGGCTCGCCACTCAGAGCGAGAGGCTGTCGGGGCCGCGCGCCGACGGCAGAGGGCCCGCCCGCCTTCCGAGAACAAGTTGTGGGCCGGCCGGCGCGGGCGAGCGAGCCGGGCCGCAGGGACTGAGGAGGCGCCGCGGGTTTGCGGAGGTGAGTCCCGTCACCCGGGCCAGGCCGGGGCCGGGGGCGCGGCCTGGACCCCCGGGAGGCCATGGCAGACGGGCGGCGCCTCCTGGGCACTGGCCGGTCATGGCCGGGCTGGGGACGCTGCTGGAGAGGGGAGCCGCCAGGACCTCGGGTGCCGGGCAGCGGGAGACCAGCCGAGGGTTTGCAGACGCGGGAGGCGGCCTCAGTCCCTCCTGCCCTTGAGTGCCCTTACCTCCGGTCAGTGTCCCGGCCGCGGCGGCGTTAGGGGAAGTGTCCGGGCCGGCCGTGTGGAGTGGGGGAGCAAGCGCGTCCTGTCTGCCCGCTGGCCACCAACCACGCTTCCTTCTCCTGTTCTTTTCCTGTTGGCGCTGGAGCGAACCGAAAAGTTACCCGTGGTGGCCCCCAGAGTGTCTGCCGGGCTGCCGGCCCGCCCAGCTGCCCGCAGGAGGAGGGCACTTCTGATCCTGGCCAAGGCAGCCTTGTGTGATCAAATGGCCTTGACGGGGCTGGCTCTCGGGCCCCCTTAACACTCAGGAGTTTGTGACAAGACTGCAGACAACAGGACCCCAGTAAAGTCCAGCCTGGGAGTTCGGGGTCTTGTGGCTGTGAGCCAAACTGTGGGGGAGTTGGGACTCAGCTGGGTGCTTGGTCGTTCTGTGCTCTCCTGAGAGCCCCTTTTGTGGGGCCCCCTCCCTCTGCCTGCGTCTGGGGGCAGTGTAAGCCCCTGTGGAAGGACCCTGCCCCCAGAGCTGGGCTCCAGGGGAGAATGGGGTAAGTTGATCCTTCCACTTCTGAGTGCCTTTCTCAACCGTGAGGAGAAGGGTAGTGTTTCTGTGGCCCAGGTGCCTGGAGCAGGGCCCCAGATGGGGGGGGCGCCTGGGAGCCCTGTTCTGCAGCCCTGCTGGTGGGTGCAGCCTGGCCTTGGTGTCAGGCACCTCTCACTTCCTCTTGGGTTGTTCTGCTCCTTGGAGGAGAGCTTCTCTTTTCTTCTGGGTCTGAAGCTCTCTAGAGCTGCTCCCTGTGAGCAAGCAGGCTGGTGACCTCCTGAAAGCCAGGCTTAAACTCAGTGATTGCTAGACTTTAGACAGGGAGTGGGTCTTACCTTGTGTCTCTGCTCTAAGGACCCTTGGCCCAGACCAGGTGCTCTGAGAGCAGGAAACGGCTGGATCCTCCAGCCCTTCTGGATGGGGTCACTTTGCTGAAACTCTTTGGTTTCAGGCTCTGCGTTAGACTCTCTGGACCCCTGTGTCAGCGTCCTGCTGAGCCCTGCTTTAAAGACAGGAGGCCCAGGTTGGAGGCAGCCGGGCCGTGGGGAAGGATGGGTGGGCTGCACATCCAGTCCTTCCAGCCCCTGCTTCCACCACCCCCGATGCTTGTCTTTTATTTGGGAAGAAGGACTCTGCACCCTAGAGGTTCTCTAAAACCATGGATGTCTTCGTGGGCCTGAGCGGGTCGCTGAAGAGCCTGCAGGGCTGGGTGTATAAGAGCCCAAGCCCAAGCTCCCTGCCCCCGGGTGAGCTGCTCTTTTGCCCGCACTGACTCCAGCCCTCCCACCTGGCACCCGCAGGAGCATCCCAAAGCAGGGACATGGTGGTGTCTCTCTTGCCTAACTTCTTGTGCCACGTTCCCAGGCAGCACCACCCCCCCAGTACCTCCCCCCAACCAAGAGTGCGCAGTAGGCCTGTGGCGTCCCTTTGGTGTCCCTGGCTCCCCGTGCCCAGTGCTGCCCCAGCGGCACTGAGGCAGGTGGTCAGTGAGCATCCTGCATCAGCTGCAAGCTGCTCTGGTGACCCAGCTCTGAACTTGGAGGGGCCTCTGGGGCCGTGGGGCCAGAACGGCACCTGCAGCCTCCTGGGGATGAAGACCGGCCTGCCCGTCTCCACCTTCCTGGATGAGGGGAAGGAGGTGTGGGTGGAGTTTGGACTTGGACACCTGCCCAGGCACACCTGTCACTCTGGGTCATCCTGTGGACGGCTGTGCTAGTGCTGCCAGGACGGTGCAGGGAGCTAGGGGCCACGGGGGAGCAGCAGGGACTTCCTGATGCCCCCAGGATGCGCTGTCCCTCCAATCAGGACTTGTCCGGGGCTCCAGCCTCCCTGCCTGTCCTGGCGGCACCATCTCCCTCCAGCAGTGGCTCCTCCACTACTGTCTGCTTCCGCCGGGATCCCTGGTGGCCAGACCCCGGGACGGGGCTGGACGGTGCTGCAAGACGTCAGAGGGAAAGCAGGCCGATAGCTGCTGTTGATGAGAGCCGCGGTGTCCGTGTCCCGAGGAGGCGCTCGTGGCTTCGCTCTCTTGGCCATTGGGCCAAGCCTGGAGCTGAGGCAGCGCCTGCTGCCGACCCCTCCATGGCTGCCCTGGGGATGCTCCCCACGGCCCGTCTGCCGCCCCTGGTTGAGTCGGAGGCTCCAGTGCCTTTTTGTCTTTGAAGCAACTCTGCCCCTGCGAGGCCTGCAGTCACCAACTGCCCAGGCCGCACTGCTCTGCGGCCACTTGGCCAACAGAAATGGGGAAGTGCCAGAGGCGAGCACCCGTTGTCAGGCGGCTCTGAACTTGTGAACTGGAAAGCGAAGCTGTGGTGGTGTTCCTGGCTCCCTGGCAGAAGTTTCCTTTTTCTTGAGCCTCAACTGAGCGGGTACGACTAGAGACAGAGAACACGCTGGGACTTTGCGTCTCATCCTCCGGTCTCCGTGCCGGCGAGCCACCCCTTACTTGCGGGTGTCACTCTGGGGAGCTGTCTCCACCCTTCCCTCCCGGAAAGCAGGGGCCTGGAAGTGGAGCCCTGCCAGCCACGTGACCCGCACGGGGTCGGGGGCCCAGGATCCGGACTGCGGCTGGACACTGCGGGGCTGAGGTGCGGAGACAGCGGCCTCCTGAAGCATGTGCAGGGGAGAGTCTGCGGCCACACCGTTTCCTTCCGGGCCGGGAGTGGAATGCTGGTTCCTGTTTTGTTCCTGAAGCTGGTTTTCAGGGGACGTTGATGGTGACTCTAGCAGAATCTCCACAGCCCCTTCCTCAAGGTCCTGTCCCGGCCAGTGGGGGTGTCTGAGCCTCACAGTGCACCTGGGAGGGACAGGAGGCATGTGCCCTGTGGACAGGTGGTACCAGGACCTGGGTCCCGGGGAGTCTTGCTAACTGCTTGCCGAGAGCCCTGACCCTCGCCCCGCAGGCACCTTTCCCTGGTGGCCGCAGCCATGGGCAGAGCCGGGCTTTGGGAGGCCCTGTCCCCTGTGGCCCTTGCTGGCCTAGACGGTGGTGGCCTTGGACTAGGCAGCGAGGAGCAGCCGAGTCAGGCCCCAGACCGCACAGGGTGAGGCCCTGCCGCCAGATGGGCTGTGGCCTGGAGCCTGGGCTTGGCCTGGGAGGCGAGGCTCAGGGCCGGGTCTTCCAGGCAGGGCCCTCCCTGCTGGACAGGTCTGGACTTTGGCCCTGGAACAGCAGCCCAGCCTGCAGGCTTATTGCCAGGACCCAGAGCCCATCGGCCAGGAGTGCCAACCTGTCTCCCTGCTGCAGGACTCCGCCCGCGACCCCGAGACCAAGGCCGCCCGGAGGCCAGGCCCTGTCCTCGCTACCTGGGCTCTGGCTGTGGGTGGGCGCCCCCAGCCGTCCTCTGTGCTCTCAGTGGGCGCAGGCTGAGCTCCTGGTCAGCCCGAGCCTGGACCCGGGCATGGGTGCTCCTGCTCCATGTGCACCTTCGTGGCTTAGCTTCAGCTTGAGGCCTCGGCCGCTCAGGGTTTCACTGCAGAAAGGGAGGGTTGGAGACGCTCGGGGTCTCTCCCCGGGAAGGTGCCCACGTGGGGTCGAGGCAGGAGGCTGGGGGCTGGCCTGGTTGCAGTGCGTCTGCCTCGTCGCCGTGGAGGGGCAGGTGTCCTGAAGGACCTGCTTGGCGTGGGCCTGACCGCCGTGAGCGCCCCCCACAGCCCAGGGCGTAGGGCTCCGGCTGTGGCCG
>SJXQ01004452.1:193014-203102 GCA_006408695.1 Aepyceros melampus
TGCGGGCTGCGCAGCCACCCGACACACCCCTCGACCTCTCTGTGAAGCGGGCGCCCGCCAAGGGGCATGAGGTGCCCGCGGGGCTGTGGGCGCAGCCGGAGCTGGGCCCCACACTGGCCCGGGGAACCCCGGAGCCACACAGCCTGCTGGCTGCCCAGCCTCTGACCGGTCACACCACCAAATGTGAGGCCGACTCCAGTGTCCCTCCCCCAGCCCTTCCCCTGCAGGCGTCCGAGGACCCTGTCATTCCCGGCAGCTGGGGTGCCCGCAGTGGAGCTGGGGGCTCCTGGCCCCCTGAGGCCATCCCGGGCCTGCAGAGCCCTCCGGGCGCCGAGGTCTGACCACAGCCCCCGCTGCCCCTGTGGTCCTTCCCGGATGGGTGCCCTCCTCCAGCCCTGCACCCGACCCCTGGCTCCCCTCCCGCCCCAGCATGCCCAGGGACAGACCCCCGCCCGCCGTGACCACGCCTGTCTCTGGGGCCATGCAGGCACTGCCCAGGGCCCCTTAGTGAGCACGGCTGTGGACATTAAAATGGAGACCACCTTCACACATCCGTCTGGGCTCCTTCTTCACTGCCGCTGCAGCGTCACCATCCACGTAAATGTCACCGGACTGGCCGTCAGGGCACGGTGTCCCGGGCCCTCCCCGGGGACCCAGAGTCTGGGGAGGAGTGGGGTGCTATCCATGGGGACAGATCGGGGGCAGGGGAGACAGGCGTGCACAGTCTCGGATTCTCTGCGTTTCTGCACAGGGGTGGTGGGCAGGGACCCCAGAGCATGCCTCCAGCCCCATCTGGCCGGCCAGCCCTAATGTCAGATTCGTCCAGGAGGCTGCTCGCTCTGGTTAAACAGCGCCCCACGTGCTGTGGCCCAGGGCTGGTCACGCAGCGTGCCTCCACTGGGCCCTGGCCAGCCCTTGCAGCCGAGATAGGCATCGGGCGGCTTTCACAGCCCACTGCCTCCCTCCCAGCGCGGCCAGACTTGCTTTCCCACAGCGGGGGAGGGGTGCTCCAGGGACCCTTGGGCCCAGCTAATCGCTTCTCTGCCTGGGAGCCGGCCACACCTCTGTGCCCACCCAGGAGTGGCCCCAGGAGGGCCGCACCTGCCTGCTCCCAGCTCCTCAGGCTGGGCTGGCCAGGCTGGGGCCAGTCGGATCAGGACTGCAGCTGCCCATCAGCCGTGGCGACAGCAGATAGCATCACACCCACCTCCCCCACGGCCTCCAGAGCTGGGGTGTAGGTGGCTGGGTAGGGAGTGCTATGGGTCACAGACACGGGCTGAACCCCACCTTCCAGGGGCTTCCTGGAGGGGCTTAGGGGCTGAGGGCTGAGTCATGCACGAGGGGTCTGGAGAATCCCTAGGTCCCGAATCTGAGGGAGCCCCCTCCCACTTCAGCCCCCCATTAGCATCCCCACTTCTCAGCACCCACTGGACAGATGTAAGCCTCACTCTGCAGGAGGTGTGTGATCCCCGCATCACAGGTGCAGAAACAGGACCCAACCTGTAGCCTGTGCGGGGGCACCCCCACCCTGGGCTCCGGTGAGTGAGCTGGCCAGCAGGCCAGGGGCACAGCCCTTCCCTCCGTCCTGAACTTGTGGTCCGGCTGGAGGATGGAGTAGGTGCTCTCCCCTGAGATGGTGGCAGTAGAGCCCCTGGACCCCTGGGGAGGGTGGCTGGGGGGACCTCGAGTGCAACCAGCCAGGCAGGTTAAGGAATGTCTCAGAGGCCAGTGCAAAGGCCCTGAGGCAGGAATGTGGCAGTTCTGTAGGGTGTCTGGTGGGTAGCAGCTGAGTGCCAGTCTCCTTCCTTCAGGCTTCCTTGGGCTGCAGCTCAAAGGCCACCTGGCCAGAGCTCTGCCGGCCCCTCCCTGAGGCCAGGCGGCTCCTCCCACACCCTTGAGCTCTGGTTTCCAAAACACAGGCCTGCGGCCCCAGGAGCCTGGTCCCAGGTAGGAGACCCCTCCCTCCGGCCAGAGAGGCCTAGGAAAGGACCCCTGCTTTAACCCTCAGGGCTGGAGGTCTCCAACAAGGCCCCATTCCTCTGCCTTTAGAGAAACACTGCTCATCCGTCACCCCTCCCCCACTTCGGACAGCAAGGTGCCCTGAGCTCCCCTTGAACCTCAGGGAAAAACAGCAGCCGTCCAGGGGTCGTGTGTCTCTCAGAACTGTGCTCAGGGACCACAGCCAGGAAAACAGGGCCCAGAGGCATGACTGGCAGTCAGGTCTGTAGGGCAGGAGGGCATCAGGATGCCAGGAAGCCATGTTGGGCCTGCAGTGCTGCCTGGCACAGGGTGGGCTGTTACTTGTCTTGCAGCCCCATGCTTGCCTGGGCTAGAGGACTGGCTCAGAGACACTGAGGCCGTGACAGCCGCCCAGCGCCTGCTCCTGGGCCTCCTGTTTGGACTTCAGGGCCTCCCCGACCAGCGCATCAACCACGGCCCGGGGACGGTGCCCCACACTGGACCTTCCCGGAGACCCTGCCTGCTGCCGGCGGCCCCGGCTGCTTGGGCAGATCCCAGCGCCCGCTGCGGCTACTGGGGGACCCCGGGGCCTGCACTGCTCCCCAGATGGCCTGCTCTTCCTGACAGCGGGTGCCGCACCCTGCGTCCATGTGCTGGACCTCGAGGGACGCTCCATCTGCCACCTGCCCTGCCACGTGCCAGGGGTTGGGGCTTTTGTGCCAGAAGATGTGGCGGTGACAGCCGCTGGGCTCGTGGTGGTCAGCGACCTGGTCCACGGGGCTGTCCGTGCCCTCCAGCACACCGCCCGAGCCCCTCAAGGCCGCTGGGTGACGGTGGGCTCCTTCTCCGCCCCCCGGGGGCTGGCTGTAGATGCCTTTGGCCGCCTCTTGGTGACAGACTACGTGCCTGGGGCTGTGCACAGCTTCACACTGGGCCCTGACTTGGCACCACTGGCCCCTGCCTCCCTGCTGGACTGGAGGGCCCCTGCTGGGTGGGCCTGGCGCCTGACGGGGGCCTGGCTGTGAGCGAGGAGTTCGGGGACGTACAGCTGTTTGGCAGTGCCTGCCAGCCCCTTGGCTCCCTGGGGGACCTGACCGGGCACCCCTTTGGCAGCCCAGCAGGTGTGTGCACCGACGCAGCAGGCGGTGTCATTGTGGCGGACCAGCGGCAGCGCCAGGTGACCCTGTTCCCCCAGGCCAGGGCGCCCATCTGCCTGGTTTCCGAGGGGCTGAGGCGGCCCCTGGGTGTGGCCTGTGGGCCCCAGGGCCAGCTGCTGGTGGCAGACGCAGAGGACGGCAACATCAAAGTGTACCAGTCCCACCTGGAGTTGGACTGATACCGTGGGCTTGAACCGCAGCGCCCCTCTCTGTGCGTGGCGTAGCCGCCTGGGCCCGGACCATGATGGGAGGAATGTTCAGGTTTCCCAGGGTTCTCCTGGCCGTGGGCCTCGCCCTCCTGACCCTGGACATTTGCTGACAGTCCTGAGCCCCGTCATACCGGGCCCTGGCCTGGCCTCCTCTCCTCCTGGGGAGGATTCAGATTCAGGGGGCAACCGGAATCAGCTGCCTCCAGCCCCCAGGGTCTCGGAGGCCTGCACTTTGGGGCCAGCAGCTGAAGCCTGGATGTCTCCGGCGTGTTGGGCCAGCCGCCAGCGCTTACCCAGGGCGGCTGTCTATTCAGTGCTCTAGCCCCAGCCTCCTAATCAGAGGGAGGCAGGCAGGGTAGGTGTGGCTGGGCTGGGCTGGGCTGGGCAGGGGTGTGCCTCCTCACTGTCCCCGGTTTTCAGAGGTGCCCTGGGTGCCGAGACTCCTGCAGCTTCTCTGGGCCCAGCTGAGGTAAGAGGGGGAGCAGAGGACGGGCCACCTGGAGGCGCCCTGGGGTGACACACGGCTGGGTTACCAGCTTCCACGTTCCGGGCCCATGTGAGACTGTCTGACCTCCTGGAGCTGGACCAAACAGCTCAGGCTCATGGGCAGGGGGAGAGTCCCGGGCAGTGGTGAGAGAAGGAGAGCCTTCCTGTGAGCACAGACAGAAAAACCAGGCTGGGGGTGCCAAGGAGTGGGGTTCCTTGGAGTCTCGGCCCAGCCAGGCTCCCAGCTCCATCAGGGGTCCTCGGGGGTGGGCCATGCCTAGTCTGGCCCTGGGTGTGGTGAGGGGGTGGTCTCAGGGTCCCTAGGTGTGTCCTGGCTCCTGAGAGCATGGGCCTGGATTAAGTGGGTCAGAGTAAGGAAGTGCGGGGAACAGGTGCTGCGTCAATGCTGACGGCTGCTGCTGAGTTAGGGGTCTTGTTTCCTGGAGAAGAGGGGGCTGGAGGTGCCTCCCAACCCCCACCCCAGATGGCTTCACCCTCTGGACTGGCCTTGCAACTTGGGGTCGATTGGCCTCTGCAGGGAGCGGAGTGCAAGGGGGCCAGCCTGGGGCTGGAGAGGCAGTTTCTTCTGGGACCCCTGGCGCTCCATCCCCTCCGGGGCCTGGGGGTCCTTTAACTCCGCGGTGATGGGGCAAGGTGGGGTCTGGAGCAAGGTGGGGTCTGGAGCCCTCAGACGAGGAAACCAGGGACAGGGGAGGTCTGGCCACCGTGGTAGGGAACTGGAAGGCAATAGTTTGGGGGACACTGTAGGTAGACTGGGGAGGCCAGAAGCGCTGCGACGGGGACAAGGCCGTTGTGCACAGCGCGTGGGGAGACAAGGCCGCCGGAGGGACTGGGACACTGCGCGGGTGGGCCGCCGGCTCCGGGACGGGAACGTTGCGTGCGCGGAACGCTCCGGCGGGGGCCAGCGGGCAGCCCGGGCGCCTGTGCGGCGGACCGTCGCGCGGCAACGCCGGGAGCGGGCGGAAATGGGGCGTGTGTCTCGCGGCGCGGCCGCGGCGGGGCTGGGGGCGTGGAGTGCCGCCGCCCGCCTAGGCCCACCCGAAGCGGTCCCCGACCTCAGCCGGACCCCGCTGGCCCAGTGCGCGGCCACGGTGAGCACCGCAGGGGAGGCCGGTGGCCTTGGGGCGCGACCTTGGGGGCCCGCCCGCCGGGCTGTGCGCCCAGGCCCCGCCGCGGCGGCCGGGGAGCCCTGGGCCTCCGGAGCCGACGCGGGGCTCTTACCTCTCGGAGCCCCTGCTTTCTCAGCCGTCAAGTGGGGCGCCGCCGGAGGCCGGCCGGGGCGGCGGGCCGCGGGGGCGCGCTGGCAGGGCGTCTGGAGCCCGGCCCTGTGGGGTGAGGGGCGGCCAGCCGGTCCCGGTCCCGCCGTGGACCCGGTGGAAGGGCATTCAGGGTCAAGGGGACCGGCCATCAGCGCTTTACTGTCGTCCCTGACTGCAGTACAGGCCAAAACCCAGAGCCCTTGATTCGTGTTCTTTCTTCTGAAAAGAGAGGGGGGGAAGCTCTCTTTAAATACAATCCTTGTTGTTTTAAAACACAGACAGAAGGAGTAACAGGGAATTCTTGTGAGCGACCAAGGGCAGTGATCAGCAGACTCCCCAGGGGATGGTTTTAGGCAGTGAGGGGTCCCTGGCCAGTCATAGCTAGGCGTTTGCCCTGAATCAGTTCTGGTGGAGGACGACAGACTGCCGGCTTCACAAGGTAGATGGTTGAGTTCAGGTCGTGTGGAGAGGGGTGTCCCACAGACTGTTGCCTGACCTGGGATGGTGGGCTGGGTCACAGGGCACCTGGTGTCCTGGGTAGCAGGCAGCTTTCCCGGGCTTGGGCCCTTGTCTTTCTCGCAGTCTTTAAAGATGCACATGGTGCCGAGTTACTGCCCCGCTTTCTCCCATATGCACCTCTGCTATCGATTGCCTGCTCTTTCATCTTTTTCTGGCTGTCTGATCTGAGCAGACTTCTTTGTGTTGGTCACTCCCAGAGGCTGAGGTGGGGGTGGGGATGGAAACTTGCCCCTCGATTTAAGAGTTCTTTCTCACTGCCCCACAGATGGGAACACCACCCTCTGCCCTCTGCTGCCTTCCCCAGACATGAGGAGCTCTTCTTCCCCTTTCTTTTTTTGATAGGTAAACTTTGTAGATGAAGCATAAAACAGAGTGCACAGATCGTATGTGACAGCTCGATGAATCTTCTGCAAGTGAAACCACCGTGTAACCAGCTTTGCCCAGAGCATCTGCTCACTGTTAGGCCAAGTGTGTTTGTCTTCTGACAGTAGCTATGGGCGGTTTTCTTAGCTCCTGTGAGAGGAGTCCCTAAGCAGGGGACCACGATCCTGTCATTTGGCCGACCTGGTGGTTGCCACTGGCTGGTGCTGAGAGGCTTGTGCCATGCTGGCTGCTCTCTGTTGGTGGTCAGCATGCATTGGCGGGACTCAGGCAGAATGCCTCTGTCCCTTTTGTGATGCCCTTGACAGGTGTCAGGAGACAGGGTGGTCCTTGATGCCCCTGCCAGTGTCCACAGGGACTTGGCCCGGGGCTGCCTTTGGGCTCCAGGTTTCCCTGCAGATGCCATGTTGCCTGCTGTCTCTGATCTCTGCAGGGAGGGGTATTTGGGAGTCTGGCTGCTGCTGGGCTTAGGGGGACCCTTTCAGTCAGAACCCACAGGTGGGAGAGGCCTCTCCCTCCAGCCCGCTCTGGGCGCCCTGGAGGCAGGAAAGTAGCTGCACCAGTTGCCTGTTAAGTCCTGGGCATATGAGGCCCCCTCCAGAGTCTCCCGACCCTCAGGAAAGGGCTCCCTCAAAATCACGCCTCCTCAGCCTCACTGACCCCCTGTCCCCAAGGGCCTGGTGAGCCCTGGGGCCTGGAGGGCCAGGCTCAGTGAGAGGCCTGTGTCCCTCCTTCAGGTGTGGCAGGGCACTGCTGTGTGCTTTGTGCTGACAGTGGGGTCGTTCGTGTCTGGGATTAGAGCCCCAGCAAGCCCTCACCAAGGCGAAGCTCCTGCCCGCCACGCCCACCAGGCCCGCCAGGGTGGGACGTGGAGAGCTGCTGAGAGTTGGCTCTGCAGCAGGCTGACTCTTGTGCAGGTGAGGCTCGCAGCCCTGCAGGACTCAGAAACTGCGTCCTACTGGGGAGATTGTTGATGCCCAGGGTCACCTGAAGGCTAAGGAGCGCCACCCCTACCTCTGTAGCCTGTGGGGGAGGTCCTGAGGGAGATGCTCAGCTGTGACAAGAGGGTGGGGCCCCAGGGAGGGGTAGGCCCCACGTAGCTGGAGGCTGGGGCAGGGTGGATGCCGGTGGATCCCAGCCTGAGCACCGAGGCTCCCCAGGGGCTCACTGGGGCACGAGGCACGTGCCCAGGCATCTTCTGGGGCCCCCACACCAAGGCTCACAGCTGCTGGCATTGGGCATGCGCCTGACTTTGTCAGCTCAGCAGTGATTTCTTTAGATGTACATCTTTGTTCTTGCTAGCTTAGTAAGTAAATCAAGCTTTGAGATGTGTAAATTACTTTAATTGTTAATGAGATTGTAGATTTTCCCTTGTGCTGCAGTCAAAAACTGTAATCAATTCTTTAAAGACAAACATTTAGCCCTGCGCTCTGCCCCGAGTAGGCTGTAAGTGGTGGCGAGTTTCAGGCGCTTGTGTCTGGAGCAGGGAAGCCTGGCCCTGCCTCTGGGTGGGGTGGGCATGGCCTGGGCCTGTGCGCACTGCAGCCCAGGGCGGAGATGGGCAGCGGGGCTCCCCTGCCAGCCTTGTGACTGGACTCCAAGCCGGGTCGCCCCCATCTGTAGGCTCAGTGGCCGCGGGGATGTGCTTGTCAGGGTCGTCTGAGCCACAGGCCGTGGCCACAACCTGTCTCCCTGGCACTGGCAGCCACCCTGGGCCCTTGTGGGCTGGTGGTGGCTCTGAGCTGAGCCCTCCTCTCTTCCAGCGGCCCCAGCATGGTGCTCAAGGCCTTCTTCCCCACGTGCTGCGCCTCAGCGGACAGCGGCCTCCTGGTGGGACGGTGGGTCCCGGAGCAGAGCAGTGCTGTGGTTCTGGCTGTGGTGCACTTTCCCTTCATCCCCGTCCAGGTCAAGGAGCTCCTGGCCCAGGTGCAGCAGGCCAGCCAGGTGGGCGTGGCTGTGCTGGGCACCTGGTGCCACCGCCGGCAGGAGACAGAGGAGAGCCTGGGCCACTTCCTGGAGGGCCTGGGCGCCCTCTTCTCCCACGAGCCCTGGCGCAGCTGTGTCGGGAGAGGGGCAGCAAGTCCTGGAGCTGCAAGGCCACCCGCTGGCAGGGGCCTGCGCCCCCCGCCCCCGCCTGCGAGGACCAGGTCATGCTCGTCTTCTACGACCAGCGCAAGGTGCTGCTGTCACGGCTGCACCCGCCCTCGGCCCTGCCCGAGTGCCAGGCCGGGGATGCCACAGCCAGCGCGGGCGGCCTGGCTGCTGTCTTTGACACAGTGGCGCGGAGTGAGGTGCTTTTCCAAAGTGACCGGTTCGATGAGGGCCCCGTGCGGCTGACGCACTGGCAGTCGGAGGGTGTGGAGGCCAGCATCCTCGTGGAGCTGGCCAAGCGCGCGGCAGGGCCCGTCTGCCTGCTGCTGGCCTGTCTGCTGTCACTGGTCTCCGCTGCCAGCGCCTGTCGGTAGGTGTCCCTGGGGCTGGGGTGTTAGGTCAGGCTCACAGAGGCCAGATGGGCCCTTTAAGAGGCCCACGCTGCCCCTGCACCCCGCTCTCATCCCGCACCCCGTCCCCACTGGGGGCTGCTCTCCTGGTGCTTCTTGCTCAAGGTAAATACAGGCTTCCCGGCAGCCTCACTGGTTCCTCCCCTGGTCCCTGAGTGTGCTCTCCTTCCCCCCAGGGCCCTGAGCGTGCTCTCCTTCTCCCTGGGCCCCTGAGCGTGCTTTCCTCCCCGGGGGCCTGAGCGTGCTCTCCTTCCCCCCGGGTCCCTGAGCATGCTCTGGGCCTGAGCGTGCTCTCCTTCCCGCCCTGGTCCCTGAGTGTGCTCTCCTTCCCCCCGGGGCCCTGAGCCTGCTCTCCTTCCCCCCGGGGCCCTGAGCGTGCTCTCCTTCCCCCCAAGGCCCTGAGCGTGCTCTCCTTCCCCCCGGGGGCCTGAGCGTGCTCCTTTGGTGGCCCTGCACTTGGCAGGTGCCCCGTCGGCCCCTCTGGCCAACAGCAGGGCTCTGGGTTGCCCTGGAGTCAGGTGCTGAGTTGCCAGTGGACATTTTGTTCACCTTTGCTTGAGAACACATCCCCTCACATCTGCAGGTCTGTGAAGCGTCTGGTGCTTCCTTTGCTGCGTGAAGGGTCAGTCTTGTTGGGCTTGACCCTTGACATGGTCGTCCGTCCAGCAGGTGCCCAGCTTCAGTGCCTGGAGTCAGCACCTCGTGTTCCCAGTTGATAGGAGCGACTGCGACCCCCACTGGGCTGCTCACCGGGGCCCTGCCCTGTGTCCACAGCCCATGGAGTTCAGCAGTGTGGCCATGGGTGTTTGGGGCCACCAGGGCCTTTTCCCTCTGCATGGTGAGGGGTAGTGGCCATGGCCGTGGCGGCCCCAACGCAGGGAAACCCAAGGCCCCGAAGGCTATCACCTCCGTGCCCCGCAGGGTGTTCCGGCCGTGGCCGCTGTCCTTCATCTGGAGCAAGCTGTCCACCTGCGAGCAGCTCAGGCACCGGCTGGACCAGCTGACGTTCGTCGTCAGCGCCCACAGGGCCGGGGGCCCCACCCAGCTGATGAGGTGCGGGCGCTGCAGCCCCCCGCCCCCCGCTGACCCCCGCGGTGGCCTGCACGCTCACGCCGCTGAACCTGCTTCCAGGAGGGCCAACACTCTGGTCTCCGTGCTGCTCGACATGGCCCTGGGCCTCCTGCTGCTGTTCTGGCTGCACAGGAAGGACCGCTTCGCTCAGCTGGCCGAGGCGCTTGTCCCCGTGGCTGACGTGAGTTGGCGGGAGGGCCGTGGCTGCTCTCCAGCACCTGCTTCCCAGGGACAGGGCAGGCCCTTCCTGGGAGCAGCTCTCAGTGGGCCCGCCTGGTCCCCTCAGCCACTGTGTCCTGCGGAACCCGTGGAGCTGCGTAGATGCGGGCCCTGCAGCTGAGCTGCCTTGCCACTGCTGGCCTCGGCCTTGCCGTCCTGACAGTGGCCATCTAGAGCCCCTTTCCAGGTTTTGCAGGGGCGCTGCCTGCCTGCCAGGCCCAGGTCCTGGCGCCCCGTGGCCCTGCTGTGCGCGGTCATTTCTGCTCTCCTGGCCATCAGCTCGGGCCTGTGCACAGTCAGCGGGTC
>SJXQ01004452.1:209340-222129 GCA_006408695.1 Aepyceros melampus
CTCGAGACTCTGGCCCCCAAGGGTCTCCTTCCCTGGGGGCTGCCCCCTGGGGTCCCCAGTGCCTTCCAGCTTGTCTCAGTAGGGGAATCCAGCCAGTCTGGGGGGTCCAAGCCACTGCCAACCCCAAGCCTGGTCCAGTGGTTCCAGGAAGCTGGGCAGCAGCGTCCCTGGCACCGAGTCACACAGGGCTTCCTGTCGACGCTCTGGGGAGACTGTTCTGCAGCAGGAGCTGCCCACGGACCTCTGGGTGTCTCTCAGTGAAGCCAGGCCACAGAGGGTGCCCCTGCTGGCAGCAGGGACCCGCCCACCTGGCTGCCTATTCCCACCCTACTCCCTGTAGGAACAGGCTTGTTGGCTATATCTTCCATCCTGACACTGGCTTGTGGCAGGGGCAGGCAGCCCCCAGGCAGGGGTCCCAGCGCTGGTCTGTACCTGCCTGGCAGCCACAGGTAGGATCCGGGTGTGGGTGTGAGCCCAGAGTCCTGGGGGCGGGGGGCCTCAAGAGGTGGTGGTGTCATGTACAGCCTGTCATCGCGAAGGCAGAGACGTGTGTGCAGCAGGCGGTGGGGCTGTGCCCCTGTCCACCCAGGCACTCGGGACTGCCCACCTGACACCCACGCTCCCCCGCTGGGGGCTACAATGGGGAGGCCTGGGCGCATCCCTACAGCCCAGGGTCAGGAGGGTGGGTCCTGGCTCTGTCTTTTCTGCTGGGACAATAAAGCCTCCAGTGTGCTTGGAGTGTGCGACTGTGCCTTCATCGCACTTGAGCAATGGGTCTGGGGAGGTGCCCCTTCTCCTGGGACGAGGGCCCCCACTGTCTATCCTGAGATAATGACCAAGCTGGGGGGCAATGGGCACTCCGCAGGCCTCTGCAGATCTGGGGACTGGGTGTGTAGCTCCTTGAAGATATCCTGGCGTGGATGGACGGATCCAGGGCCACTTACTTTCTAGTTTGGGCCTTGCCCTGGCATGAGGGGCTCCCAGAGCAGGACTCGGGCCCGGGGTACAGACCTCTGGGTGAGTCTGATAAGCGTGTTGTTACCTGAGACCTGGGACTCCACACACAGAAGGGGTACTTCCTGACGGACTCTTCGTCCTGCAGCCTCCAGGGCCCGCGGATGGCTGCCCTGAGCCTGCTATCTGGGCTGTGGGGGAAAGGGTAGAAGCCTGAAGAGGCCACTTGGCAACTTCCAGGCCAGTCTCTCCACCGGGGTCAGCAGAGGACCCACGTGAGGCCTGGCGGGCAGGACCACACCCCACGTTCTGCTGAGAAGGGTCTCCACCTTCAGAAACAGCACCCGGGGCCTGCCTTACCTGCTGAATTCTCCCCTGCTCCGCTCAGCCTGCTGGGCAGCGGTAGCCATGTTCCCAGCCTTGTCAGGCAGCTGTCACTCGTTCTGGGTACAGGACTGCCTGGCCGTCTCCCAAGGGCAAGGCCTGGCCCCAGAGCTGGCAGAGGGAACAGTGGCCACCGGCAGCCACTGAGACACGCCACCTGCACGTCCCAGCTGCTCCCATCCTGTCTGGCCTCTGGACTTGTATGGCTTTCATCCGTGGCCCCCACCCCAGCCCAGGGCTCTGACCGCTCCTACCACGCTGACCTGGTAGGGCTTTGTGCTCAGGTCGCCCTGAGAAATGGACAATTCCCCTTTCATCTGGGCTGCTACCTCCCTGACAGGTCTTCACGGCCGCCCGCAGAGGAGGGCCTGGTGCTCTTCTGCTGCAGAGACAGGCTCAGAGAGGGACGGCCAGCTGCTGAAGCAGGCAGCCTGAGGCCCACGTGCGCTCCCGCTGTGACTTCTCACCAAGAGACAGCCGGCATGCCACTTCGCGCCCTTCACCAGATCCCCTTGGCTACTGGCTTGCTGCGGCCGCTTTGTTGAGCTCATACTCTGATCATCAGTTGCCCCTAACTGTGCCCTGAAAGGCCCAGTGTGCCTCCTATCTTGTGAGGCCAAGGCCTGACCTATGTACCCAGGGCACGGTGAGGGAAAGGGTGACGAGAGAGGCGGCGCCACCACTTCCCCTGCTCCCTTTGCCCTCAAGCGTCCCCAGCCCTGCTCTATCTGTCCCGGCACCAGGGTCCTTAAGATCGCGCCAGTCACTTGGTAGCCTGTCCCTACATGGGGTTCGTCTGATGATCCTAGGCTTCAGCTCCTGTGCTCTTGGTGGGAACACGCAAATGCCACTGTGACCTCGGGCATCTCCTTGGGAGGAACACCGAGTCTGCCCATCCCTGTGAAGTCAGCCTGACACACCAGGGCCGCCTCTGCAAGCTGCTGTCCCTTCCACGTGACAGTGACCAGTACAGAGATACCGCGGCCCCCTGTTCTGTCCCTCCTCCCGCTTTGGCTCACTGGTTGCAGCGTCCCCTGCTGGTTCTTGCTGGGCATGCACATGCTCCAGCGCCCTCCACCTGAGGCACTTCAGTGGGGCCCAGGGTTGGAGGTTGAGTAACCAGCAGACCAGTTACTCAGTCACTTGTGTGACTCACCAGTCACTTGTGTGACTCACCCCATGGGTGGACCCCAGGCCCTACTCAGTTGGGAGGGGGAGACTCCCAAGACCACTTCTTTATTCCCCTTCTCTGGATAGAGGCTGGGTCTGGGGGCCTGGCCGCAGCCAGTGGATGGGGAAACTACAGGGGACACCATCAGGCTCTTCACCAGAGGGGCCCAGAGTGACCCTCGACCACTCAGCACCTGGGTGCCTTGCGGGGCTGACCCAGGACTTGTGAGCGGAGGGCTGTTCTGGACTGCTGTGTCCTTAGCCTCAGTCTCCTCAAAGGTCATCCCTGCAGAAAGCATGAGCTACGTGGAGGCCACCTCCTCCACCCACAGGGCCTGTTGGGCTCAGGGAAGGCACTCCTCCACCATCCCTCCCTCGTCTGGGCCCTCCGGCTCCAGACCCTGTGGGTTCTTGCTAAGCCCTTCTGCCCTGGGGCCGGGAGGTCAGAGGCCAGAGAGGACAGTGGTGCTGGAAACTGCTAAGTCCGCAGGACAGGAGGCACCTGCAAGGCTGCTGCGTCTTTCTCCCAGGACTGGACTCCACGGACTGGTCTCGGGTGGCCGCACCTGCTGCATGGGCTCTGGTAAGGACCCAGTGGCCTCGCTCCGTCCTGGGTGATGGAGAGGCAGGGAGCAGGGGCCCCCAGTCCTGAGGTACAAAGGGTGGTTTTGACTTAAAATTCTCTTCAAAGTGGGATAACAGTTTCTCACCCACCATCCCTTCCAAGCAGCCACAGACTCTGAGTAAGAAATGTCACCACCAGTGAGGAGTGACTTCCAAGCAGGGAGAAGGCAAGGCCAGGCAGAGGTGGGCTCCAAGGTTGGTGCAGTGACCTCTGCAGGAGAGGCTTGGCTTGGCTGTGGCTCTCCAGCCCCGCCAGCTGAGGACTAACGAGACCACCCATGGGCTGGCGTTTGTGCAAACACTGTGTTGTGGGAGGATGTGCCCTGTCTTGGCATGCTGGCGGCCCCATCTGCCGTGAGCCAGCATCCAGGCTATGGCCGCTGTGTGGATTGTGAGTGAACCGGATGGACCTGCTCACCCCCTTGCCCATGAGTGGCCCAGAGCTGGGAGGGTACCAAAAGCCTCTCCCTGCAGGCAGGTCTGAAAGGGCCTGGTGCTCACCAGGTGCCGTGCACCCAAAAGAGCGACCAGGCCTCCCTAGGAGGCCTCCCCGGTGCTCCACCAAAGTGAAATGGCAGAGTCCACACGGCTCACTGCTCACTGCAGGTTATCTGCAGCTTTTGGGTGGTGGTCACTCAGTTGGGCCCCTCCCATGCAGAGGTCTGCTCCCTGTGAAGACCACTGACTGCTGGAAATGGCCCGGGCTCGGTGACCCACGAGGAAGAGTTCCTGGTGGCCTCTCGCTCGCCTCCTCGGCACGTGACAGTTGAGCTGTCCTCGGGGCCTAGTTGCTCTGCTGGCGTGCTTGTTCCCTCTGCATGCAGTCTTTCTGGGGAGCCCCAACAAATGTGGCCTCTGCCAGCTCGGGTCCTTTTCAATGACTTATTTTCAATGTCTTTATTAAGCCATATTTTATATATTACAAAATTCAACCATTTCAAGTGTACAATTCTTGAGTTTTACAAAATATTTGTATTTGGCCATGCTGGATCTTAGTTGTAGCACATGGGACCTAGTTCCCTGACCAGGGATCGAACCCAGGCCCTCTGCATTGGAGCACAGAGTCCTTGTCACTGGGCCACTAGGGAAGTCCTTACAGTCACTGGATTTTTAATAGCTTTACCAAGTAGTATAACCATCACCACTGTTAGAACATTTTCATCATCCCAAAGAGACGTTGTGCCCGGTAAGCAGGCACTCACCGTTTCCCCTCCCCCAGGTCCTGGCAACCACTGATTACTTTCTGTGGACTTGCCTATTTTGGATGTTTCATATAAATGTAGCAGGCATTAGCACTTTATTCCTTTTTACGAATGAAAATCTGTTGTTTGGATACACCACATCTTGTTTATCTGTTGATTTGCTGATGGACATTTGAGTTGTTTCCACCTTTTGGTTACTGTGAGTAATGTTGCTGTGAACATTCATACACTACTTTTTGTATAAGAGTATGTTTACATTTCTCTAGGAGAGGAATTGCTGCATTGTGGAAAAACTTGGCTTAAAGCTCAACATTCAGAAAACGAAGATCATGGCATCTGGCCCCATCACTTCATGGGAAGTAGATGGGGAAATAGTGGAAACAGTGTCAGACTTTATGTTTTTGGCCTCCAAAATCACTGCAGATAGTGACTGCAGCCATGAAATTAAAAGAAGCTTACTCCTTAGAAGAAAAGTTATGACCAACCTAGACAGCATATTGAAAAGCAAAGACATTACTTTGCCAACAAAGGTCCGTCTAGTCAAGGCTATGGTTTTTCCAGTGGTCATGTATGGATGTGAGAGTTGGACTGTGAAGAAGGCTGAGCACCAAAGAATTGATGCTTTTGAACCGTGGTGGTGGAGAAGACTCTTGAGAGTCCCTTGGACTGCAAGGAGACCCAACCAGTCCATTCTGAAGGAGATCAGCCCTGGGCTTTCTTTGGAAGGACTGATGCTAAAGCTGAAGCTCCAGTACTTTGGCCACCTCATGAGATGAGCTGACTCATTGGAAAAGACTCTGATGCTGGGAGGGATTGGGGGCAGGAGGAGAAGGGGACGACAGAGGATGAGATGGCTGGATGGCATCACTGACTCGATGGGTGTGAGCTGAGTGAACTCCGGGAGTTGGTGGTGGACAGGGAGGGCTGGTGTGCTGCGATTCATGGGATTGCAAAGAGTCGGACATGACTGAGCAACTGAACTGAACTGAACTGATGGTACTTTTATGCTGGACTTGTAAAAAATTATTATTTTTGGCTGTGCTGGGTCTTTGTTGCTGTGCAGGCTTTTCTCTGGTTGCAGAGAGAGGGAGCTACTCTCTAGTTGTGGTGTGCAGGTTTCTCACTGAAGTGGCCTCTCGTTGCGGAGCACAGGCTCTTGGGCTCCCAGGCTCTAGAGGCTCAGTAATTGTGACTCATGGGCTTGGTTGCTCCATGGCATGTAGAATCTTTCCCGACCAGGGATTAAACCCATGTCTCCTGCATTGGCAGGTGGATTCTTTACCACTGAGCCACTAGGGAAGCCCATATGCTAAACTTTTGTTAACTACATGTCATGTATGAATATATTCCCAGGAAAATGTTATCAATGAGAACACCACTCTCCATCCCCAAAGGAAACCATGTTGTCCATTTGGTGAGCATCCTTCCAGACTTTATCCTGTGCACACATTATATTTCTCTACACACAAATCTAGAGTGAAACGAATTAAAATTTTAAAGCATTCCTGTTAAAGTTACACTGGGTATAACCGTACTGTCATTTGTCTTCGCAGTTTACCTCAATGACTGAAGGGGCTGCGTAAACCTGGTTGATTTAATGGCAACCTATCCCGGGTCTAGGTGGTTTCACCACTTTCACCATCACTACAATGCTCCACATGATTCTTTGAGCTTGTTTCTGACAGCTTCTCCAGGCTAAACAAGACACGGGATTATCAGGCTGTCCAACCTCCCTCCCAGAGAGCTGTTCCCCACATTGTGGCCCACATGTGACGTTGCCGATCCAATGGGGAGTATTATTTTGCTTTACTTTCCATCTTGAAGAGTAAAACTGTTATCTTCACACGTGTTCGTTCACACGCATTTCTAATCCATCCTGTAAACAAGCCCAAAGTCACTTCCTCCTGGGGTCCCCTGGTCAAACCTCAGAGCCCCACGCCCTGCCCCTCTTCCTGGGGCCCCCACCCGGTCACACCAGCTCCGAGCCGGCAGTGCCATCTTCTCTGGAGCCGGAGGAAAATCAGCGCAATAAGCCCGCCATTCCGCAGCGTCTGGCCATCGGGGCCCCGCTGTCTAACTGCAGGCCTTGCAAGAGGAAAACCAGAGGCGAAGGACCGGAGCGGACCTGCTGAGCTGGGGGCCCTGCGCCCTCGCCATGACCCGAGCATCCTTTCCTCACCGCCGCCAGAACCTCCGCACCGCCGCCCGCCGCCCTCCTCGGTCCTCTGGGCCCGCCCCCTCCTCACACCATACTTCATCGCCCCGGCGCCCACGCGGGAGCGGAAGTCCCGCCTCCCGCGGCCACTCCGAGCGCCGATTGGCTCCCCTCTCCGCGCCACGCCCCCTCGTCGGAGAGCGCAGCTTCCGAGGGCGCTGAGGCAGGTGGGCCGCTCCGTCCCGTCCGAGGTTTTCGTGGGGGCAGCGGCTTCGACTTTCTCGAGACCTCAGTCCTCCTGCGCCTAGCCGCCTCACCCCGTCTGGGGAACGGCCTCCGTCCTGCTCCGTATGCGGAAGGAGGGGCGTATGCAAACAACCTGGAGCTCCAGGCTCCTGATTGGTGAGCATCTAGGAAGCGGGGCGGGCTCAGAGGCCGAGACCGATGTGCGGGCGGTTCAGTTGCTCTGGGAGGGTCTGCAGCGGCGGCCAGTGGCGAAGGGGAGGGCGGGCTGAGGAGCCGTGGGAGCAGGGAGCAGGGTTGCCTGTGAGTCCGCGATGCTCTGTGGGACGCAGCGGGGACGACGGGGCTGTGACGGACGTGCAGGCGGACCAGTGCTTCCGGGAAAGCGGGCGGCAGAGGGCCAATGGCGACGGCGGGAAGGCGGAGCACCTGCGGCCTTCTCCGCGCGGCCTGCCAAGCGGCGGGGCGGGGCATCTGTGATGGACCTGCGCTCGGGCTAATGGCCGTGGAGAGGGGGCGGGGCAGGACCGATTGGCGGGGGCGGTGGAGCAGGTGCGGGCTGTGCGGCCTCGCCGTCCCCCGGCCCCGCTCATCCGCGCCGGCGCCCGCAGGTCGGCTGGAGGCCTCCGCCGCCGGGCTCCGCGGCGCCGTGGGAATGCGGGCTAGGCCCGCGCGCGCGTGAGCGACGATGGGAACGCAGGGCAGCCCGGTCAAGAGCTACGACTACCTGCTCAAGTTCCTGCTGGTGGGCGACAGCGACGTGGGCAAAGGCGAGATCCTGGAGAGCCTGCAGGACGGCGCGGCCGAGTCCCCGTACGCCTACAGCAACGGTAAGCCGGCACCTGGCGCCGCCCGGCGACCTGCGTCTGCCTGGACGCGGGCCGGCGCCGGGCGGGGGCCGGGGAGCAGCGTCCTAGCTCGCCGGGGCCCGCCGCGGCCCGCGGCCTTCTGGGGCGGAGACTTGGTCTCGGGCCTCCGAGGAAGAAGGGCCTTGCTTTGGCCGCGCCGCCGCTCCAGGTGTGCACACCTGGGCGTCCTCAGAGGAAGGCGATTGGCTCCGGGCTCCGAGCATCAGCACCTTGTGCTGGAGGAAAACGCGCGCTCCTGAGGGGATTAAATGTTCTGTCCACGTTCCCGGACGTGTGGCCCAAACACAGCACATACGCATCGCTGGCACCTGCCTGGGCTCCTCTCAGCGTCTGCGGTTGACGGGGCAGCGCGGCCCCTCCCAGGCTCTGGCGCTCCTTCCCCGGGACCATCGTGCTCCCGGCAAGGTTGTCTTTCCTGAGGAATTCTGCTGCTTGGCGTCCTCGTCCTCCACACTCTGTGTCTCGGGTTCTTGCCGAGGCTGTTTACTAACCTGTTGGCCTGTGGCGGCTGAGACTGTGGACTCTGCTCCTCCATCCTTTCCTTTCAGGACTGTCAGGGTCGTAGGGTTACCTGGGCTGGCCGGGCCCTTTCCTGCTGAGGTCTGTTCCACCTCCCCGAGCACATGCTCCCAGCCTCAGAGAGAGTAGGGGCGAGCGGGCCAGCGGGAGGCCTCCACTGCCACTGCTGGGTGTCTCCAGGCACGGATGGTGGACTCTTGAGTCACCTTCCTGGAGCTGATGCCCAGGAGGCCGGTGGTGCGTATCCGGCAGATCCCGAGGCCAGGGCGCAATCAGGGCAGCAGAGGTTTCCTCCGACGAGACCTCTACTGCCGAGGGTCCTCCCGCCAGGTGTGGGGAGCGCTGAGGACACAGCCACAGGTGGAGAGGGGACCCGCCTCCTCCCTGTGACAGGCGGAGCGCTGCCTGAGTTGTGGAGATGGCAGGGACTCAGGGACTCCCAGTGACCTGGGCCAGCGGGGGTCAGCCAGAAACAGTGAAGGGAGCCTCTCGCGGGTAGTCCTCTCGCTCCCCACTCCTTGGGAGCTCAGATTCCTTTCTGCTAACATCCCGCCATTGGGCCAGAGGAGGGGTCCGTGCCTCGGCATGACTTGGCTCCTGTGGACCAGCCGCTGGGAGTTGCTGGCACAGTGGCGGCTGGCGGGAGGGAGGCGCCGGCGGCCCAGCGGCTTCTCCCCAGGGCTCCACAGACTCCTCTCTGACGCTGTCCACACTGCTGGAAGCCTTCAGCTGCCTCTCGGGCCCTTCCCGTTCTCAGAGGGCAGTTCCACCCTTGGCACCCTGGCTCCCAGAGTTTTCAGGGTTAGAGGCAGCGGGAAGACACGTCGTGGTGACACGCCCATGTCCTGGGAGGCTGAAGAAAAGGCACAGCTCCGTCCTCACTGTCTGCTCCTGGCGTCAGTGTTGCTGGGCGCACGCCTCCTTTGAGCCCGGGGTGTGGGGGAAGGAAGGAAAGAGCTGGAGGGGCCGGAGGGGCGAGCTGGTTTGAGGGGTGGCCGGCCTGAGGTCTGCCCTGACGGTTGTTTCCTTGTTTTTGGGACCGAGTGTGCTGCTGCGTCCCTGGACAGGTCCAGCTGTTTTTGGGGCAGGAGGTTGGTTTCCGTCCTCAGTGCCGACCTGAGGGAAGCTGCATACTGGAGCTCTCATGCTGGGGTGTGCCCTCTGCTGTTTTCTCCATTGCTTTGTCCCCAGTGTTGACAGGAGACTTGCGCTTGGGAGCCACAGCAGGCAGCCTGCTTTGGCACCCCTGGGCTCACGATTACCACCCAGCCCCTCCCAGTCTCTCTCTTCCTTTGTGTTTTCCTGGGCACCTCAGTCTGGAGCTAGGTGATTTCGGGGTTGCCTTCCTCTGTTGGGTGCCAAGGTCTGGGGTGAGATTGCAGCGGCAAGCCCTTCTCACACTTGCGCTCGCACCCTTGGCTGCGTCTTCACCCTGGACCTGGCTCTTCTCCCCGATGACCACAGCCCTCTGCTGCAGTGCTTCGTATCTGCGGTGCATCCCAGGAACTGACCAGGTGCACAGTGGCTGCTCCCTGAAGAGCTGGCCACTTGCCTGGTTTGGGCGTGGGCAGTACTTAGTGCGGGGCACACGCCTTTCACAGGGGTCACAAGGCTCAGGACCACATCAGTTAGGACATCATCCCTCCGTTGCTTGGAGAACATGGGGAAGGTGTCAGTGTCCAGCACCCTGACCTGGAGCGAGCTGCGGAAGGAATGCAGGAGGGAGGGCAGATGGCGCTGGGCTGATGGTACTGACCTGGGCGCTCTGGAGAGCACGGTGGAACTGCGTGCAACTGTCAGAGACTGTGCGCAGGTCACTCTCGGGATGGGAAGTGGGACTTTGCAGCTCTTTGGGACCTAGCTGGGAAGTAGAAGTGGATGAAGTGAAGTTGAGCTTCTCAGGTGGCACAGTGGTAAAGAATCCACCTGCCAAGGCAGGAGATGCAGGTTCGATCCCTGGGTCTGGAAGATCCCCTGAAAGAGGAAGTGACACCCACTTCTGTATTCTTACCTGGAAATTAGATAGAGAAGGCTGGCGGACTGCAGTCCATGGGGTCACAAAGAGCTGGATGAGCAACTGGGCATGCAGGAAAGGTGAACTTGAAATTGAACTCTTGAGTGTAAGGTGGTAACTGAAGTTTCTCAGTCACATTCAGGATCTGGTAGTAATGAGCAGGTTTTGGTGTCCATGGTGGACCATTTTCTTCTGTGGAGGTTGGAATGTCCAGACTGTTGTTGGCTGCAGACATGCATCCTTCAGAAGCAGGGAGACGGAAACAACG
This sequence comes from Aepyceros melampus, assembly GCA_006408695.1. Lineage (NCBI taxonomy): Eukaryota > Metazoa > Chordata > Mammalia > Artiodactyla > Bovidae > Aepyceros > Aepyceros melampus. Next base: position 219,743 of record SJXQ01004452.1, read on the forward strand.
ATGAGGGAGACCGGCCCCGATGGGGGCAGTGGGCACCACCAGGAGCACTCAGGGGATGTGCTCACACACGGGGCGGCTGCTCGGCAGGCAGGCTTCCAGGATCCTGGGCGGGCTCTGCCAGGTTGAGTCAAGGCGTGCAGAGGGCGTGGCAGAGAGGACGCCCATCCTCAGATGGAAGAGCAGAGCGGGGAAGGCCTGAGCCCTGGGAGTGGGCTGGTTCTCTGCCCACAGCAGGTGCAGATCTGGGCAAAGGAGTCTGTCAACCCTGGACACAGGTCTTTGTGCTGCTTAGTTGCTCAGTTGTGTCCGACTCTTTGCAACCCCATGGAGTGTAGTCCGCCAGCTCCACTGACCATGGGCTTCTCCAGGCAAGAATACTGGAGTGGGTTGCCAGCATTTCCTTCCCCACGGGATCTTCCTGACCCAGGGATTGAACCCGGGTCTCCTGCATTGGCAGGCAGATTCTTTACCACTGAACCACCTGAGAAGCCCCTGGACAGAGATCTTGGCTGGTGATAAACACAGGTGTGTGAGTCCGAAAGGCTACCTGGTGTGTTCTCTGGGTCAGACTGAGCGTGGCACCGTGGGCCCTCAGTGGGCAGATGTCTTGGGACCAGGGCGGTCCTTGAGGACGTGAGCTGAGCTGACAGCCGCCTGCGCCTTCCCTGGGAGCAGTTGTCTGTCACCTGGTCCGAGGTGGGGAGGGTGCCTGCAAATGAGGGCTGTGTGCGCCTCTCTGGGAGGGATGGGGAGGGATGGTGATAGGTGCAAGAGATGGGGTATGCAGGCCTGAGAACGCAGAGATGTCCATCTGAGGGGCACCGAGGTGCTGTGTTCAGGTCCAGAAGCCGGCCACCCGCGCCCACCCTGTGGGCTGCGCTGCCCCCGGGCTGCGATAGCTCAGCACTTCCTGCCCCACATTTGGCCCCCCTCTCTTCCTGGGTCCGATGTTGTCTGTCCTCAAACTGCTGGACTCTGATTTTCCCGCTGATGCAGTTTGGGCTAGAGGAGGTGTGTCCCTGAGCCCAGGGCTCGGGGGATGTGGCCGCAGAGGCCTGTCAGCTGCGAGTGTGCACCCGTGTGTACACACACCACACACACCACACACACCACGGGGCTGTGATGATCTGACTTGGCCCGCGTCAGCAGCACCCATATCCCTTAACAATGGGAGCAACTTGGTCATGCTGTCGTTGTTGGGAGTGTTTTCCTCTCTGGCACTTGGCAACACGTAGTCTTCAGGGGGAGGTCCTGGTGAAGAGGACGTGGGAAGACACTCACCCCTGAGGTGCAGCAGGATGGGGTGCTCGCCATGAGCTCAGCACAGCCCGGGTCAGAGGATGCTTGCTTTCCCGCCGGGTGTGCGCCGCCTGTGTCCAGACGTGGACTAGCCCCGCTTCCCGCGAGTGATGAGGCACCCACCCTGAGGAATTTAAGGGGCACATCTGCAGGAAAGCAAAGCTTTTTTCTTTTTTTTTTAATAAAAATGAAAAACTTGAAGCAGCCCACAGATCTGGCAAGGACATATGGAAATTGGTAGGGTAAGATATTGTGGAGCGTTTAAAAACGCTGGTGTAGAGAAATAGTGAATGAACATTCAGTGGTTAGGGAAGCCTTTCTCATCTTGTCAAGTCTGTGTAAGTAAGACAAAGGGCAGAATCGTCGACTGAAACACTCAAGAATGTTAATGGTCACCTTTGAGTTTTGGGATTATCAGTAGGGTGTTGTGTTTTTTTTCTTTTTTAATAACGGAAGTTTTGTGTGTGAAACATGGCTTGCTCTTCACTGACAGCAGAAAGCTTTTGCTTTGGTTTGGTCTCATGTGGTTTTCAAGGTGTTAAGGGAACCAGCCCACGACCTCCTTGGAGCTGCTCCCCAGCCCGAGTGCCCACGTGCAAGGATGTCTGCTCTGTCCCTTCCAGGCCTGTGACGGGCTGCCGCCTGCACCCGTGGTTCCGACCCTGCACCGCCGGAGAAGGGCGGGCATGGGGCCAGCACGTCGTGCTTGTGCTGAGGACATCTCTGTGGTCAGCAGGTCAGTGAGTGGCCCTGATCACAGTGTGATTCAGGCCCCAGCCGCCCCATCCCATGGCCCCTCCGGCCCGCTTCTCCTGCCTGAACTTCTGTAAGCGGAGCCACATGACTCGGCCTCTCTTGTCTTCTTGTTTTGACCAGTGAGTTTCCATGTCTGGGTCACCCTGAGGGGCGCTGGTGTGCAGATTCTCACATGTGTCTTGGCAAGTGAGCACGCGTGTTTCTGTCAAGGGTGCAGTGAGTGCTGGGGGTGGGCACCGCCCGGCAGCTTTCTGGAGCAGACGTGCAGTTTGTGCCTGACGAGGAGGGCGTGAGGGCTGTGCGCACTCCACGCTCACTGTGCTGAGGGCCGC
>SJXQ01004452.1:223114-236068 GCA_006408695.1 Aepyceros melampus
AGACCACTGCTGTGGTCACCCATCCCCCAGGCACTCTGTGAGACCACCGCCACGGTCACCCATCCCCCGGGCACTCCTGAGACCACCGCTGTGGTCGCCCGTCCCCCTGCCGCTCCCTCTGCCGTCCCTCGCCGTCTCATGGCTCTGCAGGCACAGCGGTCAGTCAGGTGGGGCTGAGTCCCTGTTCCTTTGTTGTGGACAGAAGGCTGTCCCAGCCCCTCAGGGTCACTTGCGCTCCTCACCAGGTCCCCCCTTCTACTCTGAGAGCCAGGGCAGGGCCCTCCTTCCATCGCATCTGTCAGACTCACTGGCCAGGGGTGCCTACCTCTGAGGACTCGCGATGACATCGGGCCGGGGAGCCCAGGGTCCTCTCCTCTCTTGAGGCCCGGGACCCATCATGTTGGCCAGGCCCTTCGCCCTGTGGGAAGCGTGTCCTCAGGTTCCAGGACTAGGACCACACAGCCCTACAGGGAAGGGTCTTTGGGTTGTTGGTGTTCGTCGGCTTTTGCAGGCTGGTCGGCGGAGCTCACGTCCGTGTTTCTGCCCCTGCCAGCACTGGGCGGGCGTTCCGCAGTTGACATGCTCCCACCTGACTCTGGAGATGGTGTTAGGAGGTGGGGCCTTCGGGAGGTGATCTGGTCAGGATGGCTCCCTCGCCGCCTCCGCCCAAGGACATGGTGGGCAGCCACCCTCCAGATGCTGGATCCCCCGCGCTGAGTGGTCTCCTGGCCTCCAGACAGCGGCAGACAAATGCCTGCTGTACATGAGTCCCAGTCTGCGGAATTGTTTCAGCTCCAAGCCGACCAGAAAGCACCACGCACATGTCTGTGGGCAGGAATCCGGGCCTCAGGGCTCTGCACACTCGTGGGCCAGGCCAAAGGCCCGCTGGGCTCAAATGTTGTCAGCGGCGGTGCCCGGCCTCCGTTCCTAGACACAGGCCTCTTCCCAGGAGCCTCCTGCTTCACAGAGCCGCAGGACTGTCTGTGCAGTGTGATCATGGAGCGGCCATCGTCACTGGGCCCTTCTCTGAGGGGCAGAAACCAGGCTTGGCCCCATCGCCCTTGGGAGGACTGGGGCCTGTGCCCACCTGTGAGGGCCTGCCACACTGCGGGAGACCCTCCTCTGCCCTCCGCGTGCCCTGGAAGGAGGCACGTGGCAGAGAGAGGCCTTGCTGCCCCCCCTCCCCCCTCCAGGGAGAGGGTGTGCAAGGACTGGTCAGGTGTGTCAGGAGGACCGTTTGGCCTGGCGCCGCCTGCACGGCCATGCACAGCCCTCAGCACTTTTGCATGTCTGCTGCTGTTGCTGAACACTGTTTCTGGTTCCGCAAGGACCTAGGCCTTTTTTGCCTTTGTCTGTCTCTGGAACTTGGCGAGATCTGGTTTTCCCTCCCTAAGGAGTAGCTCTGAAGAGCAGCAGCTGCCTGTCTGGGTTTGCAGTAGCACCCTGACGCTGGGTGTTGGCATTGCATTGGGTCCAGGAGGGGAGCAAGGGTCTGGGGCTGTGCTGGGAGAGCAGCTCCTCCCACGCAGGGATGGCGGGGAGCCCCTCCACGCCCGCGAGCTGTGCGCCCATGTCTGGCGCAAGGGGAGGCATTGATCAGCATTTTATCTTTCGTTCTTAACCCAGTCTTTATCACTCGTTTTTTTCTCACTGTTATGAATTTTTAACAAGTTGTCCTGTGGCTTTTCATCTTGTTGGGAAGTGCCTGGGTGATATACGCTAGAGCTGCTGATTTCTCCGTAAAGACTAAACTTTGGATGGAAGAGCGGCTGGCAGGTTGTTTTGTGGGTGAGGCACCCCTCCTTGCTGGTTCTGCAGATGGGTCTGAGTTTAGCCTGGACTGGTGCATGGGAAATGCCCCCCCAGCCCCCAGGGGTCAGTCAGGCTGTGCCTGGTGGTCTTGGTCCTGAAAGCTGTTGCTCCCAAGGAGGGCAGAGCCCTGGGCTTCTGAACACCCGTGATCTTGGCTTGTGCGGAGGCTAAAGCTGAGAACTGATGCTGCTTGTCCCCTTCAACCCTGCTGACCTTGTTATTTCCCAGGGCTTGAGCAAAGGTGGGTTTTCTTGAGGTCTTTTGTCCTGCGTCGGTGCCCGCAGGTGTGGGAAATGTGGGTCCCAAGGGAGGACTGCTTGCTGCACTGCGGGGAGAAGGGCCTGAGGGGGGTGGCCCCCGCACCAGGCTGTCTTCCACAGGAGGGCCCTGGGGCCGCGGGGGCCCCACCAGGCTGCGAAGGCTGGGGGGGCGATTCTCCTGCCAGCTGGGGCCCCCTGGCCTTCCTTCTGTGTGTCCATGCACGCGGTCCCAGCCCCTGGTGCGGTGGCTGTCGGGGCCTGAGGGGTGCCCGAGAGGCTCCTCAATCACCAGGACGTAGGCACCTGCCAGGATGGGACCTGAGTGACCTGCCTCCTCCTCCGAGCCCTGCTCTGAGCACCTCTGGGGAGGGTGGGAGCGTCGTGCCGGGCAGTCCCTGTCTCGTCCCTGCCTCCCGGGCTGTGCGCCTCCCTGCGGGCGGGTCCCGTGGTGGGTCTGCGAGGGGGCGGGGTCCCAGGCGTCGGCCCTTCTGGACAGGTCTCTGCAGCATGCCCTTGGCTGCCCTGAGGAGTAGACTTAGTGGACCACCTGTTCTGCCCACACTCGTCGCTGCAGCACACACATCTGTAACGTGAAGCAGGAAGAAGGGGTGTGGGCAATGTCGTAAGGTGATTGTGGCTGAGTTGAGTCAGTGCCTGGGGACGCCGTGCGACGCTGAGATGATGATGGTGAAAATGGGCCTTGTGGCGGTGTCACTGTGCATGATGCGATTTGTTTTGAGATGGTGAACAGTTCTTGTTCAGATTCTGAACAAACAGGCTCCTGTGATTCATAAAGTGGAAACGTCCCTGTGAAATGTCGGACCCCACGCGATGTCAAGGTGGGGTCTCAGCTGTGAACACCCAGCAGCAGCGGGGGCGCGGGGTGGCAGTCAACGCTCAGGCTGCAGTTCCTGGCTCGGGGTGGCCGGGGCCTGGCGGAGTGAGGCGTGCAGAAGGCCACCGCATCAGGTGAACTGCGCCCCCTCAGAAGCCCTGGGGAGTAGCAGACAGACTTCCCGTGAGCCCCCAGGAGAGAGGGGTGGCTGTTTAGGAGGCACAGAGCTGAAGCCTGGGCAGCCAGGGGCCAGTGAAGACACAGCAGGCCTGCTCTGGCCCCCGGCAGCCTCCTGAGCCCTGTGTCCATTGGAGGAGTTTCTGCGGTCCCAGGCCCCTGGCCAGGTCCTGTGGGGACTCCTCCCCATGTGTGAGGTGCCCTTGCCCTGCCCCTGTGTGTGCTGGGCAGTCGCCCTGGCAGCTGGGACTGGTGGTGTTCTGTGCCCACCAGGTGTTACATGCATCCCATGAAGCTGCTGGTCCTCGAGGATGGGCCGGGGACTGCCTTTCTGCTGGGACAGGTCCTGAGGCCACAGAGGGGATCTGGGCTGGGAAGCCGTGAGGTCTGGCGCTGTCCCTGCAGGAGGCGCTGCCGCTGCGGCGGGCCTCCCTTTGCACTCGAGTGTCTGGGTTTTCTGAGTCTGTAACGCACACTGTACGTTTCTGCCCAGGTTTGGGGGGTGGGTGGGTGAGTGGCAGGATAAGCTTAAAGAGCATATTTGAGATGTATTTTAACCACGCTGTGTGGTTCGTGGGATCTTAGTTCCCCGACGGATATGGGACCCCCGCCCCTGCAGTTCAAACACAGCATCCTAGCCCACAGACGGCCAGGGAAGCCCCTCCTTGAGGTGTTGAGAACCTCCGAGGGAGTGTGTCAGTCTGCTGGCTTCCTGTGTCTTCTGCAGAACTGGGCCCCCGGCTGTTTTCAGCTGGACCCCACTGTCTGCCCTGAGGATCCTCTAGCCCTGGGGTGGGCTCCTGGGTGGGAATCCCACTGGGTCTCGTCCGTGGGCCATCTGGCCCAGCCGCTGTGCGTGGGGGGGTTGCTGCGGGGAAGGCGGAGCTGGTCCCTCTGCGGTGCCTGTGCCCAGCTCTGCGAGCCTGTCTGCACACGGCCCTCTGGGGCATCTGGCAGCGCTTTCAGCAGAGGCCCTGAAGGCTGGGGACTGGCTGTCCTCTTTGGAGTTGAAGTCCTGAGTGAGGAGTCGGGCGGGCTCAGGCAGGAGGTGGGCGGGGTGCCTGTGTGCACTGCCCTAGGGCCACGGAGGCTGGCATGCCCCCCAGCGGCTCCCTGTGCCCTGCTTCCTCCTGGGCCCTCCCTGGGCGCCCTTTCCTCCCTGAAGCTCCAGGCTAGCCCTTGGGCCCTGGTGCCAAGTCAGCCTCAGTCCTTTCGTGGGGGCAGCGTCGGGGTGGGTTCTTGTGGCCAGCACCCACTGGGCTGAGCGCCTATAGAGGTGACTGCCTGGAGGGTGGGTGTCTGTGCCCTTCCTGGGATCACTGCGTCCAGCACTGTCTTCATAGGGTCTGGCTCACGCAGCCAGAGAGCCCGGACCCTCTAAGGCGTCCAGAGCCAAATCTGAGCTCCCTGTTTGACAGAGAATTCCAGGAGTTCCCACCTAAGAAAGTGGGTTGTCAGCAGACAGTTGAAGGGAGGTGAATGCACAGGAAAGACGGTGGAGACACCCGTTTCTTTAGCTCAAGAGTGCGTGTGGGAGAATCTTCTCTTCCATCTTGAAAAAAATTGTGGCTAAATATACACAACGTAAAATTTATCATTTTGAGTATCTTAGGTGTACAGTTAGTTCAATGGCCCTCCCAGCATCTCCAGAGCTTTTTAATTTTCCTAGCTGAGACTCCCCGCTGAGCACCTCTCCCCACCCGCCTCCGGCCCTAGGCAGCCTTCTCCGTCCACTCTCTGTCTGAGGCTCACGCTCCAGGACCTCGCAGAAGGGGCCAGGCAGGGTTTGTCTTGGGTCTGGCTCGTTTTACTGAGCATAAGAATGTCTTCCAGGTTCATTCCCCTTGCAGCATGTGTCAGACTCTCCTTCCTCTCTGAGGTGGGATAATACTTTATTGTACAGATGGCCCGCGTTTTGATTATTCATTCTTTCTTCTTTGGAGACTGGGGCTGTGTCTGTCTCTTAGCTGTCGTGAATAATGCTGCAGTAAGCGTGCATGTGCAAATACATACATGTTGGATGGACTTTCTGGATTCCGTGGTGACACTGAGCTTAATTCTGAGGGAGTGCGTGCTGTCTTTCCTGGTGGCAGCACCATCTTCCAGCCCCACCAGCAGTGCTCACGGGCTCCGGTTCCTCTGCATCCTCGCCAGCACTGCCTGTTTTCTGCTTTCTTGATAATAACTCTGATGGGTGTGATGTGGTGTCTCATATGGCTTTGATCTGCATTTCCCTAATTCAGGTGATTATTAGCTATTTGCATATCTTTGGAGAAACATCTCCTTAAGTCTTTGGTCCACTTTTTAATTGGATTCTTTTTGTCGAGTTGTAAGATTTCTTTCCTGAATACTGGTCCTTTTTCAGATACACGCAAGTATTTATCATGTCCCGTTTTGTGGATTGTGTTTTCCTTCTGCTGAGTATCTTGATGAGTGGGAGCCAGGCTTTGACACGTGGCCAGCAGTGAGTTGGGTGGAAGGCCCTCGGGGCAGAGGCCCCTCGTGCAGCGCTGTGGTGGACTCTGCCCACGTGCCAGGTCTGCGTGGAAAATGCCCATTTCCAAGCCTCCCTGGAGCAGGTGTTGTGAACGGCCGAGAACCTGGACACTCAAGGCTGCAGGGAGGAGGAGGAAGGGCCCAGCTTTCCGGATGCCAGCAGAAGGTCTTGGTGTGAGGTGATGCGGCCAGCACTGTCCCTGCCCCTGCCAGGGACGGGCTTATTTAGCTTTTTCTGCATGAAAGTATAAGAAAGTAATAAACAGGGAACTGCTGTATAACATAAGAAACTAAATTCAATATGTTATAACCTATGATGGAGAAGAATCTGAAGAATAGATACACGTATAAAACTGAATCGCTTTGTGGTATAGCTGAAGCAATTGTAATTCAACTATGCTTCAATTTTTAAAGTATTCAAAAAATGAAAAGTAAAGACGTGGCCAGCAGAGGTTCTTTGAGAGCTTTCCAGAGAAGCAGCATTTCAGATGCCACTTTGTCATTAACAGTGCTCCAGGCACCCTCCAGTTGTCAGAACCTAGGTGCTGGGTGAACCCAGGAACTCAGAAAACCCATTAGCTCTGAGAAGCGTGTGATGAGGCCGGTGCTGAGACCAACCACCCTCCCTTTGGCTGGAGCGTTGGCACCCCTCTTGGGCCACTGAGATGACAGGAGAGTGGCCAGCTCGGGTGACTGAGATTGCTGGGCTCCCCAGCTGCAGCCCTGTCTCCTCTGGGCTGCAGAGGCCGGGTCCTGGCCGGGTGAGCCCTTCACCTGCTCTCTGCTTCATTGCAGGGATCGACTACAAGACCACCACCATCCTGCTGGACGGCCGGCGGGTCAAGCTGGAGCTCTGGTGAGTCGGGCTGTGCGCTGAAACGCCGGGGTGGGGGCTGCTGTGCTTCCCTTGTTGCCGGGGCCAGGGAGCAGGGTGGAGTAAGTCGGGTCCTTAAGGAAACCACCAGTTCAGCAGCTGTGTAGACACGGGACCGCATGTGATGCAGAAACCAGAAGGTCAGGGCTGCCTGTTTGGCAGAGCCTGGCTCCCTTTCGCCTATAAAGACGTGTTTCCGGGGGCCCTGGCCCTTCCCTCCTTGCCCCTCCTGGACTCCACATCGAGGGGGTTTGCAGACTCTCACAGTTGATCCAGCCCCACAGGGCAGTCTCCTGGGATGTCCAGGCCAAGGAGGTCCGCTGGGCGCATGCAGAGCGGGAGGGGCGGGGTCCTTCATGCAGGTGGGCCCCATGGGTCACATCCCCCCACTTTGTTTCAGGGACACCTCGGGCCAGGGCCGGTTTTGCACCATCTTCAGGTCCTACTCGCGGGGTGCACAGGTAAGACCCACACAGCCTTCCTCCAGGGGGTCCGCAGGGCTGTGGCACCCTGTGTGGAGCGCGGCAGCTGTGGGCTCTGGGCCAGCTGGCTGGATGGAGGGCTGAGCCCTGTGGGAAGGGCTGTGGTGGCGGGCCTGCAGGGAAGAGCCCCAGGGTGGGGCTGTGTGCATTGTGGGGGCTCCTGGGGGCCTGCTTGTCCCTATCTGTCCTGGGCATCTCATGGTGGCCTGCATGCCAACCGTCAGTGTGAGATTGAGGCTGCACAGAGGGAAGCGGCAGTTGTGAACAGATCAGCTGCCCACTTGCTGCCTTCGCGAGGGGACTGGCTTCAGGGGACCTGTGGGGGGCCCAGGCTCTGACCAGGTGGGGTGTGCCTCCCGATGGTGGACTGGACAGTGGAGGCCGGGCCTCCTCTGCTTGGCGAGCAGGAGCTGACACGTTTGCAGGCGCCTCTCAGGAGTGTCCGGAGCGACGCTCCCTGCTGCGGCTGGGCGTGTGGTGGACAGCCCCCGGCAGGGCTCCCGTCTGTGCAGGCCTCCGCTGAGGTGCAAGTGAGGGTGCTGCTGCCGACCTACTTAGCCTGGCGGTCCTACCTGGAGCAGCTGCTCCCAGACAGAGCCGGCAGCCCGCAGAATGGCCGGCACCAGCGCAGACACGAAGGAGCGGGGGCCGCCCCACAGCCCAGGACCGCGGGCGAGCGCGGCGCCCAGGAGCGTCCCGTGGCCTGGTCTGGGGGCCTCTGACAGGCGCCCCCTTGTGCACAGGGGGTCGGGTGCTGGGGCCTGAGGCCTCAGGCTTCCTGACGGGGTCTCTGGTCTTCCGAGGCTTTTGAATGTCTCCCGATTTTTATGATGCACCCGTTGCTACTTTTTCAATAAAATAGGAAATGAGGTGGGGAGGCTAGTTACCTCGGTTTATGGGGACAGGGCATCGGGGAACAGCAAGGAGGCCCTGGGGGCCCCTGAACGCAGGCCAGCTCCGCAGGGACAGGCGCAGGCAGGTCGGCTGAGGGCTCGCCTGCAGGGGCCTGGGGAGAGCAGCGTGTTCCGTGTCCACTTCCCTGCAGGGCAGTGAGCGTGAACATGTCACTCATGCTGGCTGACTGCACTAGTTGCAGAGGCTCCTGTTGCTTCTGGGCTGGAGGAACCAGTCATGGGTCCTGAGTGTGCCTCCGGCCCGGGTGGCGGGCGGGGTGGGTCTCCTGGCTGGTCGATTCTGGGCTGGAGGAACTGGTCATGAGTCCTGAGTGTGCCTCCGGCCCGGGTAGATCTCCTGGCTGGTCGATTCTGGGCTGGAGGAACTGGTCATGAGTCCTGAGTGTGCCTCCGGCCCAGGTGGTGGGCGGGAGTGGGTCTCCTGGCTGGTCGATTCTGGGCTGGAGGAACTGGTCATGGGTCCTGAGTGTGCCTCGGCCCGGTGGCGGGCGGGGGTGGGTCTCCAGCTGGGTGATGCCCCACGCTGGCTGCAGCGGGGCCGGTGTGGCCCGGGGTGAATCAGCAGCTGCTCCTCCCCAGGTGCTGCCTGTCCTGCCACCCTCCTGCCCTGGCGCAGTCCCTAGAGGCCTCGCAGGCACCTCGGCCCACAGCCGCCGACATAGCCCTGGCTGCACTCGTGTCTCTTCCTGGGAGGCCCTCTCTGTCTCAGGTCTCCTGACTTGTGACCCTTGTTTCTGTTGCTGAGGTCTGTGGTGGCCACTTGTGGCCCAGGCGCCCAGCGCTCCCTGCTTGGGGGACCGTGGTCCCCTGTGCCAGTTCCCGTGGGCCGGGCGTGTGGGGGGAGCTGGAGTGGGCAGCGTCCTGTTGAGCTGAGGCTTGGGATCAGCTGGGTTAGCACCAAGGGGAGCTCAGCCAGGCTCTGGTCTCCTGGAGACAGGTGAGTGGTCTGGGCACATGCGCCCTTCCAGCGAGTGCCAAGTAGAACACCAGCCTGGGTGGGGTGTGTGCGGTTCGTCGCTCCCCTCGTCAGCGCGTTCGTTCCTGGGCAGAGCCATGCTCGCGCCGTGGGGCGTTCAGCCACAGCCTGTGGCTCCTTGGCCGCTGTACCACAAGCGCGTGACTCAGCCCCATACTCACTGGTAAAAGCCACCCTCTGACCTTGGTTGGGTGGTGATTGCACAGGTGTGTGTTTGTCCAAACTCATTGAACAGGTCACACCTGAAATCCCTATGTTTTTTGGTGTGTAAGCTCAATAAACTACCTTGGCAACAAGGGTGCACACGCCCATCCACACCTGGGAGGTTTTCTCTCGCAGCTCAAGTCACCTGTGTGTGCTGAGAGGCTTGCCGCCGATGTTTGTAACAAAATGAGGTGCGTCACCTGTGACCCAGCAGCCGTGCCTGCTGACGAGCCTGGTGCGAGCATCTGGCTGCTGTGGGGAAGGGCCCTGGTATGCCGGGCGGTTTGCACCAGGACCCTCTCTGGGTTAGGAGACGCCTGTGAGCGCTTGAAAGACAGCAGCAGGTGACTGGGGCGGGGGGCAGGACCAGAGCCTCTGTCTCTACCATGGAGGCTTACTAAGTTTTAAGAAGCTGAGCCAAAGTGAAGAGAAAAGAGAATACAATAAGAATGTCTTTGCCACTCCTGTGGCTCTCTGAGGTCGCAGCTGACTCGGGGGTCCTTTGGAGGGGTCCTGTGACCAGGAGCCCCATTTTGGGGTCTCAAGGAAGCCACCTGTGCTCAGTCCCAGGCGTCTTTCCTGCCAAGTCTGTGGTCCCTTTGGTCCCTGCCCACAGTTAGGCCGTCTCGCTGTCCTTTGTCCTGTGACCTCTCTGTCATTAGCCTGACATGGGTGGCGGTGGTAGGCAGAGACTGGCGCTAGCTAGGAGACCAGCCAGAGGCTCTTCGACAGCCTTGGGATGCACTTGAGCCTGAACCCAAGAGATGGGCTTGAGCTTTTAAATGTTACGGGTCCCCTCTTCTTCCCCACCTGCCTGCACTGGCTTGGGGGGTCTGTGCGATTGGCTGGGGCCCACTCAGCTGCCGGTGAGGTGAGCTGTCCGTGAGGTGTGGCTTGTGGGACCTGGGTCCCTGATCAGGGCTGGAACCCAGCCCCCCGCATGGGGAGACCGAGGCACTGGCCAACCAGGGAGGTGCCTCTTTGGAGTTTTATACATGGAACCTCCTGGGACGGGCAGCTGGACTGAGCAGGAAGCTATCATCAAAGCGAGGCTGGGGGAGGATGTCTGCGGAATTCCCGCTCGTAATGAAGATGAATTAGTGCTGATGCAGTTACAAGGAAACAGAAGTGTGGAGACGGGGATCTCGCTACAGATGTGATAGTGCTGACCTCAGCCTTGCAAGTCAGGAAACTGAAGCACAGTGTTTGCTCACGGCCGGCCAAGACCCCTTGAGTCAGGCCAGGTGAGACCTTCAGCAAGAGCTGATGGGACTTGGAAATAGCATGCACTGCACACTGGATGGCTTGGGAACCAGGACCACCCAGAGGCGCCCCTGGGAGTAGAGTGTGGTGGTGGAGGACCACCACTGCTTTCGGTGCTCCTGGAGCACGGTCCACTCAGGTTCTGGAGCACAGCAGTCAGCGTCTGATGCTTTAACAAGCCAGGACGAAATCACTGAAAATGCCCTGTCGGCGTCTGGCTTGACGGATATTCCAGTTTCAGGGCTCCAGCAGGCGGCCATCGGGAACACTCCTAGCACTGCTGCCTCACCCCACTCGCCGCCGGGAGCTCAGGTCAGGCTGGTCGGAGCTCAGGGCAGCTGTGCCCACAGCGGGGTGGAGTTGAGCCTTCGGGCTGTGGCCAGCACCTGGGGCCTCAGCAGTCCTCGAGCTGTGTGGCCAGTGTGCCAGGCCCAGCCCTGGCCTTTTCCGGTCGGCCTCAGTGTCTGCCAGCTCGCCCCCTACCTCAGCAGTTACCCCGCAGACTGGCACGGCCAGGCCTTTCGTTACACGGCAGCCCCTGCCTCTCACCCTGGTGTGGCTCCAGGCCAGACAAAGGCCTGACAGCCCCAGAGGAGGTTTCCCCCTCCTGAAGGACCGGTGGGCACGCGCACATGCTCCCTCTGACCAGGGCTGCACCTGGCCTGGACGGGGCTGTCAGTGGAGACGCAGTCACACGCCCAAAGGCTCCGGTGCTGCTCTTAATCTGCAGTAAGGCACAGAAATGTAAAGAGCAGAGCATTTTTTATACCACTGTTGCTGTTAATTGAAAGTAGAATTTGTTGGAGGGGAAAAAAAAGACCAAAATGAAAGTTTCTTTCCCTCCCCAGCTTCTTGGTCACTTTGGAGCACTGCTTTATTAACGTAATGTACTAACGTAGATCCCTTTTTATATTATGTGTAAAATGTCACATTGATAGGTTAATAAAGATGTTTGAATCAAAAACTAAACATTACACGGGAAGCATAATCAAGGAAATAATGCCCCGTCCAGCCCTTCTACGGGTCGTCACGTCTGTGGAAGCCTGTTCTGTGTGGTGTGTTTGTATTTCTGTTTTCTGAAACTGCCCATGTGTGGCATTGGGGTCCGTGTTTGTCCCCTCGCTGTCTGTGGTGCCCGTGAGCAGTGTGGGTGAGCGAGCGCAAGTGCACCCTGCCTTCATCGCCTTCCCGCCTGACTGCCAGGGGGTCTGGGGGCCACACGTTTAGTTTGTTTGTTGATGTTTGTTTTATGAGAAGTTCTGTGTTGAGTATCTGTAAAGACTGGACGTGGATGGCCCAGACCTTGGTCCCTGTGCCTTTTGTTGGACTCTGTTGCCCTGCCACAGCGAGCAGCTCCCCTCCAGGCCTGGCGTGCCCCCTGCAGGCAGCTCCACCCTGCCTTGCACAGGCTTTCCATCCCCCACCCCACCCTGGCCGGGGTGAAAGCAGTCTCCACCTGCTCTTTAGCAGGACTTCATCTGCCAGAATTTGAAGCACAGTTTCAAGGGAAAAGGCTTCAGAATTCCTCATTTTGAGATGGAGGGTGCCCTCCATCACAGCTACACTCTCTCCTTCCTGGTGTGTGCTGGAGACATGGGTTAGATGAAGGTGACTCCCTGCACAGGGAGGGCATGAGCACGCTGGCGGGTGGTTCTCACGGAGCCTGTTTCGGGGTGGAACATAAAGCCAGAGACAGGGGTGAGCCCGGGACTCCCAGGCTCATGAGAGATTGCCGCCAGGCAGGCGGAGTAGCAGTCTCCGAGGGCTGTGGTGGGGAAGTCCCCACAGCAGAGCCTCTATGCGATCTCGGGGCAGCTGCTCCCGGATTCACGTCCCCTGCAAGTGTGGGTGGGACCACGCAGAAACACCTCTGCTCAGCACCCCCTGGTTCCCCCAGGAAGAATGCCCCACACTGCCGTCCTGTGTGCGCCTGCCTTTCTTAGATGGAGTGACTTTTAGACGACGTAGGGTAACACAGTGTGCTTGAAGGAAAGACACGGAAAACTACAGTTCCGCCCCAGTGGATTCCCCACGTGGAGGGAGGCAGTACTAAGCCCTCGAGGTCCCTGGCAGTCAGATGGCCCCCACCCAGACGGTGGACAGGGCATGCTGCGGTGAGGAGACAGGTCGGGCTAGCTGAGCCCTGTGCACAGAGCCCCCCTTTAATGCAGGAGGAAGGTTCGGAGCTCGTTTTCCACATCGCCGCCTGTTGGGTAAACTGCGTGTCCATCTGACAGCTTGACTAGTGCCCGAGTGCCGCTGGCCCTGCCCGTATGGGGACGGAGGGCTGCAGGGCAGAGCCTGAACAGGACCCCGTCCGTCCATGGGAACCTGGACCTTGTAATGCCCGCACTTTCCTTGCAGGGAATCCTGCTGGTGTATGACATCACCAACCGCTGGTCCTTCGACGGTATTGACCGGTGGATCAAAGAGATCGACGAGGTAGGTGCACTCTCCCAGACCCCCTTCCAGGGCCACGCCCATCCCTGGCACGTGGGCCGACATCCCCCACTTGCAAAGGGAGCCTCTGAGGCCCCCACTTGCAACGCCTCCCACGCCCAGGTTCTGTGCACCCCCATCCGCTGGCTGTTATGGCACCGTGGGTTGGGGTTCTGGGCCCCCAGGGGCCCCACCTCAGCACAGAATCGATGGAGGACTGGC